>CM061919.1:152927440-152959610 GCA_031002005.1 Vandiemenella viatica | reverse complement strand
CATTCAGCGGCCCCGGGGCCACCAACTGTTCGACGTCAGCCTGGATGGCCGGATAGTGCGACGCCATCGAAACCAACTACGTCCCCGCTACCCCACGGCACCGTCCTCTTCCACCACGGCACGGCCATCCACTTCTTCCTCTCCTTCCCTGCCACCTCCACCACTCCTGCCGTCTAACCGTTGCCAGGGACAGTTACAGCGCCACCAACGACGCCACAACCTGTCGGTCGCTCCGACACCCTTCAGCCGCAGCCTCTCGACCACCTGCGGGGACCATCTTCAGCGCCCCCCGTACAGCCCCCGGCCATCGACGCCGACGAACCGATGCCGTTTGCTCCACAAGTACCTCCACCACAACCTGCACCACGACGCAGGTCGGCACGCATCGCCAGGGGAACAGCTCCGTACTCCCCTGGAGGTAGCCTTCATAGTCTGCTCCAGGGCGCCGCGGCAGACGACCTCGCAGACGTCGCAGACGTCGCAGACATCGCTTCCCCCCCCCCCCCCCCGGGAGGGAGGTATGTTCAGTCTGCCAGTAAAGGCCCCTGCCAGGCAGACCTCACACACAACGCGCCTGCACGCCGGGATACATATACGACTCCAAACAGGCGCAGAGACATCAAAACAAACCAGGAAAACAAATAGAATCATCTAGAAGCTAAGTGGGACTATTTCTTACAGAGGTCGCCGTACTACCACACAACGGAATTCCTGCGCCAGGCCGCCTATATAAGCGTAGCCGGCCGCTCCACCGCCAGTTCCGGCCTGACCGCGGAACCAGCTTCAACTACAGAAGACCACCGGAAGTTCGCGAGAAGTAGAAGCCGTCTCTCTCTACCCCGGATCAGGACCAGGCTAAATTTCTCGACGGTCATCCGCTAACTGTACCACATTTGTTATTGTTTATCAGTGTTTTGTGTACATAGTAATAAACCTCAAGGAACCATTAAGTGTAGTTCACTTCAGAAACGAATGCAGAAAAATTCACAATGCTTGAAAAACAACTATATCTAAATTTTATGAGGCTGATCTCAAAACAAGCCAAAGGATGCTTTACTATACAGAAAGTGTGAATAAAAGTTGTTTACTGTATAGATTATCTATAATAGGCCCCCTTCTGAACAGTTTTGTCAAGGTTATAGATATATTACACATATTGGCCAAGATGATGAATTTATTACTTGATGTGAGCATCATGGTTATTAATGAAGATACGGCAGCATCTCACTCCTAGTTGCTCCAAAAAGATTCCAGGAAGAACAATACAGCTGGCAGCAGTTCCTAAATTGTCCTTCCAAAACTACTACCAGCCTTGGAAGAACTGTTCTATCAAGCAACAAGAAAATGCTATGGAAAACACTATGTGAAATATTCAAATGAGAAAATTTCTTACAGACATTAGATTGGCTATTTATAGAAAGGTTACTGGAAATCCCAGATCAACTCCCTCAGTGACTTTACAGTGAAGACAATAAATACTGATGAAAATTTTTCAATCATGTGTGGGAAGCTGTTGTGGCACCATTTTCTTAATCACCTCCATCTGCTTTCCCACATTATAAACAACATATTGTTGAAGTGCAAGATATTCAATTTTCGGTGTTTCAAGTCATTAAACCTTTCAGGTTTAAAGAATGATAGAGACTATTGTCCCTCTGTCTACCAATTCCAAGTGAGGGAGACAGCAAGATTACTAAAGTTCTATCACTTTACCATAACATTAAACACTAACAATAGCAATAAAAACAATAACAACCAAATTCTTATGACTAACATTAACAGTGAGATTAACACCTTAACAACAAAATTTAAGCTATTCAGTGTTTTGGGTAAAACAAATATAATCAGATGAACTCAAGAAATGTCTAACATTCAAATTTAAAAAAAATACAAGAGCACTGTTAAACCACAGCAACAAATTTGGTTCAATAGAGCTATAGAGCTGTCCCTGACCAGCAAATAACTGAATTTACCTAACTCTCATCACAGATGCTCCAATCCATGTCAGAGATTAATTATTTTTTTAAAGTTTTTAACAGATAGTGTTTCATTTAAAAACATTTAATATACAACTGCAGAAGAACGGCCAATAAACAATTTACAGATAGTTTACTTCAATCAGAAATCTACTCTCCTCCACTGCATCTCTTTTTCAGATCGTTGTTGTAAATTTGGTTAGCTTCCATCCTTTCAATTTTTATAAAAGCTCAGATAAATTGAAAACAATTAACACATGTTCCAAGTATATGGTGCATAAATTTTTTAATGACCACACCTGCACAGCAATGTAGTTGTCACAGTTCCTTTTTGACTTAGCACAGTCCTTTTTTAAGCAAAATAGCACACATAAAGACACAACCCATTGCAATGTAGTCTTCACGGGTGTGCAGCCGGATGGTGTTTTGGAAACACGTTTCGACAACCAGCTCGGCTGTCTTCATCAGGTGTCCGGTGTCTACAGGCTGACGAAAGCTGGCAGTCACCGTGTGGTCCACCACGTGGTGACTGCCAGCTTTCGTCAGCCTGTAGACACCGGACACCTGATGAAGACAGCCGAGCTGGTTGTCGAAACGTTGTGTTTCCAAAACACCATCCGGCTGCACACCCGTGAAGACTACATTGCTTCAGTACACCGGGAAAGTCTCCACGCACACTCACAATCCATTGTTACAAAATCTGATTACAAGCGAGTAGTTTTAAGAGTCATCTTTGTTGCTTGGATAAAAACCAAGAGACAGTTGAAATGATGTAATTCATTGTTTGCCTTGGAATGTCACAGTCTCATTCTGGAAATGTTATTTTGCCCTGTTTGTGCATGGAGTACAAGCAATTACAATGTCCAGTTCTTGTCAGTTTAGAGCATCCATATTTTGCATTTCAGACCAGGTCCATGTACGTCTTATTTAGAAGTTTTAAACAAGATTTGTAATCATCAGTTAGCCTCTTTATTCCATGAATGTACCAGTTATTCTGTAGTGTTGCAATTAACATTTAGATGATGATCATCCATTGGACGTTTCCTTGAATTCAATCTGTTTCGTATTAGTGACAGGGTATCCTTTTACTGTGAAGCCCTGGGTTAGTTTCATTACTGTGGAAGTCAGGCATAAGTATGTAACAGTACTTGTGGCCAATATAATGGCGTATACTTAGCAATTCAGAAATCAGGCACATGATGGAGTTTAGCTGTCTACATTTTATTATGGCAGCTATTGATCCATACTATAACACAACACCATTCAGAAAACCTAACGAATGACATGCATACGGTTGCAGATACATCTTACATAAGTTGTGCACAAAGTTTCTGAATTATGCTGTTACAAGTTCCCAGTCAAGCAGCATTACTATTCACACATTTCTGAAATGAAAGTGTATGATCAAGTGTTGCTAAAATGTAATTATGGTAGCTGTTGTAATAAAGAGTGATACTGTTCAGCAACACATCGATTTCTTGTCATTTTGTTTTTAGCTGAAATACTGACACTGTAATGTTATTTATAAAGTTCTTAAAGTAAACAGGCAGGGGGGATATTCTTAGAGAGAGTTTTCTCAGCATTATTAAAATCTTTAAGCTCACCTGTGAATGTTGTATTGTTAGATTTATTTGATTTTGTATTTTTCAGATCATATATATAAGAAAATTAAACAGAAAAGAAGCAAACATTGAACCTTTTGGTAATCTGCTACACACAAACTTTTTCACTCTGATTTTTTTCACAAAGGATTATTTGGAAACACATGCTGAACATAGGTATTCATGAACAGAATGCATGAAAAGTTGCAAAACTGCTAATATTATAAGAAAACTGACAATGCAGCATCCCTCTTCTCCATATAGCTAGGCATACACACACACACATTTGTGAGCCAGCAATTCCACGGCGATCCATATACACGATGAAATGTGTTTGGTAATTGTGTAACGCCGAGCCGGATCACAAGCCAATAACAATTGTTACAGATTTGAACGTGGCGAGTATGAGCAACGGTAGTCATACCCTCAGATATCTCACCTAACAATTTACTCACTTTTTTTTTTTTTTTTTTTTTTTTTTTTTTTGTAACAGTTTAACGTCCCTTTTTAACAACGTGGTCTTTAGAGACGGGAAAGGATGGGGGCAAGGAATGGGAAGGAATTCGGCCATGGCCTTTTTGAAGGAAGCATCCCGGCATTCGCCTGGAGTGATTTGGGGAAACCATGGAAAACCCAAATCTGGATGCCCGGACGGGGATTCGAACCGCCGTCCTCCCGAATGCGAGGCCAGAACGCTATCCGTTACACCACCACGCTCGGTAATTTACTCACAGTGGATAAGACTTGCTGAGTGTCTGACAAGTAAGATGAGCAGAGAATTCGTAACTGACTTCATTGCAGCATATCAGCAACATATTGCATTGTGGAAGGTGAAACCAAAAAAGTACGCAGGCAGAAATTTAAAAAACTTAGGAGATAGTGCATTGATAGAGGTTTGTGGGAAACATAAAACTTGAGAGCGCATTAATAAAAAAGAAAATCCACTATTTGTGGAGTGCTTTTCGCAAGAAATTAAAAAAAAAAAAATGAAATTTCTACAAAAAGTGGAATAGGTGAAGACGAAATCTACAAAACTAATTTATAGTATTACGACTTACTACTGTTTACGAGAGATCAACGCAGACCAATGCACAGTATCACCAATATATGATGTCAAAATTATGAAGGGGAAGATGAAGGATATGAAGGAAATTCATAGGAAGATGTATCTGTGCATTTAGGTAATATTGAAGAAATTGAAGAAAATGCTTCTCAAATAATAGTAGTATATGATCATGTATATAATCTTCCCGCAACCACTTTTGTCATACATTCCGTTTTCTTTTTTTTTTACAGCACTAATATAAGCTGCTGCACAAATAAATACATTTTTTTATGTCAGACTTAAAAACGTGTTTCAGTTTAATATTGTTACCTCACAAGTAACATTAACTACACTACAATTAGCTCGCAATGTTTTGGAATTCTCAGTGAGCCACAAGCCAGGAAATTATGATAGATAAATCCGTAGACCACCATCATCAACACAACATCTAGAGCACGGCGAGCCAGATGAACGACAAATATGTGAAACTGATGTCCCTGTGTATGGGCTTCGACAAGCACAGTGCTGTCGCGAGAGTAAACTTTTCAGACCACCCTCGTACACTTAACAAGCAGAACATAAGTTACACACTTTGCATACAGATGACAGCACGGTTTCCACCAATATGTTAAATGTTCCAGATTTCACTAGTCAGTTTTCAATATGGGTAGGGCACATGTCCTTTTCCAAACCTCATGATTCACACCAATTGCCGATGTAAACTGGTGTCTGGTGTTCACATGGTCCTCTGTGGTCATATTGTGGGAGGGAAAAACTATATCATTAACTTGTGAGTGCTACTTCATTCCTAGAAACTTTTTTCCAAAGACAAATAAAATTATTTTAGATGCACATTTTAATATGCTAGGATATTTCACAAAATAATGGAAATTGGCACTGGTAAAATAGGGAAGAATTGATTTTTGAGGTAGTTATTCCAAAACTTCAGTTTTTGATAAAGTGCTAACACAACCTTATCATTTATTTAATTTGGACTGAAGTGTAACATATATTTTACAGAGTCTTCAGTTGGTATTCACAATTTTTAAATGGAATTTGTGATTTTTTTTTATTTCCGATCATGAGAAACTTTTTCTAATTAATTTTGCTGAAACTGATCCCTTCCTCCCCTCCCTATTTCTCTCTTTAGAAGAAATGGCGAAAGATTTCCTTTATGCTCCCAACTTTGGGGTGCTACTTCATCTACTACCCAAGTTTTTCCACTGACTAAATAAATGGAGCCAACCTTAGATTTTAATCTATTAATACAGAACACAAAATAATTAAAACTGTAGCAGGTAACTTGCGAAACCTTCCTTTGATTCCTCTCATCACTTAAGTATTATGAACACACAGCATCTAAACACATTTTCAAATCTGGCCTGACTGATTGTTACACAATTTCTATAATCTTATAAAGGCATTACAAGCCATCTCAATACAAAAGATGGAAAACACAGTAAACTGAACATTTTAAAAGTTTATTTTGTATGTGCTGTCAACCCTCCTCTCTCCATTTCTGCTCTCCTGCTTTTTTCTTCCATGTTAGTGCATTTGTCTTTTTTTGGTAAATACTAATTTTAAAAAAAATGATTGTAAGACAATGAGCATTGGAAGAAGTCCAAGCAGCTGAAATGGAGTTCATCTGAAACACTACTAGCAAGGCAAGATGAGGCAAAATGGTGAATAAGAAAGCAAAAGTGTTGGTCAAAACTAGCATTTGCAGGGTAAAATAAACTTGAAAAATGGATTATGTAAAAATCAATAAAAATGCACGAACTGCAGCTTTTCTTTTTTCTTTATGCATTATGGCTTGTTGATACTGAGGTCATTGCAGCTGGGAGAGCATAGGGAGACAAGGAATGGGAAAGAATTTGGCAATGGCTTTTTGAAGGAATCATCCCACCATTAGGCTGAAGTGACTTTGGGAAACGAAGGGAAATTTAATTCTGGATGTCCAGACTAGGATCTCAACCAATGCTCCCCCCCTCCCCCAAATGTTAGGCCCAAGATTTACTGTTCACCCACCAAGCTCGGGGACTGCTGCATACTTATAGACTAAACTAGGGTAAGATGCAGTGATAATTATTAAAAATGACAGAACAGGAAGGGACAAAATTGAAAAGGAACAAAAGAAAGGTTACACAACTAATCAAAAAGATGGATTGCATATATTACAGTAACACTGATCCCTTATCCATGCAGGTCCCTCAACCCCAACCCACAGGAAGTAATTTTTATTTGATGACCATTGATTAGGAAACTAAATAAAAACTATTAAAAGAAAGAATTTTGTAATTTTATAGAAAGCAGACAGTGCTAAAAGGCGTCCATAACAGAGAAACAGTTATTCCAGAATCTTCATGCTCTGTACTATGAATCAAACTAGTCAGTTACCATAAAAAGCTCTCCTTCTCTCAATTCGTATTTACCCAACTCCAACATGGATTTCTCCAGAGCCATCATCACTGCCACTGGTACTGTCTCCTGGAATAGGTGATTTACCAGCACTGACATCTGCAGCCTGCTGCATCACATCATGCACTGCCTGCAAGGAAAGCATGATAATCACAACTTTACTATTCCGTTACTAAAAATAAACATAAAAATGTGAAAGTAAAGAGAAGTATGGCACATTAAACACTTATCTTAGTCTGTTTACACAACCATAATGTTTATCAATGAAAACTCCAGTTACGAGGCTATGCTGTTTTTGTTAGGGTTTTCATACATCATCGACTTTTAGGTCATTAGAGCCAATGAATGACTGGTGGCAATGAATTGGAAAGCATTAAGACATAGCCTGATTTTGGAAAACCATAGTAAATCTGGATAGCCAGATGTAGGATCAAACTCACCCTCCTGAACATCAGTCCTGGATGGTAACTGTTCACCAACTAGAGCTTCGTAAGATTATGCTGAAATGGCAAATGTCAGGTTCTCTGTTGATATTCTGGGCTACAGTATTCACTATTTGCAGCCTGCAATACAAGGAAGTCTCCTGGAAGGGAAGAGCCTCTTATAGGTAAGGTGCAGCAGGCCTTTAGGATTAGGGGCATGCAAGGAAAAAAATAGTAACAAAGGTTGTAACCACAGGAAATGTGTAGCACCTCTTTGGTAGAATAAGTTAGGCACAGGCGACATAAAGTTAGGTAATAAAGGATATAGATTTACTTTGTAGGAGTTTACCAAAGACAATATAGTAGTGATAGTGGGAGGTATGGGGAATAGGGTTGATAGAAACATGAGTTGCAGTATAGAGCAGGTATGGGCAACCTTTGCTTAGCTGAGGGCGTAATTTCGGGACTTGATCAGGTCGCGGGCCGGAGGTAAGAAAGAAGTAGATAGTAGTGAATAAAAAGGCGATAAAAATTCACACAATTTTTATTTACTAGAATTACAATAGGATAATCAAACATAAAAAAAAGCAAATTAACAAAAACAGATAGAAAAATCTAATGAAAATTAATGGGAGGCTTGAGTATGAAGCGTTATTTGAAATTTCTGAATCGCTCGCGGGCCGGACTGAAGTTGGTGGAGGGCCGGATCCGGCCCGCGGGACGGGGGTTGCCCATATATGGTATAGAGAGTGACCTGAGGAAAGTGGCAAAGGAGACGCAGCGTACCAGTGTTGAACTCATGCAAATTCAAAGTTCCCATGACCGGCCACAGTTGAACCTTGCTGTGAGACGTGTAAATGTTGAAATGGAGGTGCTACTTGGGAAAGCATTAGTTCTATCTTGAGGGTTGTGCCTGTAGACATTGGGGTTTAAATCAGCATGGCCTACTCCTAAGTTGAAGGGACAAGAGGGTACTTCCTAAGTTATTAGATAAAACTGTAAGGGAGCCCACTTCCCAGGATGATGGGGACAGCATTGTGCCTTTTTAAGGTTATGGGCTGCTGGTGACTGTATGAAGATAGATGATCAAAGGGATATTGATTGTAGATTTACAATGGGGAAAAACACAAATGCTGAAGAAATAGATGAAGTTGCTGAAACAATAACAAATGGGGACAGAACTGAGAAGGTGAAGGTATATGCTGAAAATATCACAAATCCAGTAAAAAGAGTGTTACTGGTGAACTGCAGAAGTATAATGAAGTACATTATTGAAAATAAGATAGGATAGGGAAAATAAACAGTTACCCGTCACTTACCACAGATGAAGGCAGGAGGGCGAGACACGTAAAAACACAAAAACAAAAGAATTACACAATATTTCGACTTACGTCTTATTCATGTAGGAGGCGAGACATATGGCAGGGGGAAAGATGTGGTCACATCCGAGCCCGCCACATGAATGAAGCACAGGCGGAAAATGCGTGGTAGTGGAAGAATTGCCAGGAGGGAGGGGGGGGGGGGGGAATAGGCTTGACCAGCGATAAAAGTGAAACAAATCAATATAATCTCTGTGCAGCTTAGTTCAAAAAGTTATAATTGAAAATAAAAGAATTTAAAAAATATATATATACAAAAAAAAAAAAAAAATATACAAAATAAATAAAAAAATAAATAAATAAATAAATAATTAAGCGACTGTAAAATGAAATGAGAGATGGCAAGTGACAGGTTTAACGTAGGTTTAGGCCAGGGGTGTGTCTGGTGTCAAGGATATGTTGATAGGCTAGTTCCCATCTGCGGAGTTCTGAAGGGGTGGTGGTATTTGGAAAAACTCTAATAGCTCTGACTGTGAAACAGGTGTTGAGGTTGTTTGAATTATGGAAGTTCGCATGAATTGCCACGGGATGGTCTGGGTTGGAAGTATAAACTGTTTGCCTGTGGCCATTCATTCTGTAGGAAAGTTGTTGAGTGGTGAGACCAATGTAAGAGGCAGTGCAGTGGATGCAGGTGAGTTGGTAAATAAGGTGAGTGGTAGCACATGTGGCATGTCCAATTATAGGGAAAGATTCGCCTGTGACAGGATTAGAGTAAGTAGTGGTGGCAGGGTGCATGTTGCAAGTTTTACAGCGGGGGTCTGTTACACGGGAAAGATCCCTGTAGAGGTCTAGGGGAGTCGGCAGGTAAATACTTGTGGACCAAGATGTTGTACAGATTGGGCGGTCTGCTGAAGCAAGTGCGGGGAGCAGTGGGTAGGATTTTGGGAAGGAGGAGACGCATTTCAGGGAAGGAACGTAAGAAATCATGCCCACGGCGGAGTATCTGGTTGACAGATTCCAGGCCAGGAAAGAACTGGGTGACAAGTGTTGGACCACGGTCAGCTTTAGGAGGTGCAGAACGAGGGTTGTGGGTGATGGCACGGGAAATTTGTTTTTCCACCAGATCATGGGGGTATTGGCGGGAAACAAGGGCTTGGGATAGTTTTTGGGAGTAACTGGAGATTGATTCTTGATCAGAACAGATGCGTCTGCCACGGATTGCAAGGTTGTATGGGAGGAAACGTTTAATGTGGAAGGGGTGACAACTGTCAAAGTGTAGATATTGTTGTAAATTGGTCGGTTTAATGTGTACTGAGGTATGGAGGGTCCCCTGTCGTAGGGTGATATCTACGTCAAGGAAGGTGATACAGGTGTGGGAATATGACCATGTGAAATTGATGGAGTGATTATCATTTAATGAGTTGAGGAAGTCTAGGAGGTGGTCCTCCCCGTGGGTCCAGATCATAAATATATCATCTATGTATCTGAACCACACGAGGGGACTGAGGGGGGAATTCTTCAGAAAAATATTTTCCAGACGGCCCAGGAAAAGGTTAGCATAGGATGGGGCCATGCGGGTACCCATGGCAGTGCCGCGTTTCTGGTGGTAAATCTGGGAGTTGAAGGAGAAATAGTTTTTGGAGAGGATAAAGTTGGCAAGGGATATGAGAAAGGATGTTCTGGGAAGACTGTTTGGAGGGCGCATATCCAAGAAGTGCTGAAGGGAACTGAGGCCTTCAAGGTGGGGAATATTGGTGTACAAGGAGGTTACGTCAATTGAAACAAGGAGGGAGTCTGGTGGTAGAGGACTGGGGACTTTTGACAGACGTTCCAAAAAATGTGGTGTGTCTTTGATGTAAGATGGAAGGTTCTGCACAAAAGGTTGGAGGTGTTGATCCACCAAGGCTGAAATTCGTTCAGTGGGGGAACCATAGGCCGCAACTATAGGTCGTCCCGGATTGCCAGCCTTGTGTATCTTGGGGAGAAGGTACAAAGTAGGTGTGCGGGGATTTTGAGGGGTGAGAAGGGATAAGGATTGTGAAGAAAGACCTTGTAAGGGACCTAGGAGGTCTAGGAAGGAGCGAATTTCGAGGCAGATGGAAGAGGTGGGGTCTGTGGCATGTGGACGATAGGTGTTGGTATCAGAGAGCTGTTTAAGGGCCTCCGCATCGTAGTCACTGCGGTCCATGACCACGGTGGTGGAGCCCTTGTCTGCTGGAAGGATAATGATATTTTTGTTATTGGACAGTTCTCTCATGGCCCGGATTTCAGTAGGGTTGAGGTTATTGGAGTTGGGAATAGAGTTGAGGAAAGATTTTGAGGATAAGGTCGATGTGAGGAAGTCTTGGAACAGGAGGAGGGGATGATTTTGGGGAAGTGGAGGAGGGTCAAGTTGGATGGTGGTTTGAACTGCTCTAAGCAGGACTCAATCTCACCTCGGCGGCTGTCACTCTCCGTTGTGGTAGCAAAGTGATACCGCCAGCGGAGTGTGCGGCAGAAAGCAAGCGAGTCCCGGACCAGAGCAGCATGGTCGAACATTATTGGTGCAGGGGGACCACTGACGAATGCATCTAGAAATTTTTATGGCTATGTTAGTAACTTCCTCACCATCCTTATCCATAATTGCATCAACACTCTCACTTTAGTTTTCTGAGGAAATGTAATTTTCAAGGGTTCTTTGCCAGATGGTGTTGAAGGATAAGGTTTAGGTGGCTAGCTCCGCCACCATCTTCTGGTCTGGTGTTACCACTGTGGAAACCAGAGCTGGACTGGCATTGTCTGGCCTCGGTGAATCTTATAAAGTATGGTACTCCTACCCTTCCTAGCCAGCACAATGGAGCGGGTGGAGGGGAGGAGTAGAAGTGTACCAGAGAAGTAAGTGAATTGAGCTAAAATCTTTGGTTAGACAATTGTTTGAACATGTTGGTGTAGTATGGTAACCACATTTTGTTTATCAAATACACGAGTTGGAGGGGGTGTAAAAGAGCTGGAAGTTATCACAGAACACAATCAGTAACTAATATAATAGAGGAGCTGGATTTGGGTTCATTAGAAGACAGGATGGGGGAAAAGGGAGTCATGAAATTGTACAAGGCATATATTGGTGATGAGGTGTGGAAGTATTGGAAGAGTTGCATGGAAGGGAAAAGATGACAAGCTGGCAGTTGGTTTCAGGAATAAGGGTGTGGGAAGATTCTCTTTTGTAGGTAAGGGCTTCGGGGATTGGAATAAATTACCAAGAGAGATGATGAATAAATTATCAAAACTTCTGAAAGAAATTCAAGTTGAAAATTGTAGAGATCAAAAGTAGACGGATATAGGGAAATGGAAAGGGAAAGGGAAAAATGGGAGCATGCACTCCATCACAGTTAAATTAAATAACATAAAAAGTATCGTTCTAGTTATCAATGAGAGACTATGCAGAATGTTGATGACTTTGTATGTGTAGTTGTATGAGTAAGTCTACTGGCCTGCTTAGACACATCACCAACCAGTCACTGCAACACTACTCAGCTTGGTAATTATTTGAGCATTTCTTGGAGTTGAGTAACCACTACAATGATAGAATATTCAATCAAATAAAGAACCTTTCCACAAGAACAACTGCTATCAAGCAAATACATATTACAAGATACACCAACAAGTTACTATGGATCAACAACCCTTCAAAGGTCTAGTTTCTGCAAGTATGAGGAATAACATGCTGAGTTGTAGTACGTCAAACATCATAAACAGGCCTTTTAAAAAATACAATTCACCGTCATTGCGCCATTTGAATGTATACAGTAACAACAGCTAAGCCAAATATGGAAATGGAACTCGCCCTGTGGAAAATATGAGAAACACTGGACGAAAGCAATTTTTTTTTTCAGTCAGTGGAGCAAAATGAAGACTCTTAATCAGTAGAGATAAAAATTATGAAAAAAAAGGCACTGGAGAACTGATAATCATATTGTTCTATGTTCGACATTCTAGAGAAAATAACCATTCAGTTTCTTTCACGAGAAATAGTTTAGTACTTCCCCCAAACCAATAACGATTTAAACGGAACTTGTTAATTTTTTTTAAATAACTCAAAACCTCTGTAATGACAATTCTGATGGCACATTGCATATAAATTTATCAGAATTAAATGTTATCAATTAATGTAAAACAAGTCAGTTTCACTGAATTACAGTTGATAACATAGAAAAGGGGTCTAGAGATAGCTAATCAGCTACATAAAAACTACTGGGAATAAATTGGTTAAATTATTGGAGTTATATGAGGGAAAACTTCTTTGATGTTCAGGCAATCAATCCGTTTTACAGTGCAGGTAATACTTAGATGTAAGGTAAATGACTCAGCACATTTGTATCAAATGTTAATATCAGGCTGACTGACCTTTATCCTAGTTAGTAACTGTAGAAGTGTGTCAGTTGTTCTTCTCAGTAGTCGTAACCAGTCTGCAATAGCCAGGCCCTGCAACTGATCCCCTACTCCCGTCAGAGCAACCTCACCTTCACTTGAATCACTAGCTGCAACCTCCTCTATCACCATCTGTAGACACATCAAAATTTATTTTAATTCATGACCCTTGTGAAGCAGGGTTTAATTTTTAATTAATGCTTCACGGCTCATCAATGGCATGGTAATTTGTAAAAGAGCAGGATTGCTGACAGGGAACAGAAATCAAGCCAGTCACAACTTCATGAAGGAATAATCCCTACATTTACCTGCAGTAACTTTGGGAAATCTTTGGAAAATCTAAATGTCAGACTGGACTTCCTCACTGTGAAGTAAAGTAAAATGTCTCACTAATAGAAACCAAAATGTCACTATTATCAATAAAATGACACAAAAGGTATTTAGGAAATTATAATACATCAATAAACAGAAAATAAAAATTGTTCATTTGTTCAAAAACAGCTATGAAATGTTAACAACAGAACACATTTTTAGCTACGATTTTTCCAACATACTTCAAAGGGAGAAAGAAATGCTTCCTAACACACAACACATTTTTAAAAAATTTCTCCACATTGGAAGACGACTGTAGATAACAGAGACAAGATAATGTAACTGCTGTCATAGTACAGTACAAAATTCTCCAGGAAGCAATTTTTTGTCCATATTGATTTCTAATGCAACATAACATGACATATAACAAACAGCCAGAACAGTAAATCAATATAAATACTGCAGTAGTGATTTTTAATTTCTATTGATGAAGAAAAAATTTAGCATTATAACTATACAGTCTCATTTAATTAGCCATGTATGCATTTTAATGCCAAATTACTTGTTCCTACTCGTACAGCAGATGGGTGCTTTCACTTTAAATTTATGTTAGACTCAGCTAAATCAGTTTCCACTTCCAATAAGATCTTTAAAAGAACAGTCAAACAATATAATAAGGCCACACAAATTATATATACATATCTGTGAGACAGTCTTCCACACCCTCCATAATGTTCTTCTGTTGACAAAGGGACAACACCCTAAATATTCAATGTTATTCGTGTTCTTGTCTTTTTTGTGTGTTCGCGCCATGCAACCATCATCTAAGGTAAGTGGTAGTTCATTTCGCTATCCTATTTTGTAATTCCTATACATATAGGACACACCACCTGCGAAACTTCCCATGTAATTTACCAGTTAACATGCAACCACTGCCTGGATTCATACATAGGTTTGACCACAAATCCACTCTCCATAAGAATATATGGCCACCGACAGATGGTATTCACATGGAATCCAAAGCACCCAGTTTTGCCCATGCTATAATCCATGATTCAAATAATTTCAACTCCTATTTCACAGTCCGTGATAACAGAGTTCTCCCTAATAGCAGCAGGTCCTCTGAACTCAGAAGGTGGGAACTTGCCTACCAGTACAAACTGGGCAGAAGGCAACCAACTGGTCTCAAAATAATATCCGGTCATTACTATTATTATTTTCTTCCTCTTTTTAATCCTCTCTTTGCCTCCATCCCCACTACCTATACTGAACCACCAGTAACCTGAAGTGATGTTGATTTCATTGAGTCCTTGATTAAATTATTATTATATTAGATTTTTTATGACTTTTTGTTTTGTTATTTTTCATATTTCTTTTTATTATTTTTATTTTTTCTTAATGATTTTATTAGATTATTTTGCTTTCCCGCAAGAGATTAATTTTGATATTTATCTATGCCCAGATATTAGCTCTGAATCACTGCCCCTCTTCTTGACCTCCGTTTGAATTTACTTCCACCATTTTCCTGGCCAACAGTCTTTCTGTAAGGCAGTCTCCCACAAAACCCACCTCCCATAATGTTCTCCTGTTGACAAAGAACTTGTACCAAAAATTTGATTGATTTTGTGTTTTTATGCCCCACATCCATCATCTAGAGGTAAGTGGTGGATCATTTTCTTATCCTAATTTAATATATATATATATATATATATATATATAGATTGTTAGGAAACAAAGGTGCTAAAAGCGGATATACTGAACATTGGATAGGATAAAAAACCACCGCTTACCAAAGAAGGGGATTCCAGCGGCGTTGGTACACGAAAAAAACACGAACACACAAAGAATAAAATTTTCGAGCATGGCTCTTCCTCAGTAGAAGTGAGATGGCTGCACGCAAGCGGCTGGCAGCCATCTCACTTCTACTGAGGAAGAGCCATGCTCGAAAATTTTATTCTTTGTGTGTTCGTGTTTTTTTTCGTGTACCAACGCCGCTGGAATCCCCTTCTTTGGTAAGCGGTGGTTTTTTATCCTATCCAATGTTCAATATATATATATCACAGAGATTAGTTTGGATATTTATCTATGCTCGGGCATTAGCTCTGAATCACTGTCCCTCTACTTTTCCGATGTTTGAATTTACCCCCACCATTTTCCCGACTGGCGGTCTTTCTGTGAGGCAGTCTCCAGCTGCGCCCACCTCCCATAATGTTCTCCTGTTGATGAAGAGTTTATCCCAAAAATTACTTTATTATTTGTGTTTGCATCTTTTCTGTGTGTTCGTGCCTCACATCCATCATCTAAAGGTAAGTGGTGGCTCATTTGATTCCTTTCCGCTACTTAGCATCTTGATTTCATTTTATTGCTGTATATATATATTGAACACGGAGGTTAGAATGAAATCAGATACTCAAAGCATTATTATTAAATGTGTTGTACACAAAGAAAACAAAGAATCAAAAATACAGTAGTGTATCAACACAAGCAAACAGTGATGGGCATACCACCAGTTAGGAGAAATTCGTGACAAATTTTTAAAAGAAAACTGCAGTAATTCCCTCTGTGCCTTTTATAACAGATATGTATATTCAATTAGATAATATCAAATCACTATAATGTGCATAAAAAATAAGAAGCAAACAAACATATTAACACAGAAAAGCAGCAGTTACTTTTAGGACGTACTTGTTTGACAACTGCCTTGATAGTAGTAAAGGCCTCCTCTTTGTAAGTATCAATAAAGTTGAAGTGCTTCTGCCTCAGCATTCCAAATATTATTGATACCAATTTTTCCTGTGAGAGAGAACACTTGAATGAGTATAAATGATCAGAACATTTTTGTCGAACATTCGAAATTGAACACATTCATACAGCTTTATAGGTTTACTCATCTCAATAAAGAAAGGAATGAATGCCCATTATTCTCAAGTGTACAGTGAGAATCACAACACAAATTACATTCTTATCTTTTTCGTAAACTGATCAAAAGAAATATAAAAACTGATATCAACTTCAGAGAATATTTTCACTTGAAACAGTCACACAAAGATGAATTATTTTCAAAAATAGAAGTAAATATTTAAAACAAAGATGAATTATTTTCAAAAATAGAAATAAATATTTAAAACAAAGATGAATTATTTTCAACAATAGAAATAAATATTTAAAACAATAATGAATTATTTCCAAAAAAATACTTTCAGAAACATATTATTATGATCACATGTTTTAATATTGTGTTACCAACATCATTATTTTATCAACAAAGAAATCTGTTAATAATGCTTTGAACCATTAACAAAAATCTTTTAGCTTCCTCTGGCAGAAACAGAACAATGTGGAAGAAAAATGCTTAACAGTTCTGGTTTCTTAAGATCTGTCACTTTTTGGCAATAATCTGATAAAGATGTATCATATCACCAATTATCCTCACTTAATGACTTAGCTGGCCAACTGTGCAAATGATTTCCAAGTGGAGAGAGAAATGAGTAACAAGTAAATACTTAATTTATATGTATCTTTATTCTTCTGTTCACTTTGATCATTAAGAAAAACCACTATCACAGAATATGATGTTTTTCCTACAGCTACACAACATAATTAGTGAACTTCAAGATCAACATTATGTTTTTTCAATAAAAACCAGGTAATGGCATAATAAAATTGTAACAGACAAGCTTTTGCCCATTTCGTTCACATGTATTATTAATACACAGACTGGTTTCCTAAATTACTTCGGCATGGCCCCAAGTACTACTGATACCTAGTCAATTTTGTTCTTCTTCCTTTTCTTCCTCTTCTTTTTTGTTCATTGTGTTCCCATTCTTGATTGTTATGATCTTTGGCTTTGTTCTTCTTCTGTTTATTTGCTCATTGTACTTGATTCCCTGTTCAATTCCCAAAGGAACTATTTGTTTTTCTGGGATGAAAAGTATCCTATGACTTAATCCAAACTATTTTCTAACTCCACACTGAAATTCATTTAAATCCATTGAGTCATTATGATGTAATTTGGTAATATCAATCCATCCATCAAAACTTCCACATTTATAATATTACTAGCATTTGCCTGCCATTTCTTCCAAATATACTTTGGTGTGCTGTATACAGTAGCTTTTCAATTTTTGAGTAGCAATTATTCTCCAGTAGAAGGAAAAACTTAAATACTATGTAAAAACATCCTTCAGTATAGCTACTTTTTTTCAGGTGGTTAGGATTCTGTCTCAGGTATGTAAAGTAGTAGCTATGTAATCTTTACCATAAAAAAAAAAAAAAAACATCCCACACAGACGAGAATATTGAAAGACGAATAAAACATCTTATTACAACTGAACATGCACTAGAGAAAATAATACATCATCAACTCTCCGTATTGTTATTCCAGTGAAACTTTTCAATTAACACAATAAAACAATAACAAACTAATATTAATATTCAAAAGATTGCCAAGTAGTTTTTAAGTCAAATGCTAAACTTCCTAGTTTTTATTATTGTTGGTATGTACAACCTCTGTCAGGGATTCTATTAAAAACCTTTGGCTGTTCAAGTTACAAAAAGTTTATCATCTCTTGTTCCATCCCCTGGTCACAAATTTGTAAGATATATCACACATTTTAAGCAAGACCACAAGTTTTTAATCTCCATCCAAATCGGTAAGGTAGTTTTCGCAAGAACAAAGGATACAACCCAATACAGATTTATAAATGTAGTAAGTGAGCAATATTTATTTTTACACTGGTTGTAAATTATTACACAGAGCATTAATTACATCAGTCTAACACCTACGTGATAATAAAATAATAACAATATTGTATAATAATAAAATCATCATAAAAGAAATAAAAAAGTAGATATATCTGATCAACTATTCATGATATTTTGATCTTACTATCAGTGATATTCTTTATATGCACAGGGTCTGTAAATTGTAATAAATAGAATAAAAAGGAGGACATTGAGAGAGCTGAAGGAACAGGAGATGAGGATGAAAGAAGGGATCATGAAATACCTCAATTACTTTAGAAATGTAAATTACAGTTAAAGCTCTTTATTCGTGGTTTCAGTATTCGTGGATAAGATAATTGTGACAACTGTCTGTATTCACCACTTGAAATTTTTATTATTCACGGATCCATTTGGTACATTCAGTGGACTGTATCCTTTACTAATGTGTAGGCATCATTCAAGTATTGCTGGCATGTGCCGAGAGTCACTCTATTTAACCAAAACATCTAAAAAAGCAAATCGTATTGTCACTAATCCTAAAGTTCATTGTCAAAAGCTGTCACTGCCACTGTGTTACAAGTTCTGCTATGACCTTTGATAAAAGCCACTCCACCACTACCGGCTCTGTATCTATTATTACTTCAACAAGTCAGTCATTACACTAATTCTGAATGAATAACACATGTCTCCTCTGCTTTGTTCAAAATTTATAATGTTTAGCAAAAGCAAAGAAAAATTAGTTCCTACGTCGAAAAAAAGTTGTGTTGCCGCTTACAGTTAAAATAGAAATGCTTGACCGTTTCCACCTTGGTCAATCATTTGCACCATATCACATTCTTTCAATGTTAACTAATCAATTGTATGATTCGTCAAGAAATCTGAAGACGAAATTCAGAATTTTATAGCTTCAACCTCGGCAAAAATTGTTCGTGACCCAGCAATTGAAAAAAGTGGAAGCTGCGTTATCATTATGGATTGAAGACCATAACCAGAAAAGAGTTCCCTTAACTGGTCCTATGATCTGTGAGAAGTCTCTACGTGCATTTTAAAGAACCTGGTGATGAGCCTACAAGTGGAGGATTTCAAATATCGGAAGGTTGGTTCAATAAATTCAAGATGTGACAATCATTGCATAGCATCAGAATTGTTGGATAAGCTGCATTTGCAGACATCGCTGCAGCGGAAAGATTTCCAGAAGAATTTTTAAACATAATTGTTGATGAACAACTGTTTAATGCAGACAAAACTGCCCTGTTTTGGAAAAGAATGCCAAACAAAACTTTCATATCCAAAAGTGAAAATTGCGCCTCTGGTTTCAAGGCAGCAAAAGATAGAGTTACACTGCTGCTGTGTTCTAATGCATCTGGTGAATGTGTTATTAAGCCACTAATGCTTTAAAGATCTTTAAATCCCGGTGTTTTGAAAAAGCAAAACAAGGACAACCTGATGGTGTTTTGATGTGTAAAAAAGGAAGTGTGAGTTACAAACGTCATTTTCTGTGACTGGTTCCAGAATTGTTTTGTTCTTGAAGTTCAAACTGATTTAAATAAAAATAATTTAGACTTTAAGGCCAGTTTAGTTTTGAACAATGCACCAGGTCACCCTCGTGAGATTGAAACTATGCATCCGAATATAAAGGTGATATTCTTGCCTCTTAACACGACAGCTTTACTTCAACCTATGGACCAACGAATAATCCAGGACTTTAAGCTCTATTGCATTAGACAAACCTTCAAAATCATACTGGACACCATGGAATGTAATCCTGATATGAATGTTATGCAATACTGGAAAAAAATGTTGACATAGCAAAATGCATTGTTACAATAAAAGAATCGTTTGAATGAACTGAAGCCATAAACTTTGAAATCATGCTGGAAAAAACTGTGGCCTGATCAAACTGTTGAAAATGACGGAGAACCCGTGCAAATTCAAACTTTAACTGCAGACATTGCTTAAGCTGTGAATAGAATAGGAAGAGATGGTTTTGAACAAACAGAATCCAATGGCATACAAGAATTGCTTGAATCAACTTAGAGGAAATGTTAACCCCAAACCGAAGAGCACTGAAATGATGACATTTAATTTTAAAAACCTGAGTGAAGATCTACTGATGGCAAATGAACTCTGTGATTTCATCGTGAAAATTGATCCACCTATGGAAGGAAGTCTTATTTTTAAAAGACAAAATGTTAAATGCCACAGCTGAATATCAATCCGAATTGAAAAACCTTTTAAAAGTGGCAAAACAAGAAAAAAATACTAAATTCTTTAAACATTGCCTAAGCCTGACAATAATAATTTTTTAACAAATTGATTTTTTTTTTTTAACTTTGGAATGTATCCCCTATAATCTCATACAAATTACCATTCCATATTCGCGGCATATTTACAGAACGTATCCACCGTGAATAAGGAGCTTTTACTGTATTCGCAATTTTTCAATATATGTTGCAATTTGCAGAAGGTTCAGAGATATTGCACAACAGGTACAAATGGTGGTGAAACACACTGCCAACATCTCATCTGGAGGAAATGAAAAGCAGAATTTACTCAAAATGTTGTGAACCTGGTGAATTATGATGTGATTACAGGAAAGAAAAGTGTAATGAGAATGCAGGAGAATTGGAAACTTGTAACCAACTAATGCATGGAATGAAAGGGGACTTTTCATCTAGGTCAGATGCATTTGGACCAAGAATACATAAAGAATAGTGTTAACATAAGTGGACATTCAGAAGAGAGTGACCAGTATGGCTTTTAAAATGGAGCAAATAGGTTATCAGTATACCAGAGATACAATTAAAACTGAGGACACCAGTAAGCCGCTGTGAGAAAATATCAAAACAGAAACCCAAAAATACCAAGGGGATATGTCACAAGTGGTTGCTGAAACACAGGTGCCAATTTCCAGTAAACCCTTAACTTTTCCTATGACTCGGGAAAAATTCATTTGGTGGTTTCTTTGACTAATTTTGAAGGATTATATACCTTCTGTTTATTGGATGATTGACAGATGTTGAAACTGAAACCTTTGAAGTTCATGGCTGTAGTTAAAAGCAAAATAGCAGTTGTGTATGTTGTTCCTGAGATTTTTTCTTTGGTTATATACAAATTTACTGCATAAATTTCCGTACTGGAAGAACTTTTGAAAGAGCTGTATTGTAACAGTATGATATTTAAAAACCTATGAAAAAGAAATTTGGAAAAAAGATGGTGTGTTATTTGAAATAAGAATAATGCATGTAATTCCACCACCCTATAAGTATTTTTACACACGTCAAAAAAACTAGAAGGGGGAGCCAGAATAGATTTCATTTTTAATTCATTCTAACAGCTCATTTTCTTCTTCTTTTTCGCCTCTATGGACCACGTGGTTCTTAACTCTAGTGAGCTTTCTTTTTGGCTCAATATTCTTTCATCCTTGCAATGTGGTTGTCTTTTCTTTCTTGGGTCCATTTCACTTCAGATCCAGGGCGCAGTGTTTTGGCTGATAGTGTCTGGAGAGAATCTGATGCTTCAATCAACGTTCTGTACTTATCACTGTTGTAAATGTCATTGGGGTCTACTCCCAGTTGCTCAAGATCTTTTCTGACTAGCCTTGTCCATTTTGCGTTAGTCGCTTTCCCTCTAGAGATGGTGTTGAAGATTTTGAGTCTATGATTGTGCGTCCAAACAATGTAACCATAGAACATTAATCTTCTTTTTCTCATGGCTGTTTGTAATGCTCCCCAGTTGTTGGTACAGGTCCTTATCATGCCCGAGTCTGTATTTTCCTTCTTCTTTGACAGGATCCATGATTTTTCTCAAGATCTTACATTCCTTTAATTCCAGTTTTCTGAGTTGTCCCTTTTTAACCATGTTTAAACACTCTGGTGCATACAGTACTGATGGTTATACTACTACAGTATTATAGTGCCTGAATTTGAGGTTAATTTCAAAGCACTTTGATAGTTCCCCTTTGAAGTGTTAGTTGGGTCATTTTCAGATGGTTCAAAGCTCTGCTGTCAAGTCCAAGTTCAGTGAGTGTTTGGAAGATGGCTTCCCTATCCATGGAGTCACAGGCTTTCTGAAAGTCAACGAAGGTTGTCACACCGGGTGAGGCACCGAGGTTCTTGTAGGTGAGAACTGTTTTGAGATTTAGGATATGTTCAGGAACCAGCTTGATACTCTGCTATACAAGAATCTAATTGAACTCATTTTATTATAAACTGAAAGTTTAAAAGAAAAGTAAGAACAATGTGACAGACAGTGTAGGTGAATCAAAATAAGCTATTGCAAGGCAAGGTAATTAGGTATTTTGCTGTAACAACAGTAAATTCTGAAAATAGTTAAAGCATTTACTTTTCTGAATTTGTAGCAATTTTTAGGAACAAGATTGATGGCTGTGTGTTGTTTAAAATGCCAATAATCTGTAATTGGTAAGTAACAACCAAATTTTAATTTATTACATACTGGCGAAAAAGAAAGACCAAATTTTCGTGGCAGGGGAGTTAGAAAGAAATGGACCTAGAAGACCAAACATCTATCAGGAGGACCCTGAAGCAAATAAGATTGCAGGATTAACCACCCAAGAAGACAGGCACTCTTTGGACCAAGGAGAGAAAGGAACAGCACAGTCAGATGATGTGTAACTATTCAGCAAATGTTCTCCTCAAATGCAACAGGTGAATGTCGTGATCCTTAGACGGCCTATCCAGAACAAGAAGAAGAAACAACTTTCATTATTTGAAGCAATAATCAACATTTGTTGCACAAATAGCCTGAAGATTGTACAAAAAAATAGGAAACAAGACAATTAGTTTGATAGTTTGTTCAGTGAGTAGCATCGAGCAATTTTCAAAAACTGATCTCAACAATCAAACAGTAATATTCTCAATATTTCCTACCAATTTTTTTAGGTGATGTAACTGTTATGGCAATTATTAAGTCACAAAAGAAGGTAATAATAACTCTCAACCGTCATTCATAAAATAAACATTCAAAATTCTTTCCAGTCACTAGATACAGTACCTTTCAGTTTATGCCTCTTTCACAGAGAGATATCATTTCAATTTATAATGAACCATTATGACAAAGGCACCACACAAATAAATAAATAATTAAAGAACTTCCAAGAGAAACTAATTTAATTTAAGCCTAAACAAAGCAGAAATAAAAATCACTCCTGTGGAGAAAAGTTCAATTTTTGAGATTGGAATAAAACCTGAATATTATTAATAAATTGTTTAAAATGTAAACAAGGCAGTAAGTGAATGCAAAATATGGGATATTAGATATATTTATATGTATGTTCATTTAACAGTACAATGAATTTTATAGGAAATGAAAGGCATTGGTTAGCAAATACCAAGGAGAAAAGAAAGCTGAACCATTGCCTGCTGCAAGTAACAGCAGGGTGGAAACAAACACACTTTTCTGAAATTTAAATCTTCATCAAGAAGAGTGGCAGTCAAAGAGCAGTCCACAAACACCTAATTTGTGTGTTTGAATCAGCCACTGACATAAAGTCTAATAAAAGATCTTTAATTTGTTTCTCTTGTGTTTCCGTGTCATCCTGTTGTCACCTCTGGTATATGATGGTTGTTCGTTCATTCCTTATTTACATTTAACAGTAAAGGTTTAAATCATTTTTACTAGTAACTGTAATTAAAAATAGTATATAATTAATCTACAATTCTTTTGTCATACATACCCCTTCAAGAACCTGCTGTTTGTCATTTAGTGGCCGATTTAAGTCTGCAGTTGCATATCGTTCAAATTCTGTGCTCAACATTTTATCAATCAGCCTCTCCATCTCAAGGAGTTGTGATCCCAAATGCCTGTAATCAAATTGTCCAATTTTTTTTTAAAAAAAAGGCTAAAAATTTATTGGTATTTTAGACAAATAGTAAACAAACCAAAAAAAAAGCAAAAAAATTTCTGAATGGTACCGAAAGCTGTGAATGCCTGCTAATTCTTTCACTAAGATCTCTTGTGTGGTAGCAATCAACTCAAGTGCAGCCACGTAATCAGGGGTAGACAGCAGTAACTGTATAGTGGGTTGTGTCTGATGGACTGTGGCCATTAGCTGGAGCTGTGAAACAAAATGAGTTCAAACATCAAATGTTACCTTATACATAAAAAAAGGTCATAAATGCAAAATATTTACCTTGGCAGTCACTGCAGAATGATTACTTCGTAGCCTCTCCAGCCTCAAAATTTGCAGAGAATCCTTTACCACTGACTTGTCAATGTGATGGATTTTCTCTCTAGAGCAGAAAATTTACCTATCACAAATATCTTTGAGCATCAGTTCTCATAATTTTAAGAAAGCAGCATATTGTAACAGTCCTCAAACCTAGACTTTAAATGGAATTGTATTTTATGAAGCATTTGTAGCAAGCTAGAGTTTGATTGTATATGATCTAGTATGTTTGTCTTGCAATTTACTGTAAATGGACTTTGTTTTATGAAAAGAAAATATGTAAATAATATCTAATATGTTTTAGGATGGAACTATGCAAGAGAATTACTTAAATGTTTGTAATTCGAAGTATTAAGGTGAGCTACGATATTTAAAGGATGAATTACTACAGTTTAAAATTATTTATGTGGATAATTTTATGTTTAAATATCTTTAATTTTCATTTCCGACCATTTTGTAATGATTGTAAATGATAATGTATTAATTTTGTTTGTTTTTAATATCTTTTTAATTGTTTAAGTATTGTTAAAGTTCAAGAAATATCTGTCGGAATCCTTTGTAATGTTCTAGAACTTTCTGTGAAACTTATATAAGGCGAGCAGAAGAGACAGTTGACACAGTTTATAGACAGAGTTTTGCGTGAACAGTTTTAAGTGTATGGCAATATTGTCTTTGGAAGAAGTGTTGCATGTAATCGCTGGAGCTTGTGCATACATGTGACCCGTATCTTTGAAGTCGTGTATGTCTTCAAGCAATAAAAACAAGTTAAAATTTGAAACTGTATCGTGGACTAATTTTTTCATATATAATTAAACCACGAGACACCTAATAATACGTATGCCAATTTCCTGATCACAAAAAATTTGTTGAAAATAACTTTAATACTATTTATAACAAAGTAAAATTTTAAAGACATCTCTCTACTATTAACAAATGAAAATGAGGATGAAGCAAAACACTGAAAATGAATCGAACAGTTCATAGCTGGGTACAGAACATTTTCTCAATCTACAAGTTTCTTCTCCACACAGAAATTGATAATAAAATAAGCTGTTCCATGCAGCAATGCCAAAAATTCTTCTGGCTAGCTAAACATAATGTTGAAATAAATTTCTGAAAGGACTGTATTAACCTCAGTATATGTGACAACAAATAAGAAGGTGTTATTGGTCTGGAACTATTCAGACTATACAAAAAAAACACTAATATCATTTGTGATACAAAATCACTTCAAAGATGCTGACCTATATTCACAATTTTCTTGCTCAAAAGACCAAGAAGATGACCAGATACATTTAAAAATAATATATCTGGCAGGGACATTAGTAACTACACAAAAATATTTTACTGTGGTATAAATAACAAAGGATAAGGAAAATGACTCATCACATGCCAAAGTTGACAGCTGCTATGAGTGAAAAAGATATGAGATGAACAACAACATATAAAATATTTTGGTTTTACACTTTTTTCATGTGATAGGGACAAAGTCATATGGTTTGACAGGTGTGCACAAACCGAAGATTACCACTTGTGGCAAACATAGGCATGTGTACGCCTATCAATCCATATGACTCAGTCCATATCAAATGAACAAGGTGTAAAACTGAAATACTGTATATGTTATTGTTCATTCGATGAAGCCTTCAACTTCGGTGAGTGACGAGACATTTTCCCTATCGTTTGTTATTTATACTGCCTAAAAGCCATTTCCTTTTTCCTTAATATCACTACTGTAGTATAGTGTTTCACTTGTATAATAAAACATTACTCAACACTCTACAGTGTGTATTCACTCAACTTTCTGAAACAGATCACTGATTAGAATTTTTTTAAAAAATCTGGTGAGTTGGGTGTTATTCCTGCCATTTTTTTTTTACTAAACCAGATAGCAAAACTTCTAGTGTATAAATATGTTCACTGTGTTATTTTATCAATCTTACAAATACACAAAAGCCAAGATTTCATCGCACCTTTTTCAGGTTTAACAAATCTTAGTATAAATCGTACATATTATGCCTTTCAGCTGTTTGGCTGTGGCCATTTCTTTTGGTGGAAAATTGCTGAGTGGTAAGACCTGTATATAAAATGGTACAGTGGAGTCAGGAGTTGTAGTATGAGGTGTAGTGTATAGGGTACGTGCCATGTCAAATGATGGGAAAAGTTTCACATTGTCAGATTGAAGTAGACAGTGATGAAAATAGACCTACTCAAAAAACTTATGCGTGCACCAAGCCACTACACTTACTATAATCTGACAACGGGAGAAACATTACTCATCACTGGATATTCCACATGCACTATAACACACCTCTTATAAACCCACCAGCCTCCATTGTAACAGTTTATATGTAGCCCTCACCACTAAAACTTTCTACAACTGTGAATTAAGCATCCACTAGAATCTGTGCCAATTCCCACAATTTGAACCCCCCTTCTCCTCACCACCCCCCTAGTGAGGATTTGTCAGAGTCTTCCCAGAAACAATAAACCTTTATAAACTCAGCAGATAGGAAATAGCTTACCAACATTTTTTTAATACATATTTATTTTGTATTCTACTTTTTGTTTACTTTTTCATTACTTTTATGCTACCCTCACTTCCACCAATATTTCTCCACATTTAACAATTGTAAATTTAATATTTTTCAACCCATCACAACCTCCACCCTTTCCACTATGGCTCACCATGTGTGAAGAGTGTGCACTTCTGATTCCCTAACCATGTGTTTCACTAACATAATTAAGGTTTACAACCAAAATATTATAATAACTGTTTGTTAATAAGTGTTCTGTTCCATTATTATGTGAGATATTAAAGGTGTAACCTGGAAACTACTTTCCTTCTTGGATATTCATCTTCAAAATGTAATGCGCTTGTAATTAACATAAGGCAAAGAGAAGAAATTTTAAAGTCCATATTTTTTTTATATTTGACACAAACTCTCTTATTCCCTCAAGTTGTGTGTTTAATTCCAGTTCTCATACGTTCTTTGTTGTATTACTTTAAGACTCACCTTAGAGCCCTCACTGCACCAATTGTCTGCGTCATTTGTTCAGAAAGGGCATCATGTGATGTCATTGCATGAAAGAATGCCTCTGATTTGTGAGCTACCTGTTGAGCAATCTGAACCTCCACTGTATCCAAGTAATGAGACAGCTGTAATAGTTTAGGAGACCGCCTTAATTTTGAATAAGTACTGAGCTCATACACATTCTCTTACAGTCATCAACATTGAAAAATAAAAATACTCCACTCAATACAAACCTTCTCCTGCACGAGTTTCCCAGATTGAAAAGAATTTTTCGATGTTCCGCTTTCAGATGTAGGTGACAATTGATCTTTGGTGAATGGGAACACAGCATTGAAAATCTCTTCCTTTGACAGATCCAAGGTTGGATGGAGAAAGATCTTCGGAATTGAACCAACATCAAGTTGTAATTTTTCTAATAATAAAAAAATATATCAATATTTTGTTTATGGCCAAAAAAGAAACTACTAAACAACTACTGTAATATTTATAGTGTTGACATTACCAAGTGAATTTCTTGCCCTCAAATTTGGGAAATGCTTTAAAAGCTCAGTCTGAGAGTTTGGTTTCAGCGAATTTGAATTAATTCGAGTATGCTTTTTATGTCTCTGAAATATTAAAATCCTTATATTATTCTAACAGAATAATCAAATGTAATAAAATTCAACAAAGGAACAATTCTGAACATAAAGCCTACTTACACGAGAAAACTTCCTCAGGTAGGATTCGAAGTGTTGCAGTCCAATATCAGGTATATGAGCAGGAAGAGGTATATCTGTTTTTTCAACAAATCCATCACCCCAAAGTTTAGTGAAGAAATCTCTCTATAAAAAAAATTTTAAAGCATTAATTCAACAACAGAATTTTAGTTAATATTTTGAGACACATTTTACAGCAAAAACTCTGGTAATAAAGAGATATCTCCCAATAAGTCTATAAATGAATTAGTGTGAACATTGAAAAATAATATACATAGTAGAGAAACACAAAGCACCACCACACGCGTAAAGGAAAATTTAAATTAAATATATCTCTGTTTAATAGAATATGATGCATGTCGAGTGAAAAGTATAAATAAACATAATTTAAACTTATGACTTTTCAGGATAGGATTCTAAGAATAGATGTACATTCTTCTAGGAATAAACAAGAGAAAGAGAAAAAAAGACATCTGAGCAAATAGTTTTATTTCCTTCTGTCACAAATGAGACACGTTAGAAATATTAAACAAAGTATTGCTTTCTTAAAATCAAGTAGAGTTGAATTTGCTTTGATTCAATAGAATACTTTCTTTTGAATAATATCTTTGAACAGTAACCAGTAACAACTTTCTCTTGAATGGATGCTTAGAATAGCAAAATGGAAGTTCTAAATTTAAATCCCACCTAACTACAACTAATGGTTTACTGATGACACATTCACTGGATCTGAACAGTTCTGAATTAAGGAAATGAGGTTCAATGGATTATGTAAGCCTGCACTCCAGATGTTAATAGAATGCCAATAATCAGAAGTACTACACTGACATGTTATTTTAGCTGTTCAACACATCAGAAAGAAATCTCCTCTTACATTTATGGTGGATAGTACTTAATCACACACCCATTTGCCAAAAGTATACTAGATATTATCACAAAGGATGAAGCAATATATGGGAGATGATTCCTGGAATGAAAAGATACCATCATTTACAAAATTCCACATCATGATTTTTGGCAAGTAGCAGGTGCTTAATGAGATTGCTAAAAAGAAGAACTTTAGTTTTCATACGATAAGATCATTGTTATACTGATCAGGAACAAAAATATCACAAACAACGATTGTTTTCCATGCTTTCCTTTTCTCTTCTTATACTGCTCAAAATTTAGATAGTAAACAGTAGCACATGTAGTAGCCAAATTAATTTAACCATAGGTAAACAACCATCAATGTTACTAATGATTGGAGTTGTCACATTAGTTGTTTACTGCTGTGATAACATTTGGCAGCTATTAATTTGTGTAATATGAGGCTAAAAATATGATCATGAAAAAAAAAAAAACAGAAAAAAATACAGTAATTGCTGGAAGTAGAATACAAAATTAAAACTCATATAAACATGTGTATGGCATTTGTGATTGCTTTTAGTATCATAGTCCCCCCCCCCCCCTCCCTCCCAAACACACACACACACACACACACAAAGAGTAAAGGTATTTATGTAGGTGATGGTTACCTTAGCCCTAAAATGTATAACATCAAATCGAAGTTACGAGTCTCTTAAGAAAAATACCATATTTTTTAAAGTTTTCATTTTCCAACTCAAACAACCACTCTTCATTGTCATTTTTGTTCTTTCGCAAGTGACACAAAAATTCTCTTTTTCCATTCCACACAGTTCTTTCCCATCTTTGAAGTAGAACTAGCCTTTCATAAAAATGGTAAATGAAATATCTCCTTAGTTGACAACTAGTCAAAAAATAAAAATAAAATACAAAATGCCTCATAGTCCATTCTCCTACAAGAAATTATGATATCAAGCTCCTCTCTGTACTAATCCTCTTCCATTAAGCTATTTCCACTCTTTCCCATTTCTACGACATGGTATCCACATAAAAGCTCCCTTATTTCAAAATACAATATATATAAAACTATTAAACATAGAACCTTGCAGTCTGTACTCCGTAAAAAACTCAAAAATCTTTTGTAGCACTCAAAATGTCTGAGTGATATTCAATCTCAGCCCAAATGCACCCAAGCATGTAGCATGTCAGGAATGATAATAGCTGATTGCATCCACAATTCTTCTGTGGAGATCACCATCATCGCATTCGGGTGAAGCATAAATATCCAGGAAAAAATCCAGAGGAATTATATCGGGAGATTGTTGTGTCCATATAGTTTGTCAGTCTCGTCCTAACCACCACTGTAGAAATGTTCTGTCAATGAACTCACAATATATAAACTTCACTGCAGTGGTGCACCATGCTGGAAGATCACATTTGGATGCAGAAATTGAAGCTGACGAGCAGCAAATTGCTCCAATGTGTCCAGATAAATGATTCTGGTTATTGTTGATTTAATAAAGAAAAAAAGGTCCAACAATTCCATCTTTCATTAATGCACACCACACATTCAGCTTTGCTCTGTCCCCGACATATTTCTGAACACTGAGGGTTTCCAGAACACCAGAGGCAAACATTGTGCCAATTAACCTTCTCACTTACAAGAAATATTGTTTCACTGATGAAAATAACATTCTCCAGGTGATTTTGGGTTCTCCTCAGTCTAGTCCAGCATTTCAATAGGAAATCTTCAGTACAGCTGATTGTTAATTGGCTACAACACTTGCACAATTTTAATTTTGCATGCATAAATATAAAGTTGTTTCTGCAACATCTTGTGAACTATGCTCAGCTCTCACCAAGCTCAGCAAATGGACTTTGATGGGCTTCTCTGGAAGGCATCTCTGGTATTCTCTACTAATTCATCAAATGTGTGTTTTATACTAGAGCCTGATAGTCTATTTACACTCCCAGTGGGTAGAAATTTGTCATACAATGCCATAATTGTCTTTACATCTGGAGTCACCTTATTAAAGAAATGTCAGAAATTTGTGATCTTTCAGCATACCACACTGTGCATTGGGCTCTCTCCTAAGAAGTAGTCACTTTTGATAAATATTCAGCACCTAAAACAAAATTAAAGCACTATCTCAGACAAATTTACACAAAAAAACCTTTTAGGTTGCCTTACAGGATGACGCAAACTGCAAGATTCTATGTATAACTTTGAAATCGGGGAGGATTTATGTGGACATCCTGTATTTCAACACTCGTCATCCCTTAATTTATTCTTTCTTCCCTTCAGCACAATCATTGGGAAACTTTTTTTTTTAACTGCTTAACATCTCTTAACAGCGAGGTCTTTAGAGACAGGAAAGGATGGGGGGGGGCAAGGAATGGGAAGGAATTCGGCCATGGCCTTTTAAAGGAAACATCCCGGCATTTGCCTGGAGTGATTTGGGAAACCATCATTCGGAAACAACAATTCTCATACTTATAAATACATCTTTATCACAATGTTTTGTTTTTTCCCCTTCTGATGCTTCAAGCACTCTCAGTAGTTAGATCTCAGGGTGTATTTCATTTATGAAGCAATGTTCAGAATGAAAAAGGCCAAAACCTACAGCTTGAAGTACAGGATATCGGAAGGTTGAACAAGACTAGAAAGATTTAACCAATTTGAAAGAAATGTGGTACAGGCTAGTTGTTAAGATTCTGAGGAAAATACAAACTGGTTACATCAAAAGACATTTTGGTACAAATATTTCATATTTTTCAGATAATTTTTTTTTTTAAATAGCTAGGTTTCCCCAGTTATGTAATGAAATAATCCTGGTGGAGGCAATTCCAATGGCGCCAATCAAACTTTTCCATTCATACAACACATTCCGGGGGTTACTCTACTTTACAAAAGACAAACCGCCAGTTTCCACCACAGTGGACTTGAAGTTGTAACAAATAAAACATTTCATTTCTATAATTAACAGTAACAAATTCTATTATACGTGTGTCAAATAGTGAGATATTAGGAAAAATGGAACATCTAACACGATTTCGAAAGGGTAAATTACTAACAACATCTCACTACAACACACAGTCAGTTCGAAATACTTTCACTCGATGTACAAAACAGCACTGCAGAAATCATAGTCCCACTCTATCTGTTATTTTGCCATCTTACA
>CM061919.1:152893046-152926440 GCA_031002005.1 Vandiemenella viatica | reverse complement strand
CTTTTGTAGATAAGGGCTTCAGGGATTGGAATAAATTACCAAGAGAGATGATGAATAAATTATCAAATCTTCTGAAAGAAATTAAAGTTGAAAATTGTAGAGATCAAAAGTAGGCGGATACAGGGAAATGGAAAGGGAAAAATGGGAGCATGCACTCCATCACAGTTAAATTAAATAACATAAAAAGTATTGTTCTAGTTATCAATGAAAGACTATGCAGAATGTTGATGACTTTGTATGTGTAGTTGTATGAGTAAGTCTACTGGCCTGCTTAGACACATCACCGACCAGTCACTGCAACACTACACAGCTTGGTAATTATTTGAGCATTTCTTGGATTTGAGTAACCACTATAATGATAGAATATTCAATCAAATAATGAACCTTTCCACAAGAACAACTGCTATCAGGCAGTGTATCTTGTAATATGTATATATTACAAGATACACCAACAAGTTATTACGGATCAACAACCCTTCAAAGGTCTAGTTTCTGCAAGTATGAGGAATAACATGCTGAGTTGTAGTACCTCAAACAGCCTTTTAAAAAAATACAATTCACCGTCATTACGCCATTTGAATGTATACAGTAACAACCAAAGATGGAAATGGAACTCACCCTGTGGAAAATATGAGAAACACTGGATGAAAGCAATTTTTTTTTTTTTCAGTCAGTGGAGCAAGATGAAGACTCTTAATCAGTAGAGTTAAAAATTATGAAAAAAAGGCACTGGAGAACTGATAGAACTGATAATCATATTGTTCTATGTTAGATATTCTAGAGAAAATAACCATTCAGTTTCTTTCATGAGAAATAGTTTAGTACTTCCCCCAAATCAATAACGATTTAAACAGAACTTGTTAATTTTTTTTAAATAACTCAAAACCTCTGTAATGACAATTCTGATGGCACATTGCATATAAATTTATCAGAATTAAATGTTATCAATTAATGTAAAACAAGTCAGTTTCACTGAATTACAGTTGATAACATAAAAAAGGTGTCTAGAGATAGCTAATCAGCTACATAAAAACTACTGGGAATAAATTGGTTACATTATTGGAGTTATATGAGGAAAACTTCTTTGATGTTTAGGCAATCAATCAGTTTTACAGTGCAGGTAATATTTAGATGTAAGGTAAATGTTTCAGCACATTTGTATCAAATGTTAATATCAGGCTGACTGACCTTGATCCTAGTTAGTAACTGTAGAAGTGTGTCAGTTGTTCTTCTCAGTAGTCGTAACCAGTCTGCAATAGCCAGGCCCTGCAACTGATCCCCTACTCCCGTCAGAGCAACCTCACCTTCACTTGAATCACTAGCTGCAACCTCCTCTATCACCATCTGTAGACACATCAAAATTTATTTTAGTTCATGACCCTTGTGAAGCAGGGTTTAATTTTTAATTAATGCTTCATGGCTCAACAACAGCATGGTAATTTGTAACAGAGCAGGATTGCTGACAGGGAACAGAAATCGAACCAGTCACAACTTCATGAAGGAATAATCCCTACATTTACCTGCAGTAACTTTGGGAAATCTTTGGAAAATATAAATGTCAGACTGGACTTCCTCACTGCCAGGCTCAATGTGAAGTAAAGTAAAATGTCTCACTAATAGAAACCAAAATGTCACTATTATCAATAAAATGACACAAAAGGTATTTAGGAAATTATAATACATCAATAAACAGAAAATAAAAATTGTTCATTTGTTCAAAAACAGCTATGAAATGTTGTTAACAACAGAACACATTTTAAGCTACGATTTTTCCAACATACTTCAAAGGGAGAAAGAAATGCTTCCTAACACACAACACATTTTTAAAAAATTTCTCCACATTTCAAGACGACTGTAGGTAACAGAGATAAGATAATGTAACTGCTGTCATAGTACAGTACAAAATTCTCCAGGAAGCAACTTTTTGTCCATATTGATTTCTAATGCAACATAACATGACATATAACAAACAGCCAGAACAGTAAATCAATATAAATACTGCAGTGGTGATTTTTAATTTCTATTGATGAAGAAAAAATTTAGCATTATAACTATATAGTCTCATTTAATTAGCCATGTATGCATTTTAATGCCAAATTACTTGTTCCTACTCGTACAGCAGATGGGTGCTTTCACTTTAAATTTATGTTAGACTCAGCTAAATCAGTTTCCACTTCCAATAAGATCTTTAAAAAGAACAGTCAAACAATATAATAAGGCCACATATCTGTGAGACAGTCTTCCACACCCTCCATAATGTTCTTCTGTTGACAAAGGGACAACACCCTAAATATTCAATGTTATTCGTGTTCTTGTCTTTTTTGTGTGTTCACGCCATGCAACCATCATCTAAGGTAAGTGGTAGTTCATTTCATTATCCTATTTTGTAATTCCTATACATATCGGACACACCACCTGCGAAACCTCCCATGTAATTTACCAGTTAACATGCAACCACTGCCTGGATTCATACATAGGTTTGACCACAAATCCACTCTCCATAAGACTATATGGCCACCAACAGATGGTATTTGCATGGAATCCAAAGCACCCAGTTTTGCCCATGCTATAATCCATGATTCGAATAATTTCAACTCCTATTTCACAGTCCGTGATAACAGAGTTCTCCCTAATAGCAGCAGGTCCTCTGAACTCAGAAGGTGGGAACTTGCCTACCAGTACAAACTGGGCAGAAGGCAACCAACTGGTCTCAAGATAATATCCGGTCATTACTATTATTATTTTCTCTCTCTTTTTAATCCTCTCTTTGCCTCCATCCCCACTACCTATACTGAGCCACCAATAACCTGAAGTGATGTTGATTTCATTGAGTCCTTGATTAAATCATTATTATATTAGATTTTTTATGACTTTTTGTTTTGTTATTTTTCATATTTCTTTTTATTATTTTTATTTTTTCTTAATGATTTTATTAGATTACTTTGCTTTCCCACAAGAGATTAATTTTGATATTTATCTATGCCCAGATATTAGCTCTGAATCACTGCCCCTTATATACATACAGGGTGTTACAAAAAGGTAGGCCAAACTTTCAGGAAACATTCCTCACACACAAACAAAGAAAATATGTTATGTGGACATGTGTCCGGAAACGCTTACTATCCATGTTAGAGGTCATTTTATTACTTCTCTTCAAATCACATTAAACATGGAATGGAAACACACAGCAACAGAACGTACCAGAGTGACTTCAAACACTCTGTTACAGGAAATGATCAAAATGTCCTCCGTTAGTGAGGATACATGCATCCACCCTCCGTCGCATGGAATCCCTGATGCACTGATGCAGCCCTGGAGAATGGCGTATTGTATCACAGCCGTCCACAATACGAGCACGAAGAGTCTCTACATTTCGTACCGGGGTTGCGTAGACAAGGGCTTTCAAATGCCCCCATAAATGGAAGTCAAGAGGGTTGCGGTCAGGAGAGCTTACTAACATACTAACGAAACTAAAATGAGCTCTAACATGGAAAGTAAGCGTTACTGGACACATGTCCACATAACATATTTTCTTTGTTTGTGTGTGAGGAATGTTTCCTGAAAGTTTGGCCGTACCTTTTTGTAACACCCTGTATATATCACAGAGATTAGTTTGGATATTTATCTATGCTCGGGTATTAGCTCTGAATCACTGCCTCTCTACTTTTCCGATGTTTGAATTTACCCCCACCATTTTCCTGACTGGCGGTCTTTCTGTAAGGCAGTCTCCAGCTGCGCCCACCTCCCATAATGTTCTGTTGATGAAGGGTTTATCCCAAAAATTACTTTATTATTTCTGTTTGTGTCTTTTCTGTGTGTTCGTGCCTCACATCAATCATCTAAAGGTAAGTGGTGGCTCATTTGATTCCTTTCCGCTACTTAGCATCTTGATCTCATTCTTACTATATATATATATATATATATATATATATATATATATCAGCCACGGAGGTTAGAAATAAATCACATACTCAAAGCATTATTATTAAATGTGTTGTACACAAAGAAAACAAAGAATCAAAAATACAGTAGTGTATCAACACAAGCAAACAGTGATGGGCATACCACCAGTTAGGAGAAATTCGTGACAAATTTTTAAAAGAAAACTGCAGTAATTCCATCTGTGCCTTTTATAACAGATATGTATATTCAATTAGATAATATCAAATCACTATAATGTGCATAAAAAATAAGAAGCAAACAAACATATTAACACAGAAAAGCAGCAGTTACTTTTAGGACGTACTTGTTTGACAACTGCCTTGACAGTAGTAAAGGCCTCCTCTTTGTAAGTATCAATAAAGTTGAAGTGCTTCTGCCTCAGCATTCCAAATATTATTGATACCAATTTTTCCTGTGAGAGAGAACACTTGAATGAGTATAAATGATCAGAACATTTTTGTCGAACATTCGAAATTGAACACATTCATACAGCTTTATAGGTTTACTCATCTCAATAAAGAAAGGAATGAATGCCCATTATTCTCAAGTGTACAGTGAGAATCACTACACAAATTACATTCTTATCTTTTTTGTAAACTGATCAAAAGAAATATAAAAACTGACATCAACTTCAGAGAATATTTTCACTTGAAATAGTCACACAAAAATGAATTATTTTCAAAAATAGAAATAAATATTAAAAACAAAGATGAATTATTTTCAAAAATAGAAATAAATATTTAAAACAAAGATGAATTATTTTCAAAAATAGAAATAAATATTTAAAACAATAATGAATTATTTCCAAAAAAATACTTTCAGAAACATATTATTATATCACATGTTTTAATATTGTGTTACCAACATCCTTATTTTATCAACAAAGAAATCTGTTAATAATGCTTTGAACCATCAACAAAAATCTTTTAGCTTCCTCTGGTAGCAACAGAACAATGTGGAAGAAAAATGCTTAACAGTTCTGGTTTCTTAAGATCTGTCACTTTTTGGCAATAATCTGATAAAGATGTATCATATCACCAATTATCCTCACTTAATGACTTAGCTGGCAAACTGTGCAAATGATTTCCAAGTGGAGAGAGAAATGAGTAACAAGTAAATACTTAATTTATATGTATCTTTATTCTTCTGTTCACTTTGATCATTAAGAAAAACCACTATCACACAATATGATGTTTTTCCTACAGCTACACAACATAATTAGTGAACTTCAAGATCAACATTATGTTTTTTCAATAAAAACCAGGTAATGGCATAATAAAATTGTAACAGACAAGCTTATGCCCATTTCGTCCACATGTATTATTAATACACACACTGGTTTCCTAAATTACTTCGACATGGCCCCAAGTACTACTGATACCTAGTCAATTTTGTTCTTCTTGTGTACTTTTCTTCCTCTTCTATTTTGTTCATTGTGTTCCCATTCTTGATTGTTATGATCTTTGGCTTTGTTCTTCTTCTCTTTATTTGCTCATTGTACTTGATTTCCTGTTCGATTCCCAAAGGAACTATTTGTTTTTCTGGGATGGAAAGGATCCTATGACTTAATCCAAATTATTTTCTAACTCCACACTGAAATTCATTTAAATCCATTGAGTCATTATGATGTAGTTTGGTAATATCAATCCATCCATCAAAACTTTCACATTTATAATATTACTAGCATTTGCCTGCCGTTTCTTCCAAATAGACTTTGGTGTGCTGTATACAGTAGCTTTTCAATTTTTGAGTAGCAATTATTCTCCAGTAGAAGGAAAAACTTAAATATTATGTAAAGACATCCTTCAGTATAGCTACTTTTTTATTTCAGGTGGTTAGGATTCTGTCTCAGGTATGTAAAGTAGTAGCTATGTAATCTTTACCATAAAAAAAAAAAAAAAAAAAAAAACAAGAAGGGGGAGCCAGAATAGATTTCATTTTTAATTCATTCTAACAGCTCACTTTCTTCTTCTTTTTCGCCTCTATGGACCACGTGGTTCTTAACTCTAGTGAGCTTTCTTTTTGGCTTAATATTCCTTCATCCTTGCAATGTGGTTGTCTTTTCTTTCTTGGGTCCATTTCACTTCAGATTCAGGGTGCAGTGTTTTGGCTGATAGTGTCTGGAGAGAATCTGATGCTTCAATCAACATTGTGTACTTATCACTGTTGTAAATGTCATTGGGGTCTACTCCCAGTTGCTCAAGATCTTTTCTGACTAGCCTTGTCCATTTTGCGTTAGTCGCTTTCCCTCTAGAGATGGTGTTGAAGATTTTGAGTCTATGATTGTGCGTCCAAACAATGTAACCATAGAACATTAATCTCCTTTTTCTCATGGCTGTTGTAATGCTCCCCAGTTGTTGGTACAGGTCCTTATCATGCCTGAGTCTGTATGTTCCTTCTTCTTTGACAGGATCCATGATTTTTCTCAAGATCTTACATTCCTTTAATTCCAGTTTTCTGAGTTGTCCCTTTCTAACCATGTTTAAGCACTCTGATGCATACAGTACTGATGGTTGTACTACTACAGTATTATAGTGCCTGAATTTGAGGTTAAGGGAGAGGGATTTAGATCCATATATGTTCTTACAAATGTGGTATGTTCTCTCCAGTCTGGCACATCTGCTACTCATGGCTAAGTTCTCGTTGATATTTGGAGTTATCCATTCTCCAAGATATTTGAAGGCGTTAGTCCTTTGTATCATTGAATTTCCCAGTGGGATTAAGTTTGGTGTATTTTTGATGAACTGTTTTGTTTATGGAAATCTTTAACCCTACTTTAGCTTTTATGTTGTTGAGGGAGGATAGTTGGTGAGTAGCTTCTTCCACACTAGATGCTAGGAGAGTGGGGTAATCTGCGAAGGCGAGGCAGTTGACTAATAGTTTGTCCTTTCTGTAACCAATTCTCAACTCAGAACCATCTGTTAGTGTGTTCGTCAATTCACGAATGACCTTTTCCAATAGACAGTTATAGAGGATTCGCGACAAGCGGTCCCCTTGTCTAACACCTGTTCTAATTTCAAAGCACTTTGATAGTTCCCCTTTGAAGTGTTAGTTGGGTCACTTTCAGAAGGTTCAAAGCTCTGCTGTCAAGTCCGAGTTCAGTGAGTGTTTGGAAGATGGCTTCCCTATCCATGGAGTCACAGGCTTTCTGAAAGTCAACGAAGGTTGTCACACAGGGTGAGGCACCAAGGTTCTTGTAGGTGAGAACTGTTTTGAGATTTAGGATATGTTCAGCCCATGACCTTATCTTCAGGAACCAGCTTGATATTCTGCTATACAAGAATCTAATTGAACTCATTTATATAATGCCTCAAGGTCTTCTAACATGTAAATTATTGGTAATTTTTCAGTATTATGTTGCAATATGTCGAAGGTTCAAAGACATTGCACCATAGGTAGGATGGTGGTGAAAGATACTGTCAACTAATTATTTGGAGGGGATGAAATGCAGCATTTACCAAGAACATTGTGATACTAGTGCAACCATGACATGATTCCAGAGGAATGTGTGCATATAGGACTGAACAGAACAATTACAGCAAATTTGATTGTGGAAAAGTACACTTGGCAAAGTATTTAATAGTCATAAGAACTTAAGAGACAGTTTATTTAGAAGAAAAGAAAAAAGAATGTTAAAGTGGATTTGACATGATGATATAAAAAGATTAAGAGTTTAAAGCATATTAAGCAGAAGAAGATGAATTGTAAGTTTTTTCCCCCTTGAAGAACTGATGAAGAGTTTAAAAGAAAAGTAAGAACAATGTGACAGATAGTGTAGGTGAATCAAAATAAGCTATTGCAAGGCAAGGTAATTAGGTATTTTGCTGTAACAACAGTAAATTCTGAAAATAGTTAAAGCATTTACTTTTCTGAATTTGTAGCAATTTTTAGGAACAAGATTGATGGCTGTGTTAAAATGCCAATAATCTGTAATTGGTAAGTAACAAACAAATTTAAATTTATTACATACTGGCGAAAAAGAAAGACCAAATTTTCGTGGCTGATTTGAGCAGGGGAGTTAGAAAGAAACGGACCTAGAAGACCAAACATCTATCAGGAGGACCCTGAAGCAAATGAGATTGCAGGACTAACCACCCAAGAAGACAGGCACTCTTTGGACCAGGGAGAGAAAGGAACAGCACAGTCAGACGATGTGTAACTATTCAGCAAATGCTCTCCTCAAATGCAACAGGCGAATGTCGTGATCCTTAGACGGCCTATCCAGAACAAGAAGAAGAAACAACTTTCATTATTTGAAGCAATAATCAACATTTGTTGCACAAATAGCCTGAAGATTGTACAAAAAAATAGGAAACAAGACTATTAGTTTGATAGTTTGTTCAGTGACTAGCATCGAGCAATTTTCAAAAACTGATCACAACAATCAAACAGTAATATTCTCAATATTTCCTACCAATTTTTTTGATGCAACTAAGGAAAATGGAAGCGGCTTCTAGGCGATATAAATAAGAAAAGAAAGGGAAATTAACCCACCACATACCAAAGTGGACGGATGCGATGAGAGAACACTAATGCTGACAAACAAACAACACAATATTTCGGCATATGCCTTGCTCACAAATAGAAAAAACGGGCCATTAGGCTCGGAACGTGTGTGCACACCGAACGTTACCCAATGACTAACCGTGTTGTGGTGAGGGGGGGGGGGGAAAACGGATAGGGAGTAGACTATCGATATCGGTATACAATGTCTGAGATAATATATTTAATATTTTGGCAGGCGATGGTAAAATGAGCAAATGTAGTAATGGTACGGTATAAACATAGCAGGAAAAAAAAAAAAGTAGTGATGGGTTAATTGGAATTTAACGGTGGTTAAGTCCAGGTGGGTGTCTTGTATCCAGGATATTCTGGTATGCTAGCTCCCATCTCCGGAGTTCTGCTGCAGTGGTGCTGTCAGGGAAAACTCTGACTGCTCTCACAGTGAAACAGTCGTTGAGGTTGTTGGAATCATGGCTATTGGCATGTTCTGGTACTGGAAGGTACAGGTTACGAGTATGGACTGTTTGTCGGTGGCCATTCATTCTAACAGAGAGTTGCTGTGTGGTGAGGCCTATGTAAGAACTGGTGCAAAAGCGGCAAGTTAGTTGGTATATCAGATGAGTGGTTGAACAGGTGGCATGTCCAATAATGGGGAAAGTTTCTCCTGTGGTGGGGTTGGAATATGTAGTGGTGGGTGGAAGCATACACCCACCTGGACTTAACCACCATTAAATTCCAATTAACCCATCACTTTTTTTTTTTTTGCTATGTTTATACCGTACCATTACTACATTTGCTCATTTTACCATCGCCTGCCAAAATATTAAATATATTATCTCAGACATTGTATACCGATATCGATAGTCTACTCCTTATCCGTCCCCCCCCCCCCCCTCACCACAACACGGTTAGTCATTGGGTAACGTTCGGTGTGCACACACGTTCCGAGCCTAATGGCCCGTTTTTTCTATTTGTGAGCAAGGCATATGCCGAAATATTGTGTTGTTTGTTTGTCAGCATTAGTGTTCTCTCATCGCATCCGTCCACTTTGGTATGTGGTGGGTTAATTTCCCTTTCTTTTCTTATTTATTTCTACCAATTTTTTTAGGTGATGTAATTGTTATGGCAATTATTAAGTCACAAAAGAAGGTAATAATAACTCTCAACCGTCATTCATAAAGGAAACATTCAAATTCTTTCCAGTCACTAGATATAGTACCTTTCAGTTTATGCCTCTTTCAAAGAGAGATATCATTTCAATTTATAATGAACCATTATGACAAAGGCACCAGACAAATAAATAAATAATTAAAGAACTTCCAAGAGAAAATAATTTAATTTAAGCCTAAACAAAGCAGAAATAAAAATCACTCCTGTGGAGAAAAGTTCCATTTTTGAGACTGGAATAAAACCTGAATATTATTAATAAATTGTTAAAAATGTAAACAAGACAGTAAGTGAATGCAAAATATGGGATATTAGATATATTTATATGTATGTTCCTTTAACAGTACAATGAATTTTATAGGAAATGAAAGGCATTGGTTAGCAAATACCAAGGAGAAAAGAAAGCGGAACATTGCCTGCTGCAAGTAACAGCAGGTGGAAACAAACACACACACTTTTCTGAAATTTAAATCTTCATCAAGAAGAGTGGCAGTCAAAGAGCAGTCCACAAACACCTAATTTGTGTATTTGAATCAGCCACTGACAAAAAGTGTAATATCAAAAGATCTTTAATTTCTTTCTCTTGTGTTTCCATGTCATCCTGTTGTCACCTATGGTATATGATGGTTGTTCATTCATTCCTTATTTACATTTAACAGTAAAGGTTTAAATCATTTTTACTAGTAACTGTAATTAAAAATAGTATATAATTAATCTACAATTCTTTTGTCATACATACCCCTTCAAGAACCTGCTGTTTGTCATTTAGTGGCCGATTTAAGTCTGCAGTTGCATATCGTTCAAATTCTGTACTCAACATTTTATCAATCAGCCTCTCCATCTCAAGGAGTTGTGATCCCAAATGCCTGTGAATCAAATTGTCCAATTTAAAAAAAAAAAAAGATGCTAAAAATTTATTGGTATTTTAGACAAATAGTAAAAAATAATAATAATAATTGCTGAATGGTACCGAAAGCTGTGAATGCCTGCTAATTCTTTCACTAAGATCTCTTGTGTGGTAGCAATCAACTCAAGTGCAGCCACGTAATCAGGGGTAGACAGCAGCAACTGTATAGTGGGTTGTGTCTGATGGACTGTGGCCATTAGCTGGAGCTGTGAAACAAAATGAGTTCAAACAACAAATGTTACCTTATACATATAAAAAAGGTCATAAATGCAAAATATTTACCTTGGCAGTCACTGCAGAATGATTACTTCGTAGCCTCTCCAGCCTCAAAATTTGCAGAGAATCCTTTACCACTGACTTGTCAATGTGATGGATTTTCTCTCTAGAGCAGAAAATTTACCTATCACAAATATCTTTGAGTATCAGTTCTCATAATTTTAAGAAAGCAGCATATTGTAACAGTCCTCAAACCTAGACTTTAAATGGAATTGTGTTTTATGAAGCATTTGTATCAAGCTAGAGTTTGATTGTATATGATCTAGTATGTTTGTCTTGCAATTTACTGTAAATGGACTTTGTTTTATGAAAAGAAAATATGTAAATACTATCTAATATGTTTTAGGATGGAACTATGCAAGAGAATTACTTAAATGTTTATAATTCCAAGTATTAAGGTGAGCTACGATATTTAAAGGATGAATTACTACAGTTTAAAATTATTTATGTGGATAATTTTATGTTTAAATATCTTTAATTTTCATTTCTGACCATTTTGTAATGATTGTAAATGATAATGTATTAATTTTGTTTGTTTTTAATATCTTTTTAATTGTTTAAGTATTGTTAAAGTTCGAGAAATATCTGTCGGAAGCCTTTGTAATGTTCTAGAACTTTCTGTGAAACTTATATAAGGCGAGCAGCAGAGACTCAGATACTTCGGACACAGTTTATAGACAGAGTTTTGAGTGAACAGTTTTAAGTGTATGGCAATATTGTCTTTGGAAGAAGTGTTGCATGTAATTGCTGGAGCTTGTGCATACATGTGACACGTATCTTTGAAGTCGGTCTTCAAGCAATAAAAACAAGTTAAATTTGAAACGTATCGTGGACTAATTTTTTCACAATAATTAAACCACGAGACACCTAATAAAATGTATGCCAATTTCCTGATTACAAAAAATTTGTTGAAAATAACTTTAATACTATTTATAACAAAGTACAATTTTAAACACATCTCTCTACTATTAACAAAAGAAAATGATGATGAAGCAAAACACTGAAAATGAATCAAACAGTTCATAGCTGGGTACAGAACATTTTCTCAATCTACAAGTTTCTTCTCAACACAGAAATTGATAAGAAAATAAGCTGTTCCATGCAGCAATGCCAAAAATTCTTTTGGCTAGCTAAACATAATGTTGAAATAAATTTCTGAAAGGACTGTATTAACCTCAGTATATGTGACAACAAATAAGAAGGTGTTATTGGTCTGGAACTATTCAGACTATAAACAAAAAAAACAGTAATATCATTTGTGATACAAAATCACTTCAAAGATGCTGACCTATATTCACAAGTTTCTTGCTCAAAAGACCAAGAAGATGACCAGATACATTTAAAAATAATATATCTGGCAGGGACATTAGTAACTACACAAAAATATTTTACTGTAGTATAAATAACAAAGGATAAGGAAAATGACTCATCACACGCCAAAGTTGACAGCTGGTATGAGTGAAAAAGATATGAGATGAACAACAACATATAAAATATTTTGGTTTTACACTTTTTTCATGTGATAGGGACAAAGTCATATGGTTTGACAGGTTTGCACAAACCGAAGATTACCACTTGTGGCAAACTTAGGCATGTGTACGCCTCTCAATCCATATGACTCAGTCCATATCAAAGGAACAAGGTGTAAAACTGAAATACTGTATATGTTATTATTCATTCGATGAAGCCTTCAACTTCGGTGAGTGACGAGACATTTTCCCTATCGTTTTTTATTTATATTGCCTAAAAGCCATTTCCTTAATATCACTACTGTAGTATAGTGTTTCACTTGTATAATAAAACATTACTCAACACTCTACAGTGTGTATTCACTCGACTTTCTGAAACAGATCATTGATTAGATTTTTTTTTAAAAATCTGGTGAGTTGGGTGTTATTCCTGCCATTTTTTTTTTACTAAACCAGATAGCAAAACTTCTAGTGTATAAATATGTTCACTGTGTTATTTTATCAATCTTACAAATACACAAAAGCCAAGATTTCATCGCACCTTTTTCAGGTTTAACAAATCTTAGTATAAATCGTACATATTATGCATTTCAACTGTTTGGCTGTGGCCATTTCTTTTGGTGGAAAATTGCTGAGTGGTAAGACCTGTTTATAAAATGGTACAGTGGAGTCAGGAGCTGTAGTATGAGGTGCAGTGTATAGGGTACGTGCCATGTCAAATGATGGGAAAAGTTTCACATTGTCAGATTGGAGTCGACAGTGACGAAAATAGACCTACTCAAAAAACTTATGCATGCACCAAGCCACTACACTTACTATAATCTGACAACGGGAGAAACATTACTCATCACTGGATATTCCACATGCACTATAACACACCTCTTATATAAACCCACCAGCCTCCATCGTAACAGTTTATATGTAGGCCTCACCACTAAAACTTTCTACAACTGTGAATTGAGCATCCACTAGAATCTGTGCCAATTCCCACAATTTGAACCCCCCTTCTCCTCACCCCTCCCCCCAGTGAGGATTGTCAGAGTCTTCCCAGAAACAATAAACCTTTATAAACTCAGCAGATAGGAAATAGCTTACCAACATTTTTTTAATACATATTTATTTTGTATTCTACTTTTTGTTTATTTTTTCATTACTTTTATGCTACCCTCACTTCCACCAATATTTCTCCACATTTAATTGTAAATTTAATATTTTTCAACCCATAACAACCTCCACCCTTTCCACTATGGCTCACCATGTGTGAAGAGTGTGCACTTCTGATTCCCTAACCATGATATTATAATAAATATTATAATAACTGTTTGTTAATAAGTGTTCTGTTCCATTATTATGTGAGACATTAAAGGTGTAACCTAGAAACTACTTTCCTTCCTGGATATTCTTCTTCAAAATGCAATGCACTTGTAATTAACATAAGGCAAAAAGAAGAAATTTTAAAGTCCATAATTTTTTTTATATTTGACACAAACTCTCTTATTCCCTCAAGTTGTGTGTTTATTTCCAGTTCTCATACGTTCTTAGTTGTATTACTTTAAGACTCACCTTAGGGCCCTCACTGCACCAATTGTCTGCGTCATTTGTTCAGAAAGGGCATCATGTGATGTCATTGCATGAAAGAATGCCTCTGATTTGTGAGCTACCTGTTGAGCAATCTGAACCTCCACTGTATCCAAGTAATGAGACAGCTGTAATAGTTTAGGAGACCGGCTTAATTTTGAATAAGTACTGAGCTCATACACATTCTCTTACAGTCATCAACATTGAAAAATAAAAATACTCCACTCAATACAAACCTTCTCCTGCACGAGTTTCCCAGATTGGAAAGAATTTTTCGATGTTCCGCTTTCAGATGTAGGTGACAATTGATCTTTGGTGAATGGGAACACAGCATTGAAAATCTCTTCCTTTGACAGATCCAAGGTTGGTTGGAGAAAGATCTTCGGAATCGAACCAACGTCAAGTTGTAATTTTTCTAATAATAAAAAAATATATCAATATTTTGTTTATGGCCAAAAAAGAAACTACTAAACTACTGTAATATTTATAGTGTTGACATTACCAAGTGAATTTCTTGCCCTCAAATTTGGGAAATGCTTTAAAAGCTCAGTCTGAGAGTTTGGTTTCAGCGAATTTGAATTAATTCGAGTATGCTTTTTATGTCTCTGAAATATTAAAATCCTTATATTATTCTAACAGAATAATCAAATGTAATAAAATTCAACAAAGGAACAATTATGAACATAAAGCCTACTTACACGAGAAAACTTCCTCAGGTAGGATTCGAAGTGTTGCAGTCCAATATCAGGTATATGAGCAGGAAGAGGTATATCTGTTTTTTCAACAAATCCATCACCCCAAAGTTTAGTGAAGAAATCTCTCTATAAAAAGAAATTTTTAAAGCATTAATTCAACAACAGAATTTTAGTTAATATTTTACAGCAAAAACTCTGGCAATAAAGAGATATCTCCCAATAAGTCTATAAATGAATTAGTGTGAACATTGAAAAATAATATACATAGTAGAGAAACGCAAAGCACCACCACACGCGTAAAGGAAAATTTAAATTAAATATATCTCTGTTTAATAGAATATGATGCATGTCGAGCGAAAAGTATAAATAAGCATAATTTAAACTTATGACTTTTCAGGATAGGATTCTAAGGATAGATGTACATTCTTCTAGGAATAAACAAGAGAAAGAGAAAAAAAGACATCTGAGCAAATAGTTTTATTTCCTCTGTCACAAATGAGACATGTTAGAAATATTAAAAAAAGTATTGCTTTCTTAAAATCAAGTAGAGTTGAATTTGCTTTGATTCAATAGAATACTTTCTTTTGAATAATATCTTTTAACAGTAAACAGTAACAACTTTCTCTTGAATGGATGCTTAAAATAGCAAAATGAAAGATCTAAATTTAAATCCCACCTAACTACAACTAATGGTTTACTGATGACACATTCACTGGATCTGAACAGTTCTGAATTAAGGAAATGAGGTTCAATGGATTATGTAAGCCTGTACTCCAGATGTTAATAGAATGCCAATAATCAGAAGTACTACACTGACATGTTATTTTGGCTGTTCAACACATCAGAAACAAATCTCCTCTTACATTTATGGTGGATAGTACTTAATCACACACCCATTTGCCAAAAGTATACTAGATATTATCATAAAGGATGAAGCAATATATAGGAGATGATTCCTGGAATGAAAAGATACCATCATTTACAAAATTCCACGTCATGATTTTTGGCAACAAGTAGCAAGTGCTTAGTGAGATTGCTAAAAAGAAGAACTTTAGTTTTCATATGATAAGATAATTGTTGTACTGATCAGGAACAAAAATATCACAAACAACGATTGTTTTCCATGCTTTCCTTTTCTCTTCTTATACTGCTCAAAATTTAGATAGTAAACAGTAGCACATGTAGTAGCCAAATTAATTTAACCATAGGTAAAGAACCATCAATGTTACTAATGATTGGAGTTGTCACATTAGTTGTTTACTGCTGTGATAACATTTGGCAGCTATTAATTTGTGTAATATGAGACAAACTATGATCATGAAAAAAAAATCAGAAAAAAACCAAAAATACAGTAATTGCTGGAAGTAGAATACAAAATTAAAACTCATATAAACATGTGTATGGCATTTTTGATTGCTTTTAGTATGATAGTCCCCCCCCCCTCTCTCCCACACACACACACACACACACACACACACACACACACACACACACAAAGAGTAAAGGTATTTATGTAGGTGAAGGTTACCTTAGCCCTAAAATGTATAACATCAAATCAAAGTTACGAGTCTCTTAAAAAAAATATCATATTTTTTAAAGTTTTCATTTTTCAACTCAAAAAACCACTCTTCATTGTCATTTTTGTTCTTTTGCAGGTGACACAAAAATGTCCCCATCTTTGAAGTAGAACTAGCCTTTCATAAAAATGGTAAATGAAATCTCTTCCTTAGTTGACAACTAGTCAAAAAATAAAAATAAAATACAAAATGCCTCATAGTCCATTCTCCTACATGAAATTATGGTATAAAGCTCCTCTCTGTACTAATCCTCTTCCATTAAGCTCTTTCCACTCTTTCACATTTCTACGACATGGTGTCCACATAAAAGCTCCCTTATTTCAAAATACAATATATATATAAAACTATTAAACATAGAACCTTGCAGTCTGTACTCCGTAAAATAACTCAAAAAATCTTTTGTAGCACTCAAAATGTCTGAGTGATACTCAATCTCAGCCCAAATGCACCCAAGCATGTAGCATGTCTGGAATGATAATAGCTGATTGCATCCACAATTCTTCTGTGGAGATCACCAGCATCACATTCGGGTGAAGCATAAATATCCAGGAAAAAATCCAGAGGAATTATATCGGGAGATTGTTGTGTCCACTTAGTTTGTCAGTCTCGTCCTAACCATCACTGTAGAAATGTTCTGTCAATGAACTCGCAACATATAAACTTCACTGCAGTGGTGCACCATCCTGCTGGAAGATCACATTTGGCTGCAGAAATTGAAGCTGACGAGCAGCAAATGCTCCAATGTGTCCAGATAAATGATTCTGGTTACTGCTGATTTAATAAAGAAAAAAAGGTCCAACAATTCCAGCTTTTATTAATGCACACCACACATTCAGCTTTGCTCTGTCTCCAACATATTTCTGAACACTGAGGGTTTCCAGAACACCAGAGGCAAACATTGTGCCGATTAACCTTCTCACTTACAAGAAATATTGTTTCACTGATGAAAATAACATTCCCCAGGTGATTTTGGGTTCTCCTCAGTCTAGTCCAGCATTTATTTCAATAGGAAATCTTCAGTACAGATGGTTGTTAATTGGCTACAACACTTGCACAATTTTAATTTTGCATGCATAAATATAAAGCTGTTTCTGCAACATCTTGTGAACTATGCTCAACTCTCACCAAGCTCAGCAAATGGACTTTGATGGGCTTCACTGGAACGCATCTCTGGTATTCTCTACTAATTCATCAAATGTGTGTTTTATACTAGAACCTGATAGTCTATTTACACTCCCAGTTGGTAGAAATTTGTCATACAATGCCATAATTGTCTTTACATCTGGAATCACCTCATTAAAGAAATGTCAGAAATTTGTGATCTTTCAGCATACCACACTGTGCATTGGGCTCTCTCCTAAGAAGTAGTCACTTTTGATAAATATTCAGCACCTAAAACAAAATTAAAGCACTATCTCAGTCAAATTTACACAAAAAAAAACTTTTTAGATTGGCTTACAGCATGACGCAAACTGCAAGATTCTATGTATAACTTTGAAATCGGGGAGGATTTATGTGGACATCCTGTATTTCAACACTCCCTTAATTTATTCTTTCTTCCCTTCAGCACAATCATTGGGAAACTTTTTAACTGCTTAACATCTCTTAACAGCGAGGTCTTTAGAGACAGGAAAGGATGGGGAGGGGGGGGGCAAGGAATGGGAAGGAATTCGGCCATGGCCTTTTAAAGGAAGCATCCCGGCATTTGCCTGGAGTGATTTGGGAAACCATCATTGAGAAACAACAATTCTCATACTTATAAATACATCTTTATCACAATGTTTTGTTTTTTTCCCCTCCTGATGCTTCAAGCACTCACAGTAGTTAGATCTCAGGGTGTATTTCATTTATGTTCAGAATGAAAAAAGCCAAAACCTACAGCTTGAAGTATAGGATATCGGAAGGTTGAACAAGACAAGAAAGATTTAACCAATTTGAAAGAAATGTGGTACAGACTAGTTGTTAAGATTCTGAGGAAAATACAAACTGGTTACATCAAAAGACATTTTGGTACAAATAGTTCATATTTTTCAGATAATTATTTTTAAAAATGTTATGTAATGAAATAATCCTGGTGGAAGCAATTCCAATGGCGCCAATCAAACTTTTCCATTCATACAACACATTCCGGGGTTACTCTACTTTACAAAAGCCAAACCACCAGTTTCCACCACAGTGGACTTGAAGTTGTGACACATAAAACATTTCATTTCTATAATTAACAGTAACAAATTCTATTATACGTGTGTCAAATAGTGAGATATTAGGAAAAATGGAACATCTAACACGATTTCGAAAGGTTAAATTACTAACGACATCTCACTACAACACACAGTCAGTTCGAAATACTTTCACTCGATGTACAAAACAGCACTGCAGAAATCATAGTGCCAGCACTATCTGTTATTTTGCCATCTTACTTGAAGTTTTCTTTAATTGCAGTGGAGATATAATTAATCATTAAATTTAATGCCAGTAATCACTCTCTCATTGGCAAATAACAATAAAAAACAAACAATTTTTTTAAAAAAATAACTTGTTGTAAAGAACTTTAATTTCACAGTGTCAGAAACACAGCATTTAACAGTTCATGCACATGCTACTATTTCAGACTCTGAAATAGTAGCATGCGTAGAATGGCAAAAGGCGCTGTCACTGGCACTTTCTCGAGGAACAGTTCCATTGGAGGATATTTTGTACTTTTTTGTTTTTGTTATATTATAATTACTCATGAACAAGCAGGTATTAACCCTTTAACTGCTATGGTTTGCCCGGCCAAGCCCTCGCTGAGTGCGGCTTTGTTTAGGCCTAAGCCGTTTACCTGCGCTGGAATGCCGCGTTCGACCGGACCGCTGTGTACTGAATACGTCTGGAGCGTTGTGTCTGACGTTCTTCTGCTGTCACTCTGTGATTTGAAACCGCAGATACAAAATAACTGCTGTTAATATAACATCTAAAGTTTTTCAATTTAAAGCTCATCTAAAAGTGAATGTCTGCGTAATCAAATATGCCGGTACTTCATATACTAAATAGATATTACAGCAACTGAAATGTTTTTAGTTTGTGAGCGTAGTAATTTATCTGGAGAGAACCTTTCCGAATACCTTTCACAAATTCTGCACAAATTTTCCAGCCTTCTTTTTGACCCGGGCTAATATATTTTTAATTTTTTTTTTGTATTTTATTTAGTTTTAGAGGCTTATAAATGTAATATAATTATTACTCTCCAGTTAACCATGGTTAGTAATTCTTTTTGTGTGATAAGCCTTGAAAAATGGTACAACACACAGTGATATATTACATGTTCTGCATTGGTTTCTCGACGCACTTTCTGTATCGAACATACAGCGCATTTACGCATTGGCGTGCTCTTCTTTGAATTTGCAATATGAATGAAATTTGGAAAATGTCTCCCAGTAAATCCTTGACGATATTCTTTATCAGAGCGTCTTACATTGCTAGGTTCGTTCTGTTCTGTGGCATAGGCTTCAACAACTTCTCTAAGGGGGCGTCCATAAATTACGTGAGGTGAAATGGGGGGGGGGCGGCGAAATATTACCAAGGGAGAGAGGGGGTCAACGGAAATCTCACGTGAAATTTTTTGGACTGTAGAGTTAAAAAAAAAGTCTACAAATGACGTGAAAGTCGATGTATTTTCTGGTAAAGTGCAGCTTTGGAAGGTTGCGACCTAAAAAAAAAGTCTCAAAAAGTTGCGAGGGCTATTTCTAGGGAGGGGGGGGGGGTGGCGTCTCACGGACCTGATCTTACAAGACGGGGGGGGGGGGGGGGGTGTCAGGAAATCCTGAAAAATAACTGAAAATTCATGGATGCAACAGACGAAACTCTGCAACTGGCATTTTTCGTCCGGTTACTACTCGGTGAAGAGCGTGAGAATTAAAAATGCAGTGTTCGAGAATGTGGAAAAAGAACTTTTTAAACCACTTCATAGTGAAAATATAGTGTGAATTGTTCTCGCGTATCTGTTGGTCTCATCAGCAATAGATATCATATGATATTCCGTTAGAAATATCAGGAAAAATGACAAACTGCTGGAATGTTAACGTAATCCACACTTGTGTCTTGCAGCTTAATCGACAAGCACATGCTGTCAAACGCGTCACTAAAGCATTCTTTTTTTCCACACATTTCGCTCGCACAATCTGTAGCTTCAAACTCTAAAAAATGGTCATTTACCACTAGCTAACGTACACAGCTTAGGAAAATTACATCGAGATCCTGTCGAAGGGTTATCACTGTCATCCATATCAAAGTGATCATATTCACTGTCGCTTCTAGTAAGAATCTCCATGATTTCTTCCGCGGTACAAACACGATGGCGTATTCGGGAGGACGATGGTTCGAATCCCCGTCCAGGCATCCAGATTTGGGTTTTCCACGGTTTCCCCAAATCACTCCAGGCGAATGCCGGGATGCTTCCTTCAAAAGGCCTTAGCCGAATTCCTTCCCATTCCTTGCCCCCCATTCTTTACCATCTCTAAAGACCTCGCTGTTAAGAGACGTTAAGCAGTTAAAAAAAAATAATGACCGTATGCCATTTTCTCAGCGAAAACTAAAAGGAAAAGAGCAACACAAATTTGATCGCAGCTGCCAACGCTCAAGGGTCGAATGAGGAAAACAATTAACCACCCTGGGTGGAAATATGGCTTCATAGTCAGGCCGCTAAGAGGCTAGCGTGTTAACACGTCTGGAGCACGGACAGGGCGGCGAGGCGGCGCGTGTATACACGTCTGGAGCACAGACAGAGCGGCAAGGCGGCGCGTGTATACACGTCTGGAGCACCTGGGCGCAGTAGTAGCCACGCGCGTTAACACGTCTGGAGCAGTCAAAGGGTTAAGTTTAATGAGTGATTATATATCTCCATTATGATTGGTTAATGAGGGGGAGGGACCTCTTTATATTGATTAGATTTTTATTAGAAGTATAGGGGCAGTTCCAAAGTGCCTACCCTCAAGCTGCCACTGAGAGGAACTTCACTGACATATGATTCACATGCTCTACTAAACACAACCAATGTTCAGTGTTCTGGAAGGTTTGAATGGCCCAGCCAGTCAGGAGAGCTAAAGCAAATTACCTAGTCAGTTTTAATACTTGGATGCGACACCATTGGGGAAGCTAGGAAACTATTTATTCTGACCGGAGAAACCTTCAATTGTGTATAATGTACTGGTTCAAATATTAAATAAGAAAAGAAAGGGAAATTAACCCACCACATACCAAAGTGGACGGATGCGATGAGAGGGAACACTACACAACTACACAATATTTCGGCATCTGCCTTGTTCACAAATAGAAAAACGGGCCATTAGGCTCGGAACATGTGTGCACAACGAACGTTACCTAATGACTAACCCAAAATATTCAAATATTAATGATACTTAAAAATAAAACTGTATATATATTTCCAACAGCAACTGATATTGATTTTAAGCTATTTTTTGTGAATTTTATTAACTATTTATACCAATTTTCTGCACAAACCACCAATCGCTCCATATTTTTTGTCATGTATGGGCAAAGTTGGCGATTTTCTAATCCCAGAATTTAGTTCCTACTTTGCAATGTTTATAGATACAACTAGAGAACTTTGCCTTTCACAATAGTCATATAGATAAAAAACATCTATGGAAATACTTAATTTTGGCTGTGATTTTGTATATGTGGCTAAATGATAAGAAAACAGAATTCTTAAATGATTTGGGTGAGAATTAAACTTTCAGTGTATCAACGAACCACAAAACTACATAAAAATGCAGTAACTTAATTGCAGTTTAATATTTTTAGACATCTACGAGGGTTATACTGAAAGTCGTAAGCAACATTTTTTAACAATCTCAATTTTTATCTTTCAGCCAAACCAAGTACATCAACTTAATATACAGACTATACCCTTTGACAGAACTCCATTCCAGCTGACCACAGAGACAACCACACTACTTGCCAGCGTCTCGTAGCATTGGCCTTGCATCTCTTCCTTAGCACAATCGAAAAGATGGTGTTAGTACGGTGCCAAGTTGGGACTGTAGAGAGGATGTGGAAGTATTTCCCACCCAAAAGTCCTGATCTTCTCTGTAGAGGCTTGAGCAGAATGCGAAACTGCGTTATCCTGTTGAAGGATGATCTTTCCAAGCCTTTTGATAACCTAAGCTTTGAAGTATTTATTGTTTTGCGCTATGTCCTACTGCAAGTTCTGTAGTGATATTATTCACAGCGATATGTAAGCCTTGTCTACTGATCGTGTCACCTCTTTCATTGTTCATTTAGTGCGGGCAGTTTGAGGGTGCCCGCTATGAGGCTCATCTTGGATATTCGTGTTCCCATCTTTTTAATGATTCACCCATCGCATAACAGTGCTGGTGCACATGCAGACATCGCCATAGGTACGTTGAAGTTTGAGGTGAATTTCGGCAGCTGATTTTTCCATTTTAACAAGAAATTCAATGATAGCATGCTGTCGAAATGAAACATTGCTGTTGGCCATTTTTGAAATATTGTCTATGGTCAGGTGATAGCAGTAAACAATGTCACAATCCAACTACACATCAAGTACAGATTGCGATTTACGACCCTGCTGTTATTTAGTTATGTTGTTGAAATATTCATAGTTTACAATGAGCTACTCAAAAAAAAAAATAAAAAAATGAATTTCTACATTCACACATAAATTTCCGTTTTATCTATATTCTTAGTACAGCAATCCATCATCAGATGGCACTATGGGTGTTTTACTTATAATTTATTAACTCTATGAAAGTGTAAATCTAATCTTTTATTTTCATTTCAGCAATCTGTCAACAAAATTTATGGGCATATTACCCACCACTCAATTGTTCTGCATAAAACATTTATCACTTCCAAAAATTTCCTTTGGGCTACGTCACGTACTCTGCTACATCATCCAATCTGTTTCTGGAGCATAACTAAATGTCAGACAATTCACAGAAGAGAGTAATGCAGTTGATTTACACCTACACTATCTTCAGTACTTAATGAGTTTCATCACCCTAGCCTTCATAGAAAAATATGAATTTGTGTGTAAAAATAATTTTTTAATGTTACAGAGAGTAAATAATAACAAAAAGGCACACAGGAAAAAAACTAAACCAAGCTTAAACGAGTCCTCGACCTTCTATATGGAATTACGATGACTACCTGTGTGACAATTTGGCCACTATTGAATTATTAACTTCTCTTTTGGTATATAATTAGCTTTTTTTTTTAGCACTTTGGTATTTCATAAATTATTACACATATCCTATAAAAGGAATTATGGTACAATACCTGAGATAATGTACAATATTTCCATGTCTGCAAATGACATCATCTCCTTGGGAACACACCAAAAATAAGTTCTTAGAATGTAGAAAAATTTTTAGGTTATAAATAGATTTCCATTTCCTGCTTCAGAACTGTTAGTTCTTCCAGGATACAAAGTAACTTTTGACGCAAACAAGACTTTACAATAATTCCATACCAAATTTCATTCAAATCTGTTGAACCATTAAGGCATAATTGGGTAAAAAAATTCAAACATCCACCCACCAAAACTTTCACATTTAAAATATAATTATAATATTAAATAAAATATAATTACGATAAAGTAAACATTTACTATTAGTAATTTTAACATTTCAACACTGAAATGATTTGCATGTTTAAACTATTACCTGCTTGCCACGACTGGGATCATTAAGAACTGCTGACAAGTTCTGAGATGCCGAATATAATGTCCACTGCTGTGTTGCCTCAGAACCATCAATCTGCTTATTTGCACGTGCCAACATGAGCTGATTATGGAGGGGCCTTGTGAATTGCAGCTGGGCGTGGTGACGAAGGACATGTTCTTCATAGTCCTCATCACTGACCCCTTCAATTGGCAAGGAAGGACAGACCCCATTGAGTCCGTAATGGCATACAAAGGATCCACCTTCCTGTGTGCAGTGCTCCTCTCGAAGATGTCTGTAATTTCAGGTAAAAATATGTATTTACTTTTTTATATCAGAATTTATGGATCATCTTACATAATTTTGCTGGGTAAATGGTAAAATTTCATTAAAAAAAACTAATAAAAGCTGAAAACGTTCATTACTATTTTTTGCAAGCAATGTGAGTGTAGCTAGAGAGTTGACATCTAATATCATTCTCCAAGGTACTTTACAACTGCATTAAGCCTAGAGCTGCTAGTTATTTTTATATATAAAATTGAGTGTGCGTGAGTAAAACCTCATCATTACTTACAAATCACAGTACCATTTCAGGCTATATTCACACCAGTTGTTGTTGTTGGTGCTTTAGGGCCCATCGACATCTAGGTCATTAGCACCATAGCTAAACCATGGAATGACAAATGTGGGATAAAATTAGCTACCGTCTGCATGACTGACTGTAAAGGGGGCAGCCACACAGACAGCATAATAAATTACGAAGGCACTGACTATAATACCGCCCACATGGCCGACTGTAAAGAGGCCGGCCATGCAGACAACAGATTTAAGTAAAACACTACTACAATGACAGTAAAATGGCCATAAATGAAAAAACTAATAACACTGGCTGGTTGGCTGTAAAAGGACCAACCAGCTTACACAAACACTAAAAATAAAATCTGGCTGTCTGTAAAGGGGCCACCCAGATGTAAAATGTAGATCTTAATAAACAAAAATAATTAAAAATTAATAAGTCAGTACATGAATTGGTAGTTGTAGGCAGACCACCAAACCATTCTAAAAACTAGCTGATCTCCCCAAAAATTTTTGGGTTACATCGGCCAGATTACAAAATTTTAAAACCTTCACCACATTGTCATTGTTTAAAATAAGGGACAAAGTCAATTTGGACCTTGTCGCAGGCTAACTTGGCAGATTCATCAGCTGCCTCATTCCCCGATTCCCACATGGCCCGGTATCCAGCATAATAAATCCTCCTTTCCAGAAAATTGGAGGGAAAGGAGGGCGTCCTGGATGCACTGGACTAGACGGTCTGTTGGATACATGTTTCCTAATGCCTGAATGCAGCTGAGGGAATCACAGCATATGATGTTTTTCATATAACGACATACCTTCATATGCTGGAGCGACTTTAGTATGGCACAGCACTCGGCTACCCAGCTTGTATTTGTAAGTCGCTCGAGGGAACACTACAAAGCCTATACTGTTGCCTGCTTAGACCTATCCGTATATACCGGGGTAAAATCGTGATAATGATTTTAAAAATCTCTAAAAATCTTTATAAAAACACTGTCTCTGGTGACAGCTTGCTATATCTTGACAATTCTAAAATTCTTCTGGGCCTCCTTAAAAGCCAGGGAGGAGATTTACTCCAACCCTGGTAATAAAAAGTGGGCAGCTCAAACCCAGACTTCTAAAATAGCCCTTGTACAGTAGCTAAATGGTTTCGTTGCCCTTCGCTGATTAGTATATAGTCGCTCGAAGTTTGGCCGAATGATCGAGTCGTACACGGGACAGCCAAGTGTTGTGCCGCACAATGAGGAAGTGCCGGCGGATGGGAAGCGGCGGCTCGCCAGACTCAGCACAAATGCTGGGTATCGGCCTGGTGCGATAGGCACCCGTGGCAAGTCAAATTCCCGCATGGTGGACACTACCTAAAATGCATAGATAGTTGTCCCATGCCGAACCGTATACTATGCAACCATACTGCAACCGCAACCGTACAAAGTCACTATAAAATTGTAGCAGGCAGGAATGATCAGCGCCCCATGACCTGCCACACAAACATTTTAAAACATTTATAGCTTTCGAGGCTCTGGCTTTCACATCTTTGAGTTGTGGTAGCCAGGTTAACCTATTCTCAAAAATGAGGCCCAGAAACCGAACAGTTTCAGTAAAACGGTATTCCTCAAGGTAAGTTGCGGCTCTGGTAAAAGGCTTCTGCTACGAGTAAAAAGTATACACCGGGTTTTCTCGGCAGAGAAACGAAGACCGGTGCACTGACCATTCATCCAGCCTCTTCAGTGTGAGTAGCAGCTGCCACTTGGTGCTTCTCAGGCTGGACGATGCACAAAAAATTAAAAAAAATACATATAAAGAGTACCCTATAGGACTCCTTATTATGGCTGCAATGCTATTAATATCAATCGCGAAAGAGCCACACTTAAAAATCCTTAATGAACACAGTTTTCCTGAATAATAAGATCAGACACTTCACTGCCGACTCTGTACCGGAAGCAATGCCCTGATAAAAACGATTTTAAAAAACTTGGAGATTTCCACGAAACCCCCATTCATGTAACTGTTTTAAAATAACATGCTGCCAGGTAGTATCATAGGCCTTCAAAAAATACACCCACTAGGTGTTGGCTGCGGATGAATGCATCCCGTATGGCCGCTTCCAGCAGGATCAGGTTGTCCAAGGTGGAACGGAACTTCCTGAATCCGCACTGAAAGCGACTCAGAAGGTTTTGGGATTCTAGACACCAAATGAGGCAGCGATTCACCATCCTCTCCAGCGTCTTCCTCACGCAACTTGTAAGGGCAATGCTACGATAACTACCTGGCAACAATTTATTCTTACCAGGTTTTAAAATAGGGATGAGTGTTGCTTCTTTCCACGAGTTGGGGCAGTATCCCTCGGTCCATATACAGCTAAAAATATCCAGAATGTACTCTTTAGCATCATTAAGATGTCTCAGCATCTGGTACCGGATCAGATCAGGCCCTGGAGCAGTGTCTTTTGCGCTGTTCAACGCCGACTTGAGCACCCAAAATGTAAATGGCCTGTTGTAGGCCTCTGTATCCGACGAATCGAATCACAGCACGCGCCTCTCGGCAGCAATCTTTCATTTGGCGGACGAAGTGATAGCGGCAAAGTTCTCCACCATCAGCTGCGCTATGCTTCATTCATCAGTAATTACACGTCCATGATCCAGTAATTCAGATACAGGTGGGTGGGAGTACCTTCCAGATATATGGCAGATGGACTCCCATACTTTCAACGAAGGTGTGGAATGATTGATAGTGCTCACATGACCTTTTCTTGCTCTCCTTAATAACTCGACGCGTCTGAGCTCTGGCAATACGGAACGCTGCCAGGTTGTCAGATGTTGGGCACGACCTAAAACGACGTAACGCCCGTCTGCGACTTTTGTGAAGTAATTCACCTTCTCCTGTATACTGCCACACGGTTCCAGTAGTACAGAATGGAAGTAGAGCTGCCAATCTGCACCACTGACGTTCCATTTGTGCCTGTTATTACCTCCTCCACGTTCACACTCAATGTGTATCAAAATAGGGAAGTGGTTGCTTCCATGTAGGTCGCGATCCACCTCCCACTGCACGGAGTCCGTAATTGAGGGAGAACACAAAGAAAGATCAATTGCAGAAAAACGTACTGGAAGCAGTGGTGAAATAAGTCATTTGCCCTTTATTCAGGATACAAATTTCCTTCTGCTCTATCAATCTACCAACCACTCATCCCCTGGGGAACCCCACAACCCACAATGAGCATTGAAATCTCCTAATAGGAGAAAGGGCCGAGTGTGTTGTCATACGATGCCAACCAGGTCGTCGTACTCGACGGACAAACTGGGTGGCAGGTAGAGAGAGCATACGGTCAGATGGATTGGACCGTGTATTTTCACCACTACTGCTTGTAATGAGTAGGTGAGAGCAACGGGTTCAGAGTAGACAGTGTTTCGGACCAACACAGCCACTCGCCCCTTAGCTCAATCACTCTCGGTACCGTCCTTTCTATAAATGTCGTACCCTCTTAGCATTGGTTGGTGTAATGGTCTAAAATGTGTCTCTTAGAGACAGAGACACAATGGATTAGACTGTGCTAAGAGTTGGACTTCCTCTTTGTGAGCCTGAAAGCTGTTGACGTTCCACTGAAGTATGAGAGCCATCCTACCTATTTAATACCATGCTCCAGTTCGGGTGGGTCCTCCGATGGTGATTGCTGAGGAACGGACCAGGTTCATCCACCAGCATTATGTCGTCTTCAGAGTCCGAAGACGATGCTTGTTCTAAGGCCTCGGATCTTAGGAATTTTCTTCCGCCGAGGCCTTTCCCATTTTTCTCCCTGCCAGTTGGGGATCTGGGAGAAGAAGCTGAAAGGGACTTCACAAACATGATGTGGTCCGTGTGTTTAAATTTCGGACCCCGAACCTTCTGCACTGTTTGCCATCCGCTACTAGCTGATGGCGTTGTTACAGCTTTTTCTGCGTTTGTTCTTAATACTGTAGCCGAGGAAACCACGGCTATCGCTACTGTAGTAAATGGCTGTGCCTCTGCTGTTGGGACTGCTGAACCTGCTGTCTTGCTAGTCCAGATATGTTGCTACCGACATCGGCGGTCCTAGGTATCATGACCTTCGTGGCTTGGGCACCACAATTGCATTGACATGAGCACGTTGTACTTGTGCCCATGTCTGCAAAGGACGTCTGTGTAACAATGCTTTCCTTCCTGATGGGAAGCTAGCAGTGAAGATGGGCAGCCCAAGCACCTTAAACCACTTTTTCACTTCGCCATAAGGCAGTTGCTCCTTGGTTTTCAACTCCTGTATCTTCTTTTCCTCAAGATAATGATAAGGGTTGACACACACCTGTGGGAGGGTACAATGCCTGCCTGGCTAGAGTGCAGCCTTTCCACATTTCCCACAAGTGGGGTTTCCCTTACACGTCACTGTCGTATGCCCGAACCATTGGCACTTAAATCAGCGCATAGGGTACGGGATATAGGGATTGATATTCAGGTTCAAACAGCCAGATTTGATGGCTTTGGGCAAGGTTGGAGTGTTGAACGTCAGGACGATGGTGGCAGTCTTCTCAAGATCGCCGTTAACCATTCATTTGATCTGCCTAACCTCGACCACATGTTGTGTTGACCACTGCTTAAGGAGTTCCTCTGTACCAATATCAATAAGGTCACGGCATGTGACCACACCATTATTCGAGTTAACAGTTTTGTGGAGTTCACACTATACTGCGAACTCCCGAGCTTCTCACACTTAAGGAATAGGACAGCCTGCTTATGGGTGGATGTTTCCAAAAGCAGTGTTCCGTTCCTCAGCTTTTTTACAGATTTTAGGGTACCCACAATACCCTCTAGCCCTTTGTGCATATAAAATGGAGAGACCTTCTCATAAGATCCCTCCATCCTTGTCATCATTACGAAGGCATTTTCAACAGCAAAATCCTTCCTGTTACCAGATCCATTTTCAGGAGGAAGGGGGGGGGGGGGGCTTCCAACCCTCGCCCGCTTGTGTGAACTGGGTGTATTCATATTAACCTGCGGCACATCCGGACCACAGGGGTTTTTGGTTTGCTTGTGAGATGGAATTTTAGTCCCATGAGTATCATCAATTTATATGGAAATGCTTATACAACAGGGTGTGCAGGTGCCCCTGAAGTAGCACGCTAGCAAGTGATCTGCCTCTCACCCATGCACCTCCTCAGCACGTGTCTGACTTTGAGGTTGAGAGGTTTTTTATAGTGGTTTGTACTGTCCTCGCGATCCGGGCAATGAAGCCAAGATCCCCGTTCTCCTAGTCACACAACGTTCCACCGCCACACCCTACGGTAGTCATTGAAGCATGGTAGGAGTTTACGGTGTAGGAAAATTGCGGTGCTCACATGTTTCCAGCTCAGGCACCAAGGGTTCGCCAAACCCGTACTGGCACTTGAGTACCAGGTCCCTGCGGGGTATATTCACACCAACTGTTATGGAGGTCATGAATAAGGTTTATAGTTATATTTCATTTTGAGAGATGGCACAGGAGTTTGGTAGACATTCTGACTGCACACATTAAATGGATTACTGGAAGTATGAGCAAAATTGGACCATAAATATAGAAGTTAAATTACTCGCTACCTCAAGAACATATGGTGTGAATATGGTCTCAACAGGTGCAGTGATTGAAGGAGCTTTCTTGCGGTTGAAATGCTTACCTCATTCTATTATTGAAGAAGGGATATGAGCCTGAAAATTACAATGGGACAGCAGCTGGGAATGATTAAAATAAAAATACAAACAGAAGATTTGTCTTATTTCCCTGTCATTCCTTTTATATATACATTAAACATTTGTGTAGGAGAATAACCACCGCTTGCCAATGCTGAGGATTGTTGCGGCGTCAAAACACAAAAAAATAATTTAAAAAAAAAATCGCACAGCACAGAAGAGGAATAAGTGCAATTTTAGCTGTCACAGTAAAAGCACAGGACTAGAGACGACCAACAAAACCTAGTCTTTCCACAACACCATCTGGCAGGAAACCAGCAAATGATATTTTTCAGTGACATGCCAGGGCAGTCTTCATTCACACAATAGTTTCATGTGGTCTTAATTTTAGATTTTCGGAGATAAACAAAGGTATCTTTTATGTTCAGGTTCACATAGGGAATAAAAAGGAATTACTGGCAACCGTGAAACCAGTTCAACAACTTTCCGCAACACTAACCTATGATTTTACTCCATGCCGATGTTGATGTATGGATCCACATATGTCACAAGGATGATCTATACAGAAAACAAAGGTTTCCTCGGGCAAGGACAAACCAATTGCACAAATGCTTAAAAAATAATAATAATTTGAAACACTATATTAATATCTATATACTCGATTTGGTCCATCATAAAAAAGGATTCCAAAAAATAAATACCTATTAAACATCTTGACAGCAAAAACAAAACAAAAATATTGAAATCAAAATATCTAGAATATTTAAAAACCTATACACTTAATTCAAAATTATACTCAAATGCACTATAAATAGCGTAAACGATCCAGAGTAAAAAATGATTATGATTCTAATAAATTTACAAAATAATCCAGCTGTAAAGTAATGTATAGCTTTCATGGTGCAAGCCACATTTCAATCTAACCACTACTACTACTAAAAAATAAACTCTATCAATATTCCAAGTGGTGAAAAGGTATTGTGCTGGAAACTTGATCTCCAGTAGACCCAGGAAAAAAACCAAAGCCTCAAACAAAGGGTGAAAAATAGCCCAGCAGTGAATACACACAAGTTATTTCCAGGATGTGGGATTGGTAACAAAATTGTATTATTTCAACCCATTTTTTGTATATAGATAAATAATACCAATGTGGCCGCAATATCAATCGCCAATGCAATAATGATAATAATAATAAAATTATAAGTTTATTTCATGTGTGTAGTCACTGCCAGAATGTTCATTGACATGATTGGTATCTGAATCTTTATCTTCTTTATTCTTCAATTGTAATTACCTATGAAACAGAGTAGGGTAAATTGTAAAGATAAAACCAGCTTAAAAGGAAAATGAAAAAAAGGCATACGCCTTTAAGTTCGTATGGTTTATGTACTTAAATGGAGCATTACGTGACTGCTGCATGTAGTTTACAGGAGGGACGTAAGATTTAATGAAAATATTGAGATACATGATACCAGCAGTCACCAATGCAGATGGCCTAATACCTATTCTTAACCTGGATAGCAGTCAACCAATTCTTGAAAATACACTAATAACAAGGTTATGCTATTATGCCCAGTAATCATTTCACAATTATTATTGGTCAAGGAATAACCAGCTCTAGCGCAACCACTGGGACTCATCAAGGAATTGTCATTCTGGTCTGAAAACTGTTACACATGTTCGTTTGGTAATACTATTTAATATATGTTGCTCTTAAAGCTGTAAAATATCTATACACCTCAAAAACTTCACTCAAAACATTCCATAACGCTATACCGCAAGCGACTGGGAGTAGTGTTATAGCGAAGTATAATGATCATGCACACGTTCTTTGAACGATATTATTTGAGAATATGTTGCTATCAAAAGGATAAATATGGAAAAAATTACATGCTGAAAAAAATAACTTTGAACCGTAAACGAGAGTCAGTTGCCTCATTTACCTACACACACGCAATGTCCAACGATAATAGGTATTACATTGTCGAAACATATCTAGCATGTTATGTTGGAGATGTTAATATTCTACGGCATATATCAAAGTAGATTGCAGCAATATTACAATAGCTTATGTTTAGGTTGAAAGTGCGGCAATATCCTTGTTTCAGCATTAGGTCGAAGGAATTTAATTTTTATAGTTGACATGCAGCCTGTACCAAAATGGTTCTTGATGTTAAAGCATAATTCACTAGAAATTTGATTTTATTAAACATTTAAGTTACCATGATTTTCAATCAGAATCATTAGCAGCGCCTGTGGATAGGGTGGAATGTAGCCTGGACCAAAATGGACCTAGGCACTTCCTTTTGTAGATTAATGGATTTGAAATTTTGTTTTTATAATAAAGTTGGTTTTGTTTTCGTCATTGTTGGTTATTGTTGCATTTTGTTGCACCTAATATTAGCCTCACTGGAAGTCGCATATGACAACAAATGGTGTCCTCTCATCGCTTAGTGTGTAATGCTACAGCTATTTTTATTATTATTATTATGCGTGAAGTTGGTGCATTATACACTATCTTGATGGGTGTAATAGAAACATATTACTAAATAATATACTGAAAGGAACGATAGAGTTATTACACATCACTATATGCCTTCTCCCAGTAAGTCGCCACCTTTCGTTACAGCACTTTTCGAGTGGAATTTGAGTGAATGGATAGCTCTAAGAGCAATATACTATATTAAAAAATATTACCCAACGAACACGTGCAACAGTTTTCAGATCAAAATGACAATTCCTTAATGAGTCCCAGTGATTGTGCTATCACCAAATAACCTATCTCATCGAATAGTGCAGCTTCCCTTGTGATTTTTTTAAAAAAAGTTGATACCTATTTTTAAAAACTAATACAAGAAAAATAGCATATCTTTCAATTCTGTTCTTATTACTGATGGTCAATATGCTAAACTTCAAAAGACTAAACTTGTAATAGCTATGGCAGAAACTATTCTTAATTTTTTTAGAAACTTGAACAAAAATCGGTGGAAATAACTGGCATGCTTTTACACAACACATACAAAAGTAGTGAAGGAAAAATCGTGCAAGACTTGGGAAAGTAAGCATGACCAAGAATAGAAAAATAGTTTTCATTCAGTGCCTTCAGAGCTTTAAACTGTTGAACCTGAATCAGTGGAAAAGTGTAATTAAAAGGTTGTATGGGTATTGTTAGTAAAGTGTACCATCGATCGGCCTCATACATAAAGAAAGGAAATAATTTTTAATGTAGTCTTACATAACTACACTGCATCCATCCCAAAATGCTGTTATTCACACATCTACAAACCTAACGAAATCTTGCTGTCCCTTAAATGACAAATTTTTGCAGTATCTGCAGCTACTCCAC
>CM061919.1:152872046-152892046 GCA_031002005.1 Vandiemenella viatica | reverse complement strand
ACCATTCTAAAAACTAGCTGATCTCCCCCAAAAAATTTGGGTTAGACCGGCCAGATTACAAAATTTTAAAACCTTCACCACATTGTCATTGTTTAAAATAAGGGACAGATCATTGGATAGGCCAACGTCTGCCCTTAAGTTTAAAAACAACACACAATCAGTTAAAATGTGGCGTACCGTCAAAGGCACGCCACAAGCATCACGTTCCTGTGGGTCCTCTCGGCGGAGAAGAAAGCTGTGCGTGAGAGGACAGTGCCCTATACGGAGGCGAGTAAGGAGAACTTCATCCCGTACTACCCACTGGAAGGAGCTGCTACGCGGCTGAACAGTCGGTTTGACCTGCTGGAGCTTATTATGCTTGACTTCCAGCCGCTGCCTCTGCCAGATATCAAAAATAAATTTGTTCGCCGCCGAAGCAAGGTCTGACTTTGGGACCGGAGCAAAGTCGATTTGGACCTTGTTGCAGGCTAACTTGGCAGATTCATCAGCTGCCTCATTCCCCGATTCCCACATGGCCCGGTATCCAGCAGAATAAATCCTCCTTTCCAGAAAATTGGAGGGAAAGGAGGGCGTCCTGGATGCACTGGACTAGACGGTCTGTTGGATACATGTTTCCTAATGCCTGAATGCAGCTGAGGGAATCACAGCATATGATGTTTTTCATATAACAACTTACCTTCATATGCTGGAGCGACTTTAGTATGGCACAGCACTCGGCAGTGTACACGCTGCGCCTGTTACCCAGCTTGTATTTGTAAGTCGCTCGAGGGAACATTACACAGCCTACACTGTTAGCCTGCTTAGACCTATCCATACATACCGGGGTAAAATCGTGATGATGATTTAAAAAATCTCTAAAAATCTTTATAAAAACACTGTCTGTGGTGACAGCTTGCTATATCTTGACAGTTCTAAAATTCTTCTGGGCCTCCTTAAAAGCCAGGAAGGAGATTTACTCCAACCCTGGTAATAAAAAGTGGGCAGCTCAAACCCAGACTTCTAAAATAGCCCTTGTACAGTAGCTAAATGGTTTAGTTGCCCTTCGCCAATTAGTATATAGTCGCTCGAAGTTTGGCCGAATGATCGAGTCGTACACGGGACAGCCAAGTGTTGTGCCGCACCATGAGGAGGTGCCAGCGGATGGGAAGCGGCGGCTCGCCAGACTCAGCACAAATGCTGGGTATCGGCCTGGTGCGGTAGGCACCCGTGGCAAGTCAAATTCCCGCATGGTGGACACTATCTAAAATGCGTAGATAGCTGTCCCATGCCGAACCGTATACTATGCAACCATACTGCAACCGCAACCGTACAAAGTCACTATAAAATTGTAGCAGGCAGGACTGATCAGCGCCCCATGACATGCCATACAAACATTTTAAAACATTTATAGCTTTCGAGGCTCTGGCTTTCACATCTTTGAGTTGTGGTAGCCAGGTTAACCTATTCTCAAAAATGAGGCCCAGAAACCGAACAGTTTCAGTAAAACGGTATTCCTCAAGGTAAGTTGCAGCTCTAGTAAAAGGCTTCTGCTACGAGTAAAAAGTATACACCGGATTTTATCGGCAGAGAAACGAAGACTGGTGCACTGACCATTCATCCAGCCTCTTCAGTGTGAGTAGCAGCTGCCGCTTGGTGCTTCTCAGGCTGGACGATGCACAAAAAATTTAAAAAATACATATAAAGAGAACCCTATAGGACTCCTTATTATGGCTGCAATGCTATTAATAGAAATCGCGAAAAGAGTCACACTTAAAACTGATCCTTAATTAACGCAGTTTTCCTGAATAATAAGATCAGACACTTCACTGATGACTCTGTACCGGAAGCAATGCCCTGATAAAAACGATTTTAAAAAACGGGGAGATTTCCCCATTCATGTAACTGTTTTAAAATAACATGCTGCCAGGTAGTATCATAGGCCTTCAAAAAATACACCCACTAGGTGTTGGTTGCAGATGAATGCATCCCGTATGGCCGCTTCCAGCAGGATCAGGTTGTCCAAGGTGGAACGGAACTTCCTGAATCCGCACTGAAAGCGACTCAGAAGGTTTTGGGATTCTAGACACCAAATGAGGCAGCGATTCACCATCCTCTCCAGTGTCTTCCTCATGCAGCTTGTAAGGGCAATGCTACAATAACTACCTGGCAACAATTTATTCTTAACACGTTTAAAATAGGGATGAGTGTTGCTTCTTTCCACGAGTTGGGGAAGTATCCCTCGGTCCATATACAGCTAAAAATATCCAGAATGTACTCTTTAGCATCATTATTAACATGTCTCAGCATCTGGTACTGGATCAGATCAGGCTCTGAAGCAGTGTCTTTTGCGCTGTTCAACGCCGACTTGAGCACCCAAAATGTAAATGGCCTGTTGTAGGCCTCTGTATCTGACGAATTGAATCACAACACGCGCCTCTCGGCAGCAATCTTTCATTTGGCGGACGAAGTGATAGCGGCAAAGTTCTCCGCCATCAGCTGCGCTATGCTTCGTTCATCAGTAATTACACGTCCATGATCCAGTAATTCAGATACGGGTGATTGGTAGTACCTTCCAGATATATGGCAGATGGACTCCCATACTTTCAACGAAGGTGTGGAATGATTGATAGTGCTCACATGACCTTTTCTTGCTCTCCTTAATAACTCGACGCATCTGAGCTCTGGCAATACGGAACGCTGCCAGGTTGTCAGATGTTGGGCACAACCTAAAATGACGTAACGCCCATCTGCGACTTTTGTGAAGTAATTCACCTTCTCCTGTATACTGCCACACGGTTCCAGTAGTACAGAATGGAAGTAGAGCTGCCAATCTGCACCACTGACGTTCCATTTGTGCCTGTTTTTACCTCCTACACGTTCACACTCAATGTGTATCCAAATAGGGAAGTGGTCACTTCCATGTAGGTCGCGATCCACAATTGAGGGAGAACACAAAGAAAGATCAATTGCAGAAAAATGTACCGGAAGCAGTGGTGAAATAAGTCAATTGCCCTTTATTCAGGATACAAATTTCCTCCTGCTCTATCAATCTACCAACCACTCATCCCCTGGAGTACCCCACAACCCACAATGAGTGTTGAAATGCTTATACAACAGGGTGTGCAGGTGCCCCTGAAGTAGCTGCTAGCAAGTGACCTGCCTCTCACCCATGCACCTCCTCGGCATGTGTCTGACCTTGAGGTTGAGAGGTTTTTTATAGTGGTTTGTACCGTCCTCAGCGATCCGGGCAATGAAGCCAAGATCCCCGTCCTCCTAGTCACACAACGTTCCACCGCCACACCCTACAGTAGTTGTTGAAGCATGGTAGGAGTTTACGGTGTAGGAAAATTGCGATGCTCACATGTTTCCAGCTCACGCACCGTGGGTTCGCCAAATCCGTACTGGCACTTGCGTACCAGGTCCCTGCGGGGTATATTCACACCAACTGTTATGGAGGTCATGAATAAGGTTTATAGTTATATTTCATTTTGAGAGATGGCACAGGAGTTTGGTATACATTCTGACTGCACACATTAAATGGATTACTGGAAGTATGAGCAAAATTGGACCATAAATATAGAAGTTAAATTACTCGCTACCTCAAGAACATATGGTGTGAATATGGTCTCAACAGGTGCAGTGATTGAAGGAGCTTTCTTGCGGTTGAAATGCTTACCTCATTCTATTATTGAAGAAGGGATATGAGCCTGAAAATTACAATGGGACAGCAGCTGGGAATGATTAAAATAAAAATACAAACAGAAGATTTGTATTATTTCCCTGTCATTCTTTTTATATATACATTAAACGTTTGTATAGGAGAATAACCACTGCTTGCCAAAGCTGAGGATTGTTGCGGCGTCAAAAAACAAAAAAAATCGCACAGCACAGAAGAGGAATAAGTGCAATTTTAGTTGTCACAGTAAAAGCACAGGACTAGAGACGACCAATAAAACCTAATCTTTCCACATCACCATCTGGCAGGAAACCAGCAAATGATATTTTTCAGTGACATGCCAGGGTAGTCTTCATTCACACAATAGTTTCATGTGGTCTTAATTTTAGATTTTCGGAGATAAACAAAGGTATCTTTTAAGTTCAGGTTCACATAGGGAATAAAAAGGAATTACTGGCAACCGTGAAACCAGTTCAACAACTTTCCGCAACACTAACCTATGATTTTACTCCATGCCGATGTTGATGTATGGATCCACATATGTCACAAGGATGATCAACACAGAAAACAGAGGTTTCCTCGGGCAAGGACAAACCAATTGCACAAATGCTTTAAAAAAATAATAATTTGAAACACTATATTAATATCTATATACTCCATTTGGTCTATCATAAAAAAGGATTCCAAAAAATAAATACGTATTAAACATCTTGACAGCAAAAATATTGAAATCAAAATATCTAGAATATTTAAAAACCCATACACTTAATTCAAAATGATACTCAAATGCACTGTAAATAGCGTAAACGATCCAGAGTAAAAAATGATTATGATTCTAATAAATTTACAAAATAATCCAGCTGTAAAGTAATTTATAGCTTTCATGGTGCAAGCCACATTTCAATTTAACCACCACTACTACTACTACTAAAAAATGAACTGTATCAATATTCCAAGTGGTGAAAAGGAATTGTGCTGAAAACCTGATCTTCAGTAGACCCAGAAAAAAAAAAAAAAAAAAAAAAAAAAAAAAAAAAAAAAAAAAAAAAAAAAAAAAAGGTGAAAAATAGCCCAGCAGTGAATACACACAAGTTATTTCCAGGATGTGGGATTGGTAACAAAATTGTATTATTTCAACCCATTTTTTGTATATAGATAAATAATACCAATGTGGCCGCAATATCAATCGCCAATGCAATAATGATAATAATAATAAAATTATAAGTTTATTTCATGTGTGTACTCACTGCCAGAATGTTCATTGACATGATTGATATCTGAATCTTTATCTTCATTATTCTTCAATTGTAATTACCTATGAAACAGAGTAGGGTAAATTGTAAAGATAAAACCAGCTTAAAAGGAAAATGAAAAAAGGCATATGCCTTAAAGTGGGTATGGTTTATGTACTTAAATGGAGCATTACGTGACTGCTGCATGTAGTTTACAGGAGGGACGTAAGATTTGATGAAAATATTGAGATACATGATACCAGCAGAGTCACCAATGCAGATGGCCTAGTACCTATTCCTAACCTGGATAGCAGTCAACCAGTTCTTGAAAATACACTAATAACATGGTTATGCTATTATGCCCAGTAATCATTTCACGGGATTACTGGAGAACGCGATACCGGTAGAACTACTTTCCGCCGCGCAAAACAATGACGTCACAACATGGCGCCTATGACGTAAACACCATCCAACGCAGCAACAAATGTAACTAACGGGACAGCACGGGAACTAGGGGGTTATCTGGGCGGGGAACAAAAACAGTCAATATATTAACCCATATAAAGGGTAAAAACCAAAAAATGGTATCGTCATCTCCAATAAACCCCCACCCGCCCAACTGTATAACACGATACCACAATCTTGAAATCAAACATCACTTGAAAACTAAATTAGAACACATGCAATCTAATAAAATTTTACACCAAAATCATGATATCCTAAGCACTTTCAAACCATCCGTTCCATTGGAAACGCGATTCCGCTACATCAACATTAAATAACATACTTGTAATACTTCTACACACGAATTATCATCAAAGAATAATTACTTTATAATAAACCCTAAACCATTTTTTCCGACTGCAAAATTATGCACGAATAAAACGTACACCAATACAAAACAGATAAATCTACTTCGTAAATAATTACTAAATAAGTCTTCCGTTAGACCATTATAAAATAATAATGCCAAATCCTAGAACAATTAAGATGTCCAATAATACCAAACTTTCTTCCGCCAGAAAAATTAAAAATTCGCGAAAACGTTGTCGCAAGAAACGAACGAGAAAAACATTACCAATTCACTAAACAAAAAACGTATTAACTTTTACAAACACATGAACACTTACCGTATCAGTAGCCAACTAACCTTACTAATTAAAAAACAAAAAAGCAACTACAACACATAACCCACAATGTCTCATTAACCACCGACACTTATATCAAAACACTCACCAACATAAAATACCCCACAATCCACCACTAAAACTTCCCACAAACACAAGACCGAAAACACACCAATAACTATAAAGAACCAACTACAAACATACACTTTCACTACATTCATCCTAAATACACAAACAATGTCTCGTCAATCACATAACGGAAACCCATTTGCAAAATCTTCAACACCAATACCATCGATTCACAACTCTACCACCCAACACAAGTCACGACACAACACTCCATCATAACATAAACACATCCGCAATCCGACCAAACACTGACCGCCTATAAATACCCACAATATGTATCGACATCCAATATATATCGAAAATCTCAGATCGAATTCCTCCGCGCAGACACAATGTTATTGTACCGGAATCGCGATCTCCAGTACACCCCATTTCACGATTATTATTGGTCAAGGAATAACCAGCTCTAGCGCAACCACTGGGACTCATCAAGGAATTGTCATTCTGGTCTGAAAACTGTTACACATGTTCGTTTGGTAATACTATTTAATATATGTTGCTCTTAAAGCTGTAAAATATCTATACACCTCAAAAACTTCACCAAAACGTGCCATAACGCTATACCGCAAGCGACTGGGAGTAGTGTTATAGCGAAGTATAATGATCATGCACACATTCTTTGAATGCTATTATTTGAGAATATGTTGTTATCAAAAGAATAAATATGGAAAAAATTACACGCTGAAAAAAATAACTTTGAACCGTAACCGAGAGTCAGTTGCCTCATTTACGAATACACACACAATGTCCAACGATAATAGGTATTACATTGTCAAGAAACATATCTAGCATGTTATGTTGGAGATGTTAATATTCTACAGCATCTATCAAAGTAGATTGCAGCAATATTAAAATAGCTTATGTTTAGGTTGAAAGTGCGGCAATATCCTTGTTTCAGCATTAGGTCGAAGGAATTTAATTTTTATAGTTGACATGCAGCCTGTACCAAAATGGTTCTTGATGTTAAAGCATAATTCACTAGAAATTTGATTTTATTAAACATTTAAGTTACCATGATTTTCAATCAGAATCATTAGCAGCGCCTGTGGATAGGTTGGAATGTAGCCTGGACCAAAATGGACCTAGGCACTTCCTTTTGTAGATTAATGGTTTTGAAATTTTGTTTTTATAATAAAGTTGGTTTTGTTTTCGTCATTGTTGGTTATTGATGCATTTTGTTGCACCTAATATTAGCCTCACTGGAAGTCGCATATGACAACAAATGGTGTCCTCTCATCGCTTAGTGTGTAATGCTACAGCTATTTTTATTATTATGCGTGAAGTTGGTGCATTATACACTATCTTGATGGGTGTAATAGAAACACATTACTAAATAATATACTGAAAGGAACGATAGAGTTATTACACATCACTATATGCCTTCTCCCAGTAAGTCGCCACCTTTCGTTACAGCACTTTTCGAGTGGAATTTGAGTGAATGGATAGCAATATATATTAAAAAATATTACCCAACGAACACGTGCAACAGTTTTCAGATCAAAATGACAATTCCTTAATGAGTCCCAGTGATTGTGCTATCACCAAATAACCTATCTAATCAAATAGTGCAGCTTCCCTTGTGATTTTTTTTTAAAAAAAGTTGATACCTATTTTTAAAAACTAATACAAGAAAAATAGCATATCTTTCAATTCTGTTCTTATTACTGATGGAGGAGAATGTTTAATGGTCAATATGCTAAACTTCAAAAGACTAAACTTGTAATAGCTATGGCAGAAACTATTCTTAATAATTTTAGAAACTTGAACAAAAATCGGTGGAAATAACTGGCATGCTTTTACACAACACATACAAAAGAGAAGTAGTGAAGGAAAAATCGTGCAAGACTTGGGAAAGTAAGCATGACCAAGAATAGAAAAATAGTTTTCATTCAGTGCCTTCAGAGCTTTAAACTGTTGAACCTGAATCAGTGGAAAAGTGTAATTAAAAGGTTGTATGGGTATTGTTAGTAAAGTGTACCATCGATCGGCCTCATACATAAAGAAAGGAAATAATTTTTAATGTAGTCTTACATAACTACTCTGCATCCATCCCAAAATGCTGTTATTCACACATCTACAAACCTAACGAAATCTTGCTGTCCCTTAAATGACAAATTTTTGCAGTATCTGCAGCTACTCCACGCTAATTTTGTTACTGGCGATTGAGACATATTAAAGAAGTATTAACAATAATTTAATATCCATTCTGCCACATTAATGTTTGCTTCACAAACTACTGTCATGTCATTGTTTCAGTCATGCCACGTCCTTCTTCAGATACGCGGCGCTCTAACGGCAGATTTACGAAACCATTTTTGAGCTTCGCCAACACACATAAACAAGTGTATTTTCCTCATTGCGTTATTCGTGTTCGCTTGACATATCACCTGTAACATCCTACACCTGATCAAATACTGATAGGTGATAGCAGAGATAAGCTTTTAACCATCGAATTTAAAATCTTTGCTTTCCACAGATCGATATTTCTCGTCGTAAACATAAGACAGCCAAGTTATTCAAAGATAAAACCCAGGTCCATTTTTCGTACAACTGACTCTTAGGCCTAATTCCGACGTATCTAATTATTGAATGCATTTTCCAGCCGCTTGGCATCCTAAAGTGTTCTGCATTTCTGGTAGACGTTTTGACCAATATATTGACTGAAATAAATGTATTTCGAAAACACGAGGTTCTTTTCTGTGCTGGCTTTATAGAATCCTCCATATATTTCTACATTGAACTAATCTCTTGTTGCTCATTTAGGCCTATTAATTAAATTATTGGCTTCATACAGTCTACAACATGTTTTCATTTACTTTTCTTCCAAGTGTCACCTGTATCAAACAATTAAACAATACGGATTGTCTTGAAATGTGATCCATTAGACTGTCTCTTCCATTAGTAAGATTCTTTCACTAACTTTTGTAATACCATAATGGATTTTGTTCAAACGAAGGCTCTTATAGCAATACTAATCTGCTTGATCAAAATTATAGCAGAAGGTTTTCTACTAAACATAAATCAAACAAAGTTATTAGATGACGTGGAATTGATAATAGTAAATAATAGTAACAGTGGATTAAATCTATATAAAAAGAAACAAGATCAGAAGTAGTAGAAAAAAATAAAATAAATATGAAGGCAGAAGCAAAAACAATCTCAAAAGAATAATAATGCTGGCGAATAGATTCTTCTTCGAAAAGACAAATCTTTTGGTTTCAAGCATTTACCTTGGACAAAGAAAAAGATTTCTAACATTTCGTGTACGGAGCATGACACCAGAAGGAGGGAACGAAGAAAATTTGAAGCGTTTGAAATATGTTGCAGAAGGATGTCGAAAATTAAGTGCATCAAAATGAACATTTTGAAAATGGAAGGTGAGGAAAGAAAGCTAGATGAGTCTCACAGAAATAGGAGGCAAAATGGGGTTCGCATTTAAGTCATGCATTTATTTATTTATTCATCTTTTACACTTAATTTTTAAATTGTATTCTGCAAAGGCATATTAGATACAATTAATTCTTTTGCACAAATTCTTGAATGGAGTGAAAGGACTCACCAACAAGATAATCCCACAGTTTTTCTTTAAATGCTGCATGTTTTTATTGTGTTTTACTTGTAGGAAGTTTATTAAATAGAGGTGACCCAGAATAATTAAATATATAGTGACATTTGTGTTTTGTACATGCTATTTTTGTTTCTGGTATTAAAACTGTATAACTGTTAAGTTGTTTTAAACAAATTAAAATGTGCATTGACAAGCCAAATGAGAAAATATATATTATGAGAATTTAAAAGAATTGTTTGCAATTTTCCATACTATAGAATTTTTAGTGTATTCCTTAAAATTGAAGGCATACGACATGATTCTAATTCTAGATACTCTGTTAGAGAAAGGTATCACTTCTTAATATCTTTAGTACTAATATGATATGTTCTTGTTAAATGAGTTTCTCATCTGTTTGAATGCCAAGGAACTATTATTTGTTTCGAGATATTGTGTTATTTTTTATTGATTATATGTTAATCCTGCTGCGTAAAACTTTTTTGTTTTAAGCCTAACATAATGTTTTTTTAATCAAAATTTAATTTTAATGAGTTCGCCTTAAGCAAGTTTGCTACTTCACTGAGTACTTCATATAAATTATATTCCTAATTAATGTTTAGTATTTTTTTATACAGTCAGGTTAATGTTGCCTGCAAATGAAACGCTTTAGCTTTGTCGGATAAGTTTCCAGGAAGATCATTGATGTAAAATAAAAACAGAAGCGGTTCTAAGACCGAACCTTGTGGAATGTCGTGAGGCATTTTCATCCAGTCTAATGAAACTACTGAATTTAGAATTTTATGCATTCGGTTTTCCATACCAAGCGTGGTGGGTGAGAGATAAGGTTCCTGTCTCGCATACGGAGGGACGAGGGTTCGAATACGGCTCCTACTATCAAAATTTGAGTTTTTCAGCGGTTTCTCCAATCACTGCATACGAAAGCCTTTATGGTTCCTTCAAAAGACTTTCGCGTTCCTTCCCAAATCTAATGAACTAGAAGTCGATAAGATATAAAACTATAAGCAATAAATATCACAGTATTCCATACTTTTCCAAATTAATTCATGATTAATACAGTCGAATGCTTTTGCAAGTTAACAGAAAGTCTAAATGGCATATTTTATTATTCACTTTCTCAAATGTGTTATTTAAAAATGGACATATAGGCATTTCAGTGGAAGATCCTGTTTGGAATTGAAACTGAGAAGTGTAGAGTATATTATAGTTTGTGACATGTTTTATTACTCTGTAATACATCCGCGCATTAATAAATAGCAGATACATAGATACATAAATCTATATCTGGAATACATCTGCTTCTTCTCGCATCATACAGAAGTTACAGGTTTTTAATGCAATTTCACAACTTGAAAGGTTGTGGTCCAAGTTAAAATCTGACATACATGTTGAGACATTAGGAAACATTTATTTTATGACTAATCTGGCATAACTTGAAAACTGCAGAATTAATTTTGACCAGATTTAAACCATGGATTTCTATAAAGAACATTGGAAATTAATAGGGATGGGGGTAAAGGAAGAGAAGGCTTGGGCTTTTTCAAACCAAATCTAGACAGCACTTTTCTATTTGTTTCAAAGTATACATGTGCAAAGTTTCTTCAAAACCAGATACAAACTGTAGTTTGACAAAAATTAAGGGAAAGGAAAGGGGGAGAGTAGGCTTATGTAAAGCAAATGTAGACAGTATTTCTATCTTCGTTTCAAAGTAAACATGTGCAAAAATCCAAAGATATCGAATAATAATCCACAGCTTTCCATAAAGAACATTGCAAAAATTAAGGCTGTATAAAGGGGGAGATTAATTAGGTTTTTCGTAAAACTATTGTCGATATTATTTTTCTCTTGGTTTTAAGATATAGTGTGTGCAAAGCTCCATATAAATAGGGTAAACACTGCAGATTTATATAAAAACTAGCTGACCCGGCAAACGTTGTTTTGCCATATAAATAACTTTCAAGTAATTTCTAGTGTAGACAAAAAATAGCTTACTTATTGTAAGTATGTATGTATGTAACAATGTGTATATTGTATGTATGTAAGAATGTGGTATATGCGTGAAATAGGCATGGAGCGCTGTGAACGATGAGGGAATATAAAAATAACAAAACGTCTACATTTTTTGCCGCTAAAATTGCTCTTTCTGCAAGCCACTCATGATTTATGTACTGTGTGTGTAGATCGGGAAATATTTGTTCAATGAGAGTATCTTGCGAATCAGCGATTGTGCAGAAATCGGTCGGTAATTTTACAGTATCCAGTTTCATCTATAGCAACTTTTCCATCACCGATATCTAAGAGTTGTTTTGAAAATGTTTCAGCGGATGGATCTTGAAGCATTTGAACGCGCATATTTACTTTTAGCTGTAATTTTTCAACATTACGCCACAATGGAGATGATTTTAAGCAAGCGTTGATCTCATCAGCGTATGTTGAACGTGGAATGACTGGAAGTGTTTGTCTGAAATCACCTGAAAGGACCAACAGAGTTCCGCCAAATAGTTTGTCGTTGTTTTTAATATCTTTCAATGTCCTGTTCAACGCCTCAAGCGAATGTTTGTGTGCCATAGTACATTCATCCCAGATGATAATTTTACACCGTTTCAGCACGGTGGCCATGGACGATTGTTTCTTAATGTTGCATACTGCGTCAGGGTTATTCTGAATATTTAGTGGCAGCTTAAATACTGAATGAGCTGTTCTGCCTCCATCCAATAAAGTTGCTGCAATGCCCGATGATGCAACGGCCAATGCGATGCCATTATTTGATCGTATTTCAGCAAGAATTAGCGAAATAACGAATGTTTTGCCAGTTCCACCCGGTGCATCCAAAAAGAATTACTAAAATGGCTATTAAAAAATAAGGGTTGATCGTAGAAGGGTGAAAATTTAGGATTGTATGTATTTTTGTATGTTGTATCATAAAAAAATAAAAAATAAAAATTTTGTCTAAAAAATAAAAAATAAAAATTTAGGGGTGGACTACCCATTAACATTTAGGGGGATGAAAAATAGATGTTGGCCGATTCTCAGACCTACTCAATATGCTCACAAAATTTCATGAGAATCGGTCAAGCCGTTTCGGAGGAGTATGGGAACGAAAATTGTGACACGAGAATTTTATATATAAGATTAAGGATATAAAGAGGGAGAGTTGGTTTTTTGTAAGAATCCTTCTCCATGATACAATACAACACAATACCAAATTTCATGGTGATCTGTCAAACGGTGTGTAGCTATCTTTAAAGAACATTGGCAAAAATTAAGGTGGTGAAAGAGGGAGAATGATTGGAATTTTGCAACCTAGATGTTGATAGTATTTTTCTCTCTACTTCAAAATATACATGTGGAAATTTCTATCGAAATCAGACAAAAATGTGGATTTTTATAAAAATTGAGTGTTATAAAGGAAGAGAGGAGTGGATTTTTATATTTTTTTCGTCAGAAACTTTCTCTCGCTCTCTCTCTCTCTCTGTATATATATATATAAAATTCACTTATATGCCAACTTTCATGGAGATCGATCAAATGGTGTCGACTGTAGCTTTGTATAAGGAACATTAGTAAAAATTAGGGAGATGGAAAGGGGGGAGGGGTTGAGTTTCCGCAAACCGATTGTTGACAGTATTTTTCTCTTTATTTAAATTACACACGTGCAAAGTTCCATAGAAATCTGATTTTAAAAAAATGTGTTTGTAAAAAAATTAAGGGGTAGATGGGGTAGTTTCTCGATGAAATTTATGTGGGACCACTTTGAAGGTATCGAATATCGCTGAACATACATAAAAAAAATATATACAGTCGAGTTGAGAATCTCTACTCTTTTTGAAGTCTGTTAATAAATCCACAAATAGAGGCCATAAATGTCCTTAAATCGAATATATGTAGAACGTTATTTGCATGTGTTTGAGTCAGCGACAAAATAGGTTTTTACCTAAAACCTGAGGTCTAGTGATGAGTTCATGTGTTGATTATTTTTATTTAATGCTACAAAAAAATTGCAAAGGCTAATTTTATCACTGGACATGGTAACACAATTTGTAGAATGTCTACGTTGTGGTCGCGGGAGAATAATGTGTGATTAGAACTGACGCGGATGAATGATTCAAAGATCAAAAATTCATACAGAACTGACAGAACTTCGAGAGGCAATTTTGATTTTTTCCCCCGCTTATTGCTTTACGCCTCGTCGACATAAGTTATTTGAGGCGGGTAAGGATTGGTGACAAGGAATGGTGAGGAATTCGGCCATCCTCATTTTCAACGAATTATTCAAGTTAGTGATTTCGGATGTATAACTGAGATAAGCAATATTTGAGCTCCTTCAGTTCATAATCCATGCCGTGGTAAAAAAAAACAACCTTTAGCGATAAAACTACCGTTCTTTCATTCCATTTGGTAGAACCGTCTACCAGTAAAATAATATTTTTAACCTTCACTGAGTCATCTTCTTTCTCTTGTACTTATTTTGGCGTTATTAAATATAACGATGTTCTTTAACATATTCGGATGTCATTTAGCATTAGATTTTCATCTCATAACTACTGTTATGGCAATTTGTTTTTTCTTTTACCTACTAAAATACATAATTGCTTTTTGAAGCAAATTACCAATCCAGTATTCTTAAAAGCAATTACGTTTGTAACGAACAAGTTACCAATATAACGAAAAAAATTACCAATCGGATAACTTTTTAGCGCGAGATTAAAAAATTCAATGGATTATGTTTATGTAGCCTCGAAAGGTTTTGCTCTGGTAGATAATTCGAACATTTGTAGCAACCTTGTTCAAAAACTGACTAAAAACTCCCTAATAACATTGCAAGTATCCACGCGCAGCAACATTTTTTTCTGTTCTGAGGGTAACGTCCAGCGAACCGTTAGAACAACTTTCAGTGGGACGTATTTTTAAACACAGATATCAGGAACTGCACCTTAAACAGAAAACAATGGAATTTTGTTTGCCTGCCGATAAGTTGTCTCTGTTAAGTTGTCTTATTGTGTCACGTTTAGTTCTATTACAGGGGTCGAGAGATAGGTGAACATACAAATACAGGCTAAAATGATTTCGATTTTGAGAACAGGATTATTGTTGTTTATTTCAGTAGCATGCCAACTACTTCTTGTCACTGTTTCGAATCCTAGTTTCTGGTGACGATTATCAAGAACCTAATTCTGTTGTTTACCTCTAATTAAGCTCTTTTACGGTTATGTTTGTATTACAGAAAATCCCATTGCATTAGCACAGTGATGACAAGCTGAATTGGAAATGTGTAAGTTTAAGTTCAGTGAATAACACTGACATAGCCTTTTTTTTCCTTTCTCTCTCTCTCTCTCTTTTTTTTTTTTTTTTTTTTTTTTTTTTTTTTTTTTTTTAAGTGGCCTGCCACACCCGCTGTCGCGCTACATGAGTCATCCCTGAAACATTTTAGTGTTTTTTTTATTTCTTAATTTTTAAATTCACGAAATAATCGGTAACCAGAGAGGATAAATTAAATTACGGTAGTGGATTTCTCTTTCCTTTCACATATTATTTATCTCTCAGTATTCAATTAGTCCTCATCGACTTTTAAAAATCCACCACTTTCTTCATCCAGCTCCTATCTTCAAGCGAATTAAAATCAGCTCCTTTTATCATATCAGTTATTCGTAATTACCACAAAATGATCCAGCTGTCATCCTTTACGACACCTCCAACAGACATATTTTATATCCATAATGTATCCGGTGCCATATATGCATAGTCATGCAAGCGGCTTATCAACATTTTGTACCCGAGTTCTCTTATTTCTTTGGTAGATCTTCTTATTAAGTTCTTCAATATTTGTAACGTGTTCAAGCCTTTCCATACAAACTGTACAATTCGCTCAATCTGATTGACGTGTATAGGTGTTTAAATTTCGTGCTTTCCGTCACTGTATAATAACATAAAATCTAGAGATGCCACGAATAGTGATTTTGCCGAATACCGAATATTCGGCCACGCTCTCGGCCGAAGCGCAGAATATTCAGCAGCCGAATGTTCGGCAAAAATGTGTACTGTGTAGCTTTCGCGGGTGACTGGCTATGACCTGTCTCATGGGGGCATCCATAAACCACGTGCTAAATTTTGGCCTCCTGTGAATCCCTCCTCCCCCCACGTAGTCCGACGTGGCTTTTGCCTCCCTCAGCTTGTGGTGAAGTTCTCATTCTCAATAAATTTGGTGTTCTATATGCAGCTTCTTCCTTCCACAGGTTTTTCGACAATGTGACTATATGTGGAATCAGTTGACTTGCAGGATGCAGGAAATACCTGAGCTCACGTGGCAACACACACAGGGGCGCCAATCTGGAAGAAGACCGCAGGAGAAGACTTCTCTCATTGCACCTGCCGAAAATACAACTCACCGAACGACCACGCTGCAAGCCCACAAAAAGCGTACATTGTGAATGATCATCTTAACAGACTATAAGAAGCATGTATCTCATATCTCGCATCCAAGAAGTCTGTATCTAGCATCTTAAATCTTTGTATCTTTTACCACGTACCACACTTTGATTTTGTGTCTTGTATCATGTACCTGGAATTGATACCTTGAATCATACAACTTGTATTTTGCACCTTGTACCATAAATCATCGATTTTTGTAACCAATACCTAGCAAAAAAATACATTGTTCCATTAGCTGCCACTGAAAAGGTGTTAAATTGATTAAACACTCGTGATCAATTATGTACAAAGAAACAGCTCGCTTTTGTTCTAATAATCTCTCCATTAAATAATATGTGGAATTCCATCGAGTGCTTACATCTTATACTATTTGGCGGTTTGGCAAGTCAAGTTCTTGGCGAATGAATTTACCGCTTGTAATTTTTTTTTTTAATTTAAACTTTTCTTGTGCGATACCAGAGTGGTCAAAATGGGTAGCAATTCGTCTTGCAGCAAATGAGATTGATTTTTATGTGAAAACTGTTCGCCTACATCGGACGACAGACCCTTACAAGTGGTGGTCAGCAAACGTTGAACAGTATCCAATACTGACAGAATTCGCTCGGATTTACTTATCGTCTCCAGTACGGTATATAGTGAGAGGTTATTTTCAGAAGCAGGTTTACTTTATGAGGAACAGTGCAACCATTTTCTATCATAAAATGCTGAAACAATTTTTTTCATACATCACAACTTACCGCTGGTAGATTTTCAGTATTAAATGTAATAATTTGGAATTAAAATAAATACATTTTTGGGTAATATGTGAGTATTCTTTCTTCATGATTTGGTATTCGGTATTCGGCCTAATAGTACGCAACATTCGGCCGAATACCGAATATGGAAAAAAGTGGCCGAATACCGAATAGTAGCCGAATAATCGTGGCATCTCTAATAAAATCCTTATTTCCCCATCTTGGTACCTAAGAAACCAATACTTTTTTCTTACCTTCATTTTCATTTCATGGCGACATTAGTAGATGTTCTATCATGTGCAATGGAACAGAGAAACTACGAAAGTTGAGTAGGATTTCGAGGTTCTTGAATAGAAAGAAAGTCTGTCCTCTTAGCGATTGGCAGAAGGCTTGAAATTTTAAGTTGAATTTAAGCTTATTTTTCTTAGCGGCCGAAACTATAGCAACAAAAAGAAATTTTATTTTCTTCTTTGGACCGCCACAAATAATTTCAGTAGTTGTATAAAAACAAAAGCAAAGGAAACCTCAATAGCTAGGAGACATTATGAGAGGTGAGAGGTACCAGATATTGCAACTCAATCATTGAAGGAAAGATGCAGGGGAAAAGATCTGTTGGAAGGAGAAGGAATTCGTGGTTGAAGGACATTTGGAGATGGTACAACTGCACGTCAGAAGAGGCTTTCCATGCTTCAATGTCACGTCCAGAGGACGCCAACATCCGATAGGAGAAGGCAACTTAAGAAGAAGTTGTATTAAAAGCTGTAAAAAACCGGGATCTGGATTGCGGACCGATATTCGAACTTTATTTTTTATCAAATGTCAGACCAAACCGTTATAACGTATCTCGTATATAAGAGAGAGAAAGAAGTGTTCGTATCGTAAAATGAAGTCACGTGTAATGCTTCGTTACATGTCGTTGCATTTGACTTTATTGAGAACGTACTCATAATTTGAGGTAAAAATAAAGCACTCAGCGCGCGCATGAGAATAGAAATCTTTACTTGGTGATTTAAAAAATGGAATTTTGGAAATGAAGAAAATAGATTTTGAAGGAGAAGCTGTATGTTATTGGAGGTGGGTCATGTGAGGTCCAGCTATTTGTGGACACAAACGTGGCTGATAAAGGGCGGTACCAAACCACCAACCTCTAATCATCCCGACAAGTTCCGGCAAGTTCGGGCGTTATGGACAGTTTGGTTCTCTGTCCAACCCCAATCAACACTTTTCTTTTTATTTCTCTCAGTAAGATACATTCACAATAACCATAGTAGGGTGAATCATTTGAAGGTAAAGGAATCACGGATTGGAATAAATTCCATAGGAAAGGGTTGAATAAATTACAAAATCACTTAAAGGACTTAAAATTAAAATTCGTAAAGGGCAAAAAGAGATAGGTGGGGAAATTGCACTCAAATAATTTTAAAATATATATAAAAAAACGAGAAGTGGCAAACAGGAATAGTAAATAACCTTAATTTATATTTTACATTGATGTTGCTCAATGGCTGATCGACTTTGTTTTCACCAGGCTTTTTCCAACTTTTCACCTAACCTTTTTTGACCTTATCTGTCAAAATAATACTCATTGTCAGATATAGCACAGAAAATATTTCACAACAAATGACATCAAACAAGGTTTTGTCCGAATCTGAGTGAAGCAAATGTTATAACATTGCTAGTTGATTTGTTTACTAACGTTGTTTGCTGTTGAAACATCAGCAATAAATTTGTGCCTGGTATGCTCTGCAGGTAAATTTTCCAAAATAACTGGATAAATAACTGGCATAAGTATAGTATCCCACGTGCACTTGCCAATCACAGTGCATTCACAGAATTTAAGGGCGCCAAAGAAAATTATGGGTCAAAGGAAATACACTGATGAAAACTAGAAAATAAGTGATGGCACACGAAAACCTCTTTTAACAGTGGATGTTTGATATCATTGCAAGACAAACAATATTCAAAAGGTAAGTAGTGTAGATAATAACGCCAGGCCACTCATGTCTTTTTACTTGCGATGTTGGCTGCCAAATGAAACTGCAGTAATATAATTTTCTCCAGCGACTGGGACAGAAGAAACTAGTTATAACCGTAACTTAGCTTTAATTATTACCGAGATGAAAATATTGTCATTACCTACTGAAAAAGAATTGTCCAATCGCCTATGTGGCTTAAGTCCTTTCACTTTGTTGATTGGCCGGATCTATGTTCGGGCCTATTAACGTAGCAAGAAGAAAGTATTTAGCATGACTTAAGGGTTACCGTATCGTAAAAATACTGTATGTAGAAATTCATTTAACGGTTATATCTCGAATTGATTTGAGGAAATTAAAGGAACTTCGATCTATCTTCAACCTAATGTTTACTAGATTTTCGGGTTATGCCGCGTTGTTTATTTGATCATTTAAGCTTTCGGCTGCCATTCTACAACCTGTTACACAACAATGGTTTCACTTTAATCTGTTACTATTTTATTTTCAATGGGGCATTCGTTCATTCTTGCATGCTGTAGTCAACTTAATTTGAAAGGACACTGTAATCCATAATAATCGAGACATAACACTCTAAAAACTAAGTGAAAGAGAGAGCCACTGAATTCTCAGAAGGTGAAAAAAAATGAAAGAATTATTCCTACAAAATGCTGACATGTGTTAGGAGCTTCATAACATTCATGCTAATTACGATCTTTCTTTAATAAGCATTTACATAACATTAAACCCTTTCTTGAAATGGAATTAAAAATTTACATGTGATTGTATTGCCTTCTAAGTAAACTCTATATGGAAAATCTATGCTTTCTTTTCGTAGATTTGATAAAGTGAGTAACAGTGGGAATAAGACAATGACAACAAAGCTGCTATCATTTTGCCCCTAGTAGACCAACCTCTAGCTTATCAGCTTTAGACATGAGGTTAAAGTTACTCATATCGTTCATCAAACATGGGAACACTGGAGACAGATAGTTCCCAGTCATTTTGTTTACCAGCAGAATACCGAAAAGAGGTTGGCGGTAGAACTAACTTAACTACACCAACACGTTTTTATGGAGTATGTTTAATTTAAATTATATATGAGACCATTCCATTAATCTTCTGAAAGAAAGTATTTTGACGTGATCAAAATCTTAAA
>CM061919.1:152688446-152871046 GCA_031002005.1 Vandiemenella viatica | reverse complement strand
CCTTTTACCAAGTCCATAAGGGCCTATAAATCCTCCTAAGTTCCTCTTCCAGCTTTGGCGTTGAAGTTTCCCGTTAATATAGTGAGATCATTCCTTGGTACCTTCTTCAATACTTCTGTTATTTGGGCGTATAACTTTGCTACTTCTTCATCACTCTCATCTGTGGCTGGGGCCTACACCTGGATTATATTCATACGTGTTGGTCTGGAATTTATTTGTAGTAACAAGAGTCTCTCCGAAACTGGGACAAAATTTGTGACACTCTCAGCAAACTGTTTACATATTAGAGTCCTACGCCAAAATTAAACTGACCATTGGTCGTACCTGAATAGGACACTCGATGTTTACTGATGTCACAAAAACCTGAACCTGGTCATCGCATTTCACTCACGCCTAAGATCTTGATCTCCATTTTCTCCATTCCCTGAATTGCATTGTTAATTTTTCCAGCCTGTGCCATCGTTCATACATTCCATGTGCTTATCCTTACACTCACAGTTGGGAAGAAAACTGTTAATCCGTTGATTGTTAATTAACAAAATTGCAAAAAATTAACTTCTAAGTTAACCTTAAAAATTGTTAACGGTCTTCTTAACTTCCGTTAAATTGAACTATCGTTAACTTTAGTCTGTTACATTGGTAGTTGAAGTCATTTGGTTTGATTGAATTGCGCTAACGAATGAGTTATAAAAATCTCGTACGTTCGGTGAGTTGAATGGCAAACGAATTGGGTAAAACGAAGTGTGAATGTGATGCATATACAACCGTTATGCTAGGCATGGCATGAGTGTGGGCACGAAAGTTAAGAGTTTTGGAGCGTTTCTATTTACTAGTCTTGTGTAGTTCGTGAACGAACTAGATCGGAAGAGCGCTCCCACAGGTGAACTACGCGAACTAGTTCCCAGATCTCTCGCTCCTTTGTTCGAGACCGACTTTTGTTTTAGTTTATTATCTAAAAGGAAACAGTTTACTGTGGACACAGATATAAAAGAAAAGGAAAAATAGAAAAAGAAATATGACTGTTGAACATTAATAATTATTACAGAAGTTACAAACGGAAATTGAACATGGAATGTGAAAACAAAACACACTTTGATCCCATTAACAATTAAAAGACAACGATCGATAGCCACAACTACTGTAACAAAGAAGAGAGCGCGGGCAGTAGCGCTAGCAAAGCGAGCGAACGAGCTGTCTTTCTGGAATTCCTGAGGGAAGCGACCTAGTTCGCTAAGGAGCTGCGATCTAAAGCGAGCGCTACCGGTCGCGAACTAAACTGAGCCGCTAGGGTTACCAACGCTTTCTCGGTTGATGGTAGTATGCTTTTTAGAATAATCTATAAAAATATAGTACACATCAAAAACATAATATTTTACGAAAGAGTAGAAAAGGACAAAAGGTATGTTTTTTTACTATTTCATTTTTTAAGCTATATTTTTTGTCTGCAGTAAAATTGTCATATGCTTTATCGCTTTCAATTGTTAAATTAATGTCAATCATAAGCTCATTTTTTATTAATGAAATACTACTCTTACTTTTACCTATATTTCGTGTAGTATTATTATTTCAGAGTAAAGTTCGTTCACTTTGATACTCATTTTTTCTCGTAAATTTACAACCTCTAATATTGTCTCACAGTCATCAAATGAAACCTCGTGTTTTGCCAATTGCTTTCATTAAAATCTAACCATTTATTAAGATACTCCAGACATTTATCAAAGAATACTAGAACATTATTTTTAATCACTTTCTGTGGAGAATTTGGCTTCTAAAAATTAATATTCTACGAATGCATGCAAGATAAAAACAGAACAGTTATTCAATTTACCCACTTGTGCAAAGGACACTTGGTTTATCGGCGGCCATTGATCATGCTATGTCATTTGAAAGGGTTATTATTAAGTAATAACTTTTGTTAAGAAGGTCATATTAAATTCCATTTAGAAACGACAAAAAAATGATTAATGTCCTAATAAAACTGACGTAACAAACAAAATAGCAGGTGCATAGCGGTAGCTAGGCGAGCGAACGATCTGTTTCTCTGAATTCGAGACGGGAACTGACGAACTAAAAGAGCGAACTAGTTCGGGAGGGAGCTGCGAACTAAACTGAAAGCACCCCTTCGTGAACTATTACGCACAAGTCTATATTTTAAGTTTGCAAACCGGCGCTCACTACTCGTTTCTACTTCGATCGGTGTTTGATTTTGATATTTTTATAATCTCTTTTACTGCCAGGAAAATGTCACTTTTTAGTTGGTATTGGTATGGTGTTCGTTAGTAAAACTGAAGCTCTCAAATCCTTTAGTGATATCAGCAACGCTAACAATAGTAACTAGAATATTAAAAATCTTTGGCCTCATTTATATGATTATGTTGCATTTAAATAATCAAGACTGAGAGAACAGTTGATTTATGAATGCAAACTTTGGTTGCCTAACTTTCTACAATCAAGGCTCACATGTATAGCCTTAACAATCTTAAACAACGTATGAAGAGGATGCATCCAAATATGAACAGTTTGAAGAAAAAGTAAAAGCAGGGCCAACTCGTGGGAAAAAAGAAAACTAATTTAAATCTTTCTTCAAGTGCTGTGGCTTGTTCTGATGTAAAAAGCAGCAGAATTGATTTGTTTTCATCTCCATCTGCTAATAAAAGTTTACGTCAATAAAACATTTGGTATCGTAGCTACCGACACCATCGTATTCCAGGCTGGTGTGGACCGATGTATTGTAAACATTTTCGTTGCCAACATGATTCCACTACATGCTGAAGAATCCGATACGTTTGAGAAGCTGGTTAAAACGTTGAACTACAATAAATACTCAATTTCCAGAATGACATTGGTTAGACGTACAGGGCGTTCGCCGGAAAACGCTACCCTCCCAGTCTGTTGCCGTCGGCAACTTGCTCGGTCAGTCGTGCCAGCAGTTTCCGCCACACGCCACCGTGAATCACCGCACTGTTTAACACCTCCGCTGCCCCAACAGTGCAGTGCAGTGACCCTTACATTGTTAAGAACGGTTTCTTTGCATTGTAGATAGTTTGTGACTTCAGTCTCTTATTAATCAGTGTTGTGAATAAACGTTTCTTTGCGGTTTGGCTGGTTTGGGGCTTCATACTCTTATTAATCTGTACCGTGTTTGAGTGTGAGTAAAATTATGGTACGTTACAGTTTGCAACAAAGAATATTTCTCTACGATACATATGTGAAGAAGAAGTCGTTTAAAAAGTGTCGCAGTAAATTTCGTCGCGAATTTCCTGGCGCTTTACTGCCAGCTAAATCAACAATTCTGCGTCTGGTTAAAAAAGTAAGAGAAACGGGTTCATTTTTTAACAAAAAGAGACTGTCGGTCAACCGTATTCTCACAGAGGAGAAAATTGACGATATCGCTTTTCGACTAGAACAGTCACCCAAAAAATCATTAAGTCAGTTAGGGCAGCGTGTGTCTCGAAATATGTTCAGAAGATGTGAAATGTGCATTACACAAGAGGGTCAACACTTCCAGCATCTTTTATAAGGTAAGCTAATGAATTACGTCACATTTAAATGCTTAGCACACAAGTTTATGAAGTTTATGAAGCGTAATTATTATGAAATAGTCCGCGGCCGACGGTCGAACAATGCCGGAAACTGAGCGCTCGCTCGCCGGGAGCAGTTTCTTCCTTGTAGCGCTAACAGTGGGTTGCGTTTCCCGGCGAACGCCCTGTATTATTGATTTACATCATGGTACATAGCACTTTGTTATAGCTTGCAGTAATACCTATTTCAATACAAAAACATCCGTTCCACTTTTGGATGGTTAACTTTTAACGGTTAACTTTTAACGGTTAACTTTAACTTTCGTTAAATTGTAAATGTAATGATTTAAATATCATCGAACTTTTAAAGTAGCGGATCAACGATTAACTGCGCCCACCTATGCTTACACTGTCATTCGTTGAAAATTTCTTTCTCACAGTGGTCTCCAATATTGTCTCGCCCTGGGATCCGAATGGGAGACTTGAAACTCCGGAACATTTAGTTTGAACACAGCCATGATGTGTTACAAGAGAATCTAACGGATCTTCAATGCACAGTAGTTTCTCCTTGCTTTTTGCATCCTCATGCCGTTGACCCGCTTGTGGCTCATCCACGATTTCTCACTCCAAGGGCAAGAGAGTGCCCTACCTTCCACCGTTGCGTGGAAGGGATCTCTTTATCCTGGGAGATATTCGATCCCTTCATTAGTTGGCCGCTTGCCTATGTAAAATATAGACAAACATTTCTCCCTCTCTCTGCCACGCGGAGGTGAATTTCAGGGATTTCCCTTCCCTGAGTCTAGGACCATGATGGCATTACATAGATTCTCCAGTACTTTTAGAGAGGATAGTTTATCTACATACAAATAAATTAGTCTGTCCATACACGTACAAAGCAGCACCACTGAAAATATTGCTTGCAGAGCAGCTTTAAAAACAGCAATAAAGAATTCACCAAAACAAAATCTTAATTTAATTTAATTGCAATGGAGCACACGCTCCGGTGGCAATTTCCCTACACACCCAACTTCCCCCTATCCTGCACCCACCTACATTTGCCCTCTGCAAATTTCAACTTATTTTAACGTTTTCGGTTTTTAAATCATAATTCCCCTTAGTAACTCATTCCAATCCCTGACACCCTTATCTAAAAAAGAAAATCTTCCTACACCCTTGTGCCTGAAATCGAGTGATAGCTTGTGGTCATGGTCATCTTTTCCCTTCCATGAACTACTTTTCATACCTAATGCAATATCTTTCCATGCCTCATCGCCAGTATACGCTCTGTACACTCCCATCACCCTCCTCATCCTCCTCCTCCTCTCCTGCAATGAATCCCATTCCAGCTCCTTTATCATATCTGTCACTGATTTAATTACAATCCGAAATACTGGGAGCTTAAAGAAATGTTGGAAACAAATGACGTTCACAAACACGTTAAAACATTTACATGCATTCTAAATTAAGAAGGAAATGAAGAGATTCAAGAAAGTAGTAAAATAGAGGGAAAGAGCTGCAAAGGAGGAGACTCAAGACAGAAAGAAAGGGGAAAAGAACTGCTACAGTGCTTTATGTCACTTATACAAAATTTCTTTAATAGGTTATCAGTCAGTTAATAGAATAAATTTCAGATGTCACGTGGACGAATACGTAGAGACAGCTGCTACAGAATCATATAAAGATTTCCTCGTACTGGGATAAACGTACAGTACCTGAATAAAAACGGTGAAACATAACGTCTTTGTCATAACGGAGAGTCAAGACATTTGGCGACCACCAATAATTTTATCTCCATTTTTGGTCAAACTTTATACATCTCGTGACAAGGCCAAATGGAAATAAGACTTCACGACGTTGCTCGATGATCGGTTATTGATTCTACAGATAAAGCTCATATAGTGAAGGTGGTGAAGTGGTTTTAAATCCGTAAGCTGATATCGCTGGATAAATCATTTGATAAAATCGCAGAGGCTTTAATTCTCTGTCCTTCAATAGAGAACTGGGTCATCCAATAAGGAAGGCGTGATTATTACAGAAGCACAGTCACCAACATATTGTCCCTGTTTTTAGTATGTCTTTAATATTAAGTAAACTTAACCGTAAAAGTTAGAGTGACAACTTTACTGTCGGTCTTTATGTTGAAGAAATAATTACATTAAAGTTATCGGTGATTAAAGTCTCTAGGAGCAATAATGCCGTGTTATCATTATTTCACAGTTTCTAAAATTACAAAGATTGTCTGTAGAGCTATGTTTTGGTTATAGATGCAAACATTCGTGTTTAATAGTTTACATCTGCCACAATATATTACTTGTAAAACGCAACCTTAGCAATGAAGGATTTTCAGATCCTTTAGATGTTATAATTTCCTAATTTGTATTTCGTATAGTACTGGAATTAACAACAAAGCATTTTAAAAAGTTTTTCAACATGAAGAAGATGCAAAGAACAAGTAAATGATAGTGTCGACTGGGGTACGTTATTTTATTTGCTTTTCTGCCAGCTTCTGCGGGAGTTAGGAGCCTTCGTTCTCGTCAGCATCGTAACTATACCGTCGATGCCTCCGGCTGGATGCCTGTGACATTTTGCCCGTCCCGTCACCCTATTGTTACGCCACAGGTTCTCATTTACATAGTGTTCCTACGCTGCCTTTGTCGTAGGTTTGTGATGAGTGTTGTGAACATAATGTCTTTTACTCGATTATGACAAACCCTCAAAAAATATTTCAGTTTGGTATAGACTTTTGCGTAATTTCAGTAATGAATGTAAATTATTTTCAACACTTTAACTAGGTTCGCATTTACATTAGCATCAAGGGACCTTAGCAAGATCCAAGAATGTGAAATGAAGTTTCTTAGAACGGCCATTCAGAAAACTAGACTTAACCACATAAAGAATGACGAGATTATATCAAACCTATAGCTAAGGAAATCCATGGAAGAGAGACTTAGGTCATCAAGACTTAAGTGGTTTGGACATGTCAAGAGAATGACTAGTACAACACTACCAAAAACTTATTTGGAAAAAAGGATAGTGGGCAAAAGACCAGTGGGAAGACCAAGAAGAAGATGGACAGATTAACTGAAGGAGGACATAGAGAGAAGAGGCTGGAACTGGGAATATATCACGGACCAAGAAACTTTTCTGGATAGGAGACAGTGGAAAACGATCGTATACAACAACCAAGGCTCGTAAACCACACGCGGGAAACTGGAGATGGTCCCCAACGATAACGATGATGACGTTAACTACTTTCAGAAGAATTTTGTTAAGTGCTTAACATTTTCATTACCTCGTAAGCATACTTTAGTGATATGTTAAACTGAATGAAACTAGATAGTAATTAATTTTATAGCGCCGAAGATGGTATTAGACGAAAAACTAAGCATTATTTTCTTATTTATTCATCAATTGTGGTGGGTCAAAGATATTGCTTGGTCCTAGTATTTGGGAGGACGAGGGTTCAAATCCTTGTCCGGCCATCCAGCTTTCGGTGTTCCATGTTTTCCCGAAATCACTCCAGAGGAATGTCGGGGTACTTACTTCAAAAAATCCATGGCCGAATTCCGTTCCTTGCCCCCAGTACTTTCCTGCTTCTAATGACTTTGATGTTTTGGATACGACATCAGTTTCCATGTACGTTCGCAAGAGAGTTGAAGATTAAATTTTTTAGTTGAATTCCCTATGCTCACCTTCAGATTTCTAGATCAATTGAAGACTACTTACTGAAAATGCTCTTTAAATCCTTCGTCTGTGTAAATATTTTGTCACTGGTGGGAGGAAAGTTTTGTTTTGTAATATTTGGTTTTTTTTTCAATATAGCTGAACGCCAGAAAGAAACGTAAAATACCAGAAGCGTTAAATTATTTTACTTGGAATCGGTGTTATTTTAAAATAACGAAGAAGTTGTCAAAAGAAATGTAAGAGATAAAAAAAAAAAAGTGTTTATCACTATCTCAAAGTCAATTTCTTCCGCCAGTTCATACTAAAATAGTGTTCATGTTGGCCTTGCTTGTCCACATGAAATTTAATACTCGATATTACTAGTATAGGTGATTACATGTCGAAACAAGTCAGTCATGCATTCAAGAGTGTTGTACCCATCTGGACACCAGAGGTGTAGATAACATTTACTTACTTATTTCCTGTTCATGGATAGGCCAATAACCTGTTCCAATCTCAGTTTGACCATCTATTCACAGATTTACCAATGCTCTTTCTTCTAGAAGGAAGGTTCTGCAATGCAAGCTTCGAAAATCTATCATTTCCCTTCCTTAGAACGTGATCCTTCAAATTTGCTCTTTTTTGGTTGGAAATTCTGTCATTCAAAGAGGAAATATTCAAGTGTTGCCTTATTTCTTCACTCTTTTTTCTTTTTTCAGCGAATATCCTTTTAACGATCTTAGGAACTTCATATCGCATGATTGTGATACATTAGAGTTGGTTGTTTTCTAAAATTTAAGTTGAGTCTCCTTTCGGCTCATTGTTCTCTACAGGGGCGTAGCTACTATGGGGCTAGGCGGTGCAGTGCACCGGGGCCCCTACGCTCAGGGGGCCCCCAAGCATACCTCAAGGGGCCCCAAAGCGCAGTTTAGAGGGCCCACGAGCCCTCTCGGTTAACTGGCGATTTTTTTTTTAAATTTTTTTTTTAAGCAAAAAAAAGGTCGCCCGTCTGGCCTGAGGGCCCAAAATAAATTTTTTGCACCGGGGCCCTTGTTGACCTAGCTACGCCACTGGTTCTCTAAGTCTATAAGATCCATTTCTTTAACATCATCATGCTCAACATCCTCGTCTTATTTCTCTCTCCATGATTTCCTTGATACCATGATTCTTCTTTTATGTTAGCAGTTACCCTGTCCCTTTCATCGTTTTTTTTTTAATAAGATTATGTCTACCATGGACATCATATTATGCTGACGTTATTAATCCATACCAATGTTCTTGTTTCAGTTTCTTTGTTACTATCTTTACAGTATTTCTTCTTTTTTACACATTTTCTGGAGTCTAGATAAATTTTTTATACAGTTATCATCTACTGCCTTCGAAAATTTTACGCACGTAACAGTCATCAATAAGATGAGACAGGAAATCCTAATGACCTGATAAGACGTCAGCAGTGGTATGTTGACGTAAAACAGTGATTATCAGAAGTGTGACTAACGATGCACACTGGGATAAGGAGAATTTCCTCAGGAGGATTGTCAAGAAAATCCTCAAGTAAGGAATGGATGTAATGGATTTTTTTAATGAAAACTTCTCAAGCGGTGTTGCTTGAAAAGTTGAGTTTATTCGAAAAAGTCGTCCCAGTATTATTGAAACTGAAGTCTGATTTGTTATTTAGATATGGAATGTTTCGCCGTGAATCGCAAAACTTCGATCAGAACTTTTACAGAGAGTAATATACAAGAAGATATGTGAAGAATTTCTGTTTAAAGTGAGTTCGAAATTGCTTCTAAAGCATCATGCTGTTTTTGATTGAGGCTGTGCAAGTATTCATAATGTAATCTTTGGTCATAGTGTAACGACCAAAGAACATTATACAGATTCCATATTATTAAATAGTGTCTGGGTGACAGATCTTCGCTTGGAATCTTCCGGTTTCTGTTCAATATGCAAGATTTTGAGTAAAGATTGATTAAAGTTAAACGTTTTTCTTTAAGGCTTCCTAGACATTTTTAAGAGCACAGTTCCTTGCAAAGAGAAGCCTTACTAACATCAGTAGACGTACTGGTACCTGAATCCTAGAAGATGAGCTTAAAACAAATCGTTATATACATATGTACATTTGACATTTCATCCAAATCGCTGAGCTATTTCCGAGATCGTCTGGTTTTCCACCTTATAAATTGCTTTTAAAGACAAATGCTGTTATATTAAATAGAAATATTAACGTTCGTAGCGAATGTTACTTGAATTGCGTATTGCTTTCTTATCATATGGAAAGGCACAGTTGGTTGTGTGAGGTTAATGCGAGGTAAGAGCATAGTTTTACTGGAGTGAATTAATTTAGCGCTGTTGATGTGCTCGTCTAAGAGAATTACTATTAATCTTGCACCATTAATTAATCAAAATTCAACAATGAACACATTATAACTGCTAATATTGTTTTCAAATAAGTTTTGTAAAGTAAAGAAGAATGAAAAAATGACTTGTGACAAAGTCATTATTTTTAAATATTTACTTTTAAAATGTTTTACAATTAAACTTGTAGTATTTAATGATAACAATTGTTTACAGTAAAAGTGATATTTATTACTACTCTTCAAAATAAATAGTATAGATGAATTCTTCATTTAAATATATACGAGTTCCTTATTGAAACCAAAGAGAAACTATTAGTAGGCTTCCTGGTACATGAAACGACTAAGAGATGTCGTTAGAACCGTTTCCGAGATACGAAACACAAAAGTTGTTCGTTTTTACATAGTAAATTCGTGTTTTTTCAGGAATACACCTACTCAGATAAACGTGAAAAGCGAAACGTTATCTTAATACAAAATTTCATCCAAATCGTTAGGGCCTTTTCAGAGATCCAGTATATATGTATATAGAATTGCTTGTTGAAAGATATAAGATGGACAGCTTTCCTTCTCAATTGAAGGAGAAATGCGAACCAAGTACGTATACAGGTTATGAAGAGGGCACAGGTGTCCAATCACTGAACATACAAAAACAAAACTCTGCTTTAATAGTTAACCACTAATTATTATTAAAGCTTTCATCAATATAACATATTTATGAAAGGCTATGAATAAGATGACAAGAATATAACTCTAATAATGCCACAGTCTCTTAATTCCACCACCACTGCAGTGAAAAAGACCAGAGAGATTAAATGCAGGTAAGAGAATGATAACAGCAAAATATAAGACAAATACAGCAGACAAAAAGTTAAGTTTGAGTGACTCTTAATCACATAAAAGCAAAAATGGTTTAACTCAGAGGCAGCAAATGCTCTCATGTAGATGAAAGAATATCATTGCACCTGTAAGACAGAAAAGCAAGCCTGTAAAAGGGGGCGAGGGGAATAGAAAATAATTATGTGAGAAGAAAAACAATTGTAATGCCAGAGGGGAAGGAGACAAATTTGACAAAGCAATATAATTATTCATTAAAAATAAGGCAAAAGAAAAAATTAGCTAGCGAAGGGTAAATGATGTGTTTAGTAGAGACGGGGAAAAAAAGAAATGGACATTAACATAGGCTGATAAAGCATTCGACGTTCTCCAGCCAATAGCTGTCGAGGTCAGTTGGTGAGTGAGTTAGTGAGTAAGCTTAGGAGATTATATAGTAGATACTTTGGATGTTAAATTCCTCCAACCATCTAGTTTTGTCAATTACGAATTTTGATTTCGAATTCTTTCTCAAGCTATTTTTTTAAATTTAACGTCTAAATTTGGAACTAAGGAAGCAGCAAACTCGAGGCTAGAGGCGGAGCGGTTAACTACTGGGCTTGACATTTTGGAAGTCGTGGGTTTGATGGCCGGCCCAAACCTCCAGATTTAGGTTCCTCGAAATTGCTTCAGGCGGAAGGGTTCTACAAAACGCTACGATCAAATTCCTTCAAGTTGCTTGCCCCTCCCTGGTTCAAAGATCTCGTGTTGAAGAGTCGTAATTACCTAATTCAAATGTAATTTATTAATATAAAACGACTGATGAAAGAATATCGCGTAAAAGGGCAAACACTGATCCATTGCACGGTAAGTAAATCATAATTACATAATTAAAATTTGAAACAAAAATTTAAACCTCTTTTTTACTTCGATATCTTATAAAATAATAAAATTTTCGATATTACAGAACTATCTGTAGTTTTTAAAAGTTTAAGCTTCAAGTTATTGTAAATAATCTTTGCTCCAGCGGTAATGGCAGAGTTTGGATAATTTCGAAATCGAAAACTTCACTACTGTTTACTAAGTTTTTCAACATCTTCTTGGCTGTGAATTGTCTTCTGGATGTCAGCATATTCAGTTCAAAGTCTCAGCGATCAAACCAGCTTAATTCGAATACTAATTACGAATTTATAGAATCATTCATCAATTCGTTTGTGCCAAATACCAATTTGGTATTGGCTTTCCATTCAATTGTTTGTGCATTCACACGCGAGCACTGAACAAAACGAAGAACAAATATTTTTTTAATGAGATGACTGGTGATACGATGATGCCGAATCAAACATAATAGCATTTAATTTAATTAGGTTAATATGCCACGTAAAATTATTAATGACACTACACCCTTGACTGGATTAAACCAAAGACTACACGGCAGAAGATATCAGAGACAATATGATCTATTTTTTTTTATTTATTTATGTTGGCTTTTGGCCTGGTCGGCCATACTGCCAGGTTCTTTACATTTAATTTTACAATGGTTTATGTTTATTGTTTAGTTAAATTACAATTTCTTATCTTTTATTTTACAATAGTTCTTAAGTCCTATGACAATTTCTTTATAAAATATATTACGTTGTTACCTTTACAATTGCACAGTGTGAGTCGACGCCAACAGCACAGGGGCAGCTTTTGTACATATATTTCCACCACAATTCAAAGTTCGTGAAATATTTCCTGTGGTTGCCTGATCTATTTGGATCCTTTGGTGGGAATAATGTTGCGTACTTATATTTGTATCTATTGTCATTGGGTGTTGCTTTAGTGTGTATGTTCTAGATAGAGTGTAGTATTTGTGAAGGGTTAGTGTATCTACTTAGTTTATGGTCTAGGATTGGCTTATCAGCTTTTTCTTATATTTGAATATTTCCTTCTTTAAAAAACAACATTATGGTTCTGTATATTGAGTGGTTGTTGGAAGAGAGTAGGATGGCTAAATTAGTTGGGAAGGGGATCTTGCACCTTGTGAGTTCCTTCAGCATTTTGTTTTGGATGTTGGTGTATTTTTTGCAGGAGAATAACAGGTGGTTGATGTCCCCTATTGCTCGGTCGGCACAGTCACATCTGGGGCTATCTCTTAGGGCCCTATTACACTAGGCGACTTGGCGGCGCAACCAGCCGCGGCACTGGTGTCTCTGTTGGCGACGCAACCAGGATTCTGGTGGCGCCGCCAGCCAGCCACTCGCACAACCGAGCAGTCACTTTGCTGTTATCCTCGCATTGTACGCGAATTGTGTAGTTGAATATGTCCAGTGAACTACAGAATGTCACTGTGGAAATGAGTGGAAGTGAAAGTGTAGAGAAGACAAAGGGGTAAAGCAAGAAGAATTTCTCATTTTCGTATCTTTCCCGGTAATATCAACCTTTACTAAGTACAATGATTAAATGAAAGACGATTTAGACATTCTTAAGTAATTAAGAAACTTGTTGTCGTCTGAATACAGTTCATCAAAAAGAGTATAGATTCTCTTAGCAATAGAATCTTACATACATCTTTCTCTCCATTCGCCTTCCTTTTTCATTTTAATTATTTTCAATTAATTTAATTGCGATGGAGCTAACACTCCGGTAGCAATTTTCCTAGTCATCTAATTTCCCCTTTATGTATATATTTAAATTTTCTTTTATAGCTGGAATGATAAATTAATTTTTTCTACTCCCTTATGCATGAAATCGAGCCCAAGCTTGTGGTCATAGTCGCCTTTCTCCTTCCATGCACTATTCCTAATTCTTTTACCAATTTCCCTCCAAGTCCCATCACCAACATGTGCCCTTCACATTTACAGCACTCTCTTCACCCTACTCCTTTCCTCCAATGACTCCCAATCCAGCTTCTGTATCATATCAGTTACTGACTGGGTCCTGCGATAATTTCCACAAACAAATCTAGCTGCTCTTCTTTGCACACCTTCCAACTCCTGTATTTGATCTCCAAAATGTGGTCCCAAACTACACCACCATATTCAACCAGTGATCTGACCAAAGTTTTGTAACTCAAGTCCCTAACTTCTCTGTTACATCCTCTCATCACCCTCTTCAGCAAATGAAGGATTTTGTAACCTTTTTCTACCACCTGCCCAATTGAGTTTATCAAACGTTATGCAAAGAATTTACACTTCATCAAGCAAATCTGTCCCCACTCTGTAATCATAATTAACCTTTAGATATATTTATCTGTGTATCTTATAAGCCGACTCTTCTTGGCATTTATCTTTATTCCAGGATGACCTACCCATTTAGATATTCTATCCAGATCATCCTGCAACTGTTCAGTCTTCACCTGTTTTTATCCTATTGTATACCATTGTATCATTTGCAAAATACCTAGATTCTGACCGTAACACAGTTATTCATTAGAATAATGAACAGCAACTCCTATATTTACTTCCACTTTTCTTGATAATGTATTTCCTACTCTAACCATTTGCTTTCTGACTTTTAAGAATTCCTGTGACCAGCAAGTAACTTTCTCATCCAATTCAATACATTTCAGTTTATTTAAAACCATTTTATCGCGCACTCTGTCAAATACATTAAAAAGATCTAGTGCCACACTATCAACTTGGTCTCCCATTTCCAATTCATTTTAAATATCTTGCATATAGCCCACTATCTGAGATTCAAATGAATATCCTTGCCTAAAGCCATGTTGTCGATATGAAAACTAGTTTCTATCTTCACAGACATTTCTGATATAGTTGCATATCAATCTCTCCATCATTCTGCCTATCACTGATGACAAATTAATTGGCCAGGAATTTTCACCATATTTTTAACCCTTCCTTTATGAACTGGTACTACTATCGGTCTTTTCCAATCCTCTGGTAAGCAGCAAGTCTCCAAACCCATTTTAAACAAAATTTTAAGGTAAGGTACAATATCGTATCCCACAATCTTTAATAAATCTGTAGTAATATTGCCTACACCACTTTTAGCTTTCTGAGTTACTTCGCAATTTGCTGAGAATTTATTTCAAATTTTGTAGGTTCGTCATTTATACTCTCCTCTGATTCATTCCCTGCCATCAGAGGATGACTGTCCCTAGTTGTCTCACCAAACCTGTCACTCAGTATCTCTGCAATTTTAAAATTGTAAAGTAGGAAGGGGGCATATGAACAGTAGACTGAACTCGTGGTGGCGAGTCTGGCGGCGCCGCCTGGTGTCCTAGTGTAATAAGCTAGGTAAGATACAATGCCCCGCCACGACTCTGCGCCACCAGTGGTTGCCGGCCTGGTGGCCGGGCCCGGCAGCCAGCCGGCCGCCAGTTTCTGGCGGCGCCACTGGCTGCCCTAGTGTAATAAGCTCCATAAGACCCTGTGCCCAGCGACGAGCAGAGCCACCAGTTGCCCGGCTGGTTGCGCCGCCAAGTCGCCTAGTGTAATAAGGCCCTTAGTCCTATCCGGTTCAAGTGGATCTATTTTTTATTATTATTATTTATTTGTGTTGGCTTTCGGCCTGGTCGGCCATACTGCCAGGTTCTTTAATATACTCGCAATTGGATTATGCACCGGTGGCAATTTCCCTATATACCTATTATCCCATTTCTTGTTTTTCTATCTTAAATTCTTTGCTTGTAATTGCCCCACATCATATTAATGTTTACAGTCAATAACGTGTAAGAAGTCAGCTACAGAGATATTATTTTTCATATTATTTCTCATATTACTTGTTTTCTCATTTTAACCTTTGTGCGACACCAAAGGCGAAATATTATTTCTTCACTTGAAAATAGGTTTCGTAGAACAAAGATAATAGTGAGTAGCTTATTACGTTTCAATCTACAAAACTAAAAACGGAATCATTCATACAAAAAATTAAGGATAAATTTGAGGTATTCATGACTTTGTTAAAACGTTTTGTTATCTGTGGTTGGCGTAACCTAACAATGATTTGCTGTTTGCCTGTTGACAATGTTTCTTGAGTAGTAACATCACTGGAGTTCTGACAGAACTGCAATTAAAGACGGTCAACTGTGCAAGGTAAGGTAATATGGAACGTACATTTGCATATAAGAAAGTACAACTGACATCTGTTTGAATGTTGGGAAGCGTTACTTGTTACAAATAATCGCTAACTTTCAGATAATGAGTAATGCAGAATAATTTCGGTACAATCAGGTATTCATGTACTAAATGAATTTTATTCGAACAACAGGTCTATAAGTTGCACCACTTGCGTAAAAAATAATAAAAAGTTATAAAATTGTAGAATATATTCAAGTAACAGCTAAAAGATTCTGTGCAAATTAAGTTACATCGTTCAGAGCTTTTAGAGTCATTTCCTAACCAGCTAAATCTGCAAAAATGATATCGACGTATTGCGGTAGACTACAGATATGAACAAATTTGAGTGCTATGAACAGATGGAATAAACATGGACATTTCTGGTATTTAAAAAGAATGCAAAGTTTCTATATTATGGACACTGCCATTATTACTATAGATGAGTAGTCAGACAACTTTTGGGATTACTGAAGATCGCAATTGCTCGAGGAATCGGCTTCATAATACTGCGTTAATGAAACATAAGACGCTGTTAGAAATACTTTCCGAAGTAGTTTCTGAAGTATAATGCCGATCCAGGGTGTGTTACAACCTAATTACTACTTGAAAATAATATTCCGGAGTGTATTACAACCTAATTACTGCTTGAAAATAATACGTCTTACGGTTAGCTACGTCATTTCTTTAGCTTATGGCAAAATACACAATAAATACAATAACAATAAATAACATAGTGTCATAATTGTCATTAGCCAACGGGGAGCAATGTTGTAGAGCAATTATGATTTTAAGTAATCCTCCAGCAGTAATTAGGTTGTGATTCGTTCTGGATCTTACGTCTTTCGATTGACTACTGCAGTATTATGACGAGTTGTTGTAGCGGAATCGCGATCTCCACTAATCCCAAGGAATCATATAAACCTGTCTTATAAGTAATAGCCTACTTCGCGATTCGTGACATCACTATTATGGCGTACATGAAAGCAGCTTGAATCACTAATAAAAACTAAATTTCTTGTACCTTATGCTGCAACAAGAAGTTTCAGGGTTTAATTCTAGATGGGGATACCGCTGCCTCGCGACTGTTAACGTGACGTCACGTTCACGTACAGTCATTATTTATTATTGTATTTGTGCCCTGGCCTCGCTACGCTCGGTCGCAATAATTTAAAGCTATACAATATCAACATAAACTGATTTCCCGAAGGCAGATCAGAGGCAGGCGGCCGCTGGTAAGCGGCCGCAGATGTCCGATAACACAACCGGATGTTCAATGTTTCAGGTGAAGCTCGCATTTCAATAATAAATTATCTGCTGTTAATTTCGACAAGTAATAACACGTATTTTACGCAGATGACTGTACGTGAACGTGACGTTACGTTAACAGTCGCGAGGCAGCGGTATCCCCATCTAGAATTAAACCAGTTTCAGTTGTCATTCTGGTCCAGGCTGAATTTCAACTTAACCACAAACTTTTCTAATATTGTAGCTAGAAAATTAAAACTTCAATCACAATTGCATTAATACGTTCACTATAGCCCATTTTAGTAATGTTTTACATCGCGATGCAAATTTGACACCTTCTTGTGTTTGATTATTTAATTTTTTTTTAATTTAATTTAATTGCAATGGAGCACAGGCTCCGGTGGCAATTTCCCTACACAGCTATCTTCCCCCTATCCTGCACCCACCTACATTTGCCCTCTACAAATTTTTTCTTTAAATTCCTTCAAACTTTTCGGTAAATTATTCATCGTTGTACTGTGTAACACAAGTTGTTCGTAATTGAATTTGGTGAAGTAGTCCAAGACAAATGGTATATCATTAAAATCTATTATGTCACCATGGCAGAAATCTGAAACGAAAATACTATTTTAGTGAAGCAAAGTTTCCTGTTATTAACTTAAGGTATATGGCTAAACTGAAAATGACTAAACAGGGAATATTTTCGAACGACTGTAGAAATTCTCTAAATGAGTTTATAAAACATATATTTTGATACACTACTTGGGGATTATACGATAACCGTGGCGCCACAATTTGATGACGGATTCTTATGTAACTCGACGACAAAAATTGAAAGTAAAAATAATTGTTTTTGATATATCATTTAGTTCTCAAGATATTGTATCTCAAAATTGACGCGGCCTGGACCAGAAGAAAAATTTCGCCATATCCAAATATTATTATGAAAGACAGATCGAAAATAAAGAATAAATGTTTTTGATATCTCGCTTAGTTCTCGAGATATTGTATTTCAAAAATGAGGTGGTTAGGGTGAGATCCGGCCTGGACCAGAAAAAAAATCACCAAATCCACTATATATACACAGTGGAAATGAACTATAGGTGTTTTTATTTTCTTCCTAGTGATTGTTGTTAGGTTGAAATACGGCCTGGAACAGAAGAAACGTCGTCAAAAGCACAAGGAACTATAGTATTAACTGATTTTTAAAATGCTAATCTCGAAAACCAAGCGAGATATCAAAACATTTAATTCTTTATTTTCGATTTGTTTCGTCGAGTTCTACAAGAATTCATTATCAGACTGTGGCGCCACGGTAATAATAGAACTGTCAAATGCCCCAAGTGAACATCAAAAAATACGAATAGGGAAGGAAACCATCATTTAGATTTTAGCGAAACATCAGTGCTATTTATTTATTAGTAATTCTTCATTTGATATAACAACTAGGCCTACTTTTTTTTCTTCTTTCAGTTTTGGCCTACGTTGGACCACGCCTTTTCTTCTCTTTCACTGAGGTTCCTCCATTTTTGTCAGAATGAGTTGCCTTGGCCTTTGCACATTGCTCCTGGAACCCTTTGAATTTATCAAGTTTTAAACGCGGTTCGATTCTCTATCTCATCTGAATGGATTGCAACTTTTTCGTATCTTTTCTCATCTCCTTAAACCATATTGTTGTCACCTTTAATTTAGTGATGTAGCTGAAAATTATTTTTGTCAGCCTATTATAAGGTGTCCGTAGAATTTGAGCCTTCTCTTGTGCATTGTCTCTGCGTACCTATGTAGATCTTTATTTTTCCTCTTCCATCAGGTACCGTCTTTTCCTTTTACGGGTCCTAGAATTTTTCTCTCTTCTTTATAGTCGGAAGGGGGGGGGGAGGGGGTTCAGCGAGGGCTATGAAGAGTGTGTGTTCATTGCCCGGATCCAACATCCCTGTCTGTAACTCCTCGATCTCCCATTTTCTCGTTCAGTACCAGGCATTCTGAGCTGAACATTGCCTCAGTCTTGGTAACTGTTGTATAATGTCTAATACAGTGGTTCCCAATTTCTTTTTGGCCACTGAACCCTAACTGATCATATATTTTTTGGCGTATCCCCATTTTCATAAGCGTAAGCTGAAAAACCTATCTCGTCTTGGTAAGTCGTCACAAACGGAAGCAAAACCATGATAGCCTTCTCACGGCGCGGTTATGAATCTTTTCAATGAACGTTTTATTAAATTCTCGAACGGAACACGGAACCCCAGGGTTCCGCGGACCACCATTTGGGAACCACTGATCTAATATTTGCTTTGCACGAGATCGCTTTCTTGTTGTATCTGTTTTATGTTAGCCTATATCCTAGTTCCATCTTTCTAGTTCTTGCTTCATTTCTAATCAGTCTCACTGGGCAGGATCTATTCATACACATATTTAAATTTGTCGACTTTCTTAACTTTTCCAAATGTAATTTTCAGATTTTTTCATTATTATGATTGTATTCTATATACTCTGTTCTTCCACATGAGTTCATGAGTCCTGCTTTTTCTGTAAAAATAAGCTAATTATAAACAGATAAAAAAACTAAAGGTTAATTATGATCATATTGTGAGGTCAGAATTGCTTTTTGAAGGCCTGATATGTAAATATCTTGGGATAACATTTGACAACAAATTCATTTGGGCAGAGTACATTGGACAGATGGTAGGAAGAGTTTAAAAAAATCCTTCATTTACCGGAGAGGGTGATGAGAGGATGTACCATAGAAGTTAAGGAAATGGGTTACAAATCTTTGGTCAGACCATTGGTTGAATATGGTGGTGTAGTTTGGGTCCCACATTTTGTTATCAAATACATTAACTGGAAGGTGTGCAAAAAAGAGCAGCTAGATTTGTTTGTGCAAATGATCGTAGGGTCCAGTCAGTAACTGATATGATAAAGGAGCTGGATTGGGAGTCATTGTAGGAAAGGAGGAGGGTGAGGAGAGTGTTGGGAATGTACAGGGCATATGTTGGTGATGGGACTTCAAGGAATATTGGTCAAAGAATTAAGAATAGTGCTTGGAAGGGGAAAGATGACCATAAGCACAAGCTGTCTCTCGATTTCATGCATAAGGGAGTGGGAAAATTTTCATTTGTTGGTAAGGGTGTCAGGGATTGGAACAAATTACCAAGTGAAGTGATGAATAATGTACCAAAAACGCTTAAGGAATTTAGAATTAAAATTTGTAAATAAAAAAGTAAATTGCAGAGGAATTTAACACTCCAATTATAAAATATAATTTTAAAAATAAAATAAGAAGGGGTAATGAGATAAATAGGGGAATTGGTATTGGATCTTTAGCTCCATCGCAATTAAAATTAATAATAATAAATTGTTCAACCATTTCTTGAGCTACTTCTTCATTTTCTGGTAGTAACGCAGATCATCAGCAAAAGCAAGACATTCCACCTTGAGCCTAAACATATCCCTTCTATTATTTTATCTTTTATTTTTCCATGTTTTCATTAATTTTTCCAACAAAATGTTAAAGAAGATGATAAATAGACCATTTCCCTGCCAGACGCCTGTTCATATCTCGGAAGGATTTGAACTTTCACCAAGAAACTGAACTTCAGAAACAATTCCTGTCAATTTTCGCGGAATAATCGCTCTAGTCTTCGTGTCTAATCCAAATTCTTGAAAAGCGTCTTCCTGTCAATTGAAACATAGGATTTTCATTTGTTAAAAAATTAACAAAAATTACTACTATGTTTCTAACTTTTATAGCTCTTATTCTCAGAATACTTTTGAGGTTAAAGATTTGTTTCACACGAGATCTTCTCTTTCGGAAACCTCTTTGGTACTCTCCTATTTGATGGTCTGTCTGGTTTTCCACTAATTTGAGCAGGTAAAGTATTTTATAGCACATTAACGATATATTTCTGTAATTGTTTGGGCCAGTTCGGTTTCCCTTTTTATAAAGTGCATGTATAAGGACGCATTTCGAGTATCTTGATTATCTCTTTTTTTTTCCGCGTTTCACATATCAGTCGATATAATTTTTTTGTTGCTTTATCCCCTCCAATTTTCCACATTTCTGCTACTATTCCATGCTTTGTTGTTCCTCAGCTCATCAATAATTAATAATTTGTTTTATTTCTTTAACGATTGGAGATTTTGTCTCTGAGTTAGCTTTGGATGGTTGTTCTAATCTCTCCAGCGGTATTTCGTTGTTTAGGAGGGTTTCAGAGTAACTGGTCAACAGTTTGCAATTCTCTTTATTATTCAAGTTTAGAGTGCCATCCTCTCTTTTAAAGCAAAGATTTGAAAGTTAGTAACCTATTGATGTAATTCCTTCTTAAAATTACTATAGAATCCCCTTACATTATTTTTACAGAAGTATTCATCTATATCTTCCAAAGGGTTCTTCTAGTATTTACTCTTTTCTACTCTGATGATCTCTGCAGAAATTTTCCTTCGCTGGTGAAACTAATTCCATTTTTCCGTGGCCTTCCATGGTCTATGTCTTTCATCCAAAGTGTCAGCACACTTCTTATTCCACCATCTGTGTTTCCGTTTCTTTTTCTGTTCCAGTAAGTTTTCCGCTGCTCTTAACAGTGATCGTTGATTTCTTCAGATCTGTTCATTTTCAAGTTTGATACGTCTTCCCTGTAGGTTTTCATATTTTCCATAAGAATTTCTGCATCAACCTTCGATTTCTTTTTTTAACTCTAGATCGGACTCTATGAGGCTGAAATTTAACTTTGATTTCAGTGAGATAAAGATCTTAGTCAATGTTTAAACACTTTCTAACATTGACGATCATGATACTTTTCTGGGTTGTTATTGCTAGTTGCTACATGATCTCCTAACAATTAAATTCTCCTAACAATGGGTCATGGGAGATCCACATCTCCCTTTTTTTTGGGAGGGATCTGAAATATGTAGACATGAGTTTTAGATTGAATTGCTTGCAGAACTTTATTAATCGAAAACAAAATTGGATGCAGCACGCGAATAGTCGGCGATAATGACCACATCGTCGACGCGCCCTAAAGCAATAGCAACAACAATGAACAGCCGTATTTCATAATCAGTGTCTTCATTTTGGATTGTAGCATTGTGATAAGTTCTTCAGCTGTCCGTCCTCATTTTCTTCCAAACCCATAACATGGTTTCCCAAATCACTCCTGGCAAATGCCGGGATGCTTCCTTCAAAAGGCCATGGCCGAATTCCATCCCATTCCTTGCCCCCCATCTCTAAAGACCTCGCTGTTAGAGAGACGTTAAGCAGATAAAAAAAACCATAACGAAAAAAGTTAAGAATAGTAAAATGACACTCTGTTTAAGGCCCTATACCTCCGCACATTGATTCTGATATCTGTTGCTTCGCAACCGCTTTGGTGGGCTATGAATAAAAATTGCTACCTTTTTTGGAACAATAAAAGTACATCTGTATTTTGGGATAACAGACACCATGTAGAAAAAGAATACTTTTATTTGTTATGTGTGAACCAATACTTTTCTTCATATGCATATACATTAAACAAATACTTGTTTCCCGAGAAACATTCATAAATACTTGCTTCTTATTTAACGTTTCCTCAGTATATTTACGGACTGCATGAAATTAGATTATTCTTTACTGACCAAAAACATTGAGCTAATCGAAAGCAACCACAAAGTTCAAACACAACAAGCAAATCAATTGTGAAGTGAGTGACGTTAGATATTTCGTTGAGATTGTAGGTAATATTACTACAGATGTCTTAAAAATAGCAGGATGTGACATTGTACCTTATCTTGTAATAATATTTAAATTGAGTCTTGATACTTGCTGCTTACCTGGAGGATTGGAAAAGTGTTATAGTAGTGCCTGTACATAAAGTAGGGGTGAGAAATAGAGTCGAAAATTATAGGCCAATTAGCTTGACGTCAGTGGTAGGTAAATTAATGGAGAGATTGATAATGCAACCACATCAGAAATAATATGAGGAGCGTAAGTGGTTTTCAGGTAGGCAACATGGCTTTAGGCAAGGATATTAATGTGAATCTCAGTTGGTGGGATATATGCAAGATATTTCGGATGAAATGGACAAGGGAGGTCAAATTGATAGTGTAGCACTAGATCTTTCAAAGGCTTTTGACAGAGTGAGCCATAAAATGGTAGTAAATAAGGTGAAATATATTGTAGTGGATCAGAAAGTGATTTGCTGGATAGAAGAAGTTTTGAAAGGTAGAAAACATAAAGTTAGGGCTAGGAAATGCGGTATCAAAAGAAGTGGAAGTAAAAATGGGAGTGCCACAGGGTATCGTATTGGGACCATTGCTATCTATTATTCTAATGAATAATTGTGTTGATTGTTTAATATCAGAAATTAGATTGTTTTCAGATGACATAATGCTATATAAAAGGATCAAAACGGTTAAGGATTGTAAACAGTTCCAGGGTGATCTGGACAGGATATCTACTTAGGTTGGTAAACATGGGATGAAGATAAACGCAAAGAAGAGTCAGCTTATTAGATACACAAATAAAAAACTAAAGGTTTATTATGATTATAGGTGGGAAAAGAATTGCTTATTGAAGAATCGAAATGTAAATATCTTGGCATTACATTTGATAACAAGCTTAACTGGGCAGATCACATTGGACAGGTAGTAGGAAAAGGTTTCAGAATTCTTCATTTGTTGGAGCCGGTGTTGAGGGGATGTAAGAGTGAAGTAAAGGAATTGGGTTACAAAACTTTGGTCAGGCCATTGCTTGAATATGCTAGTGTAGTATGTTACCCGCATTTTGAGTATCAAATACAGGAGTTGGAGAAGGTGCAAAGAAGGACTGCTAGATTTGTTTCTGGAATTTATCGCAGAACGCAATTAGTAACAGATATGATAAAAGAGCTGGAATGGGACTCATTGGAAGGCAGAAGGAGGGTGAAGGGGGTCATGGGAGTGTACAAGGCGTAAATTGGTGTAAGAATTGAAAGTAATGCATGGAAGGGAAAAGATGACCATGATCACAAGCTGGCAGTCGATTTCAGGACAAGGGTGTGGGAAGATTCTCTTTTTTAGGTAAGGGTGTCAAGGATTGGAATAAGTTACCAAAGAAATGATGACTAATTTATCAAAAACATTGAAAGAATTTAAAGTTAAAATTTATAAGGGTAAATGTAGGTGGATGCAGAAAAGAGGGATGATGGGTGTTTAGGGAAATTGCCACCGGAGCATGCGTTCCATTGCAATTTAATTAGATTTAATTTTTTAAAAAAAAAGAAGCGCCCGAATCTTTCATTTCAAAGACCATGGAGTAAAGTATGTCAAAGACTTTTAATGATGATTTGTTAAGGCTGCCTTCGGATACTGTTTTTGTACGTATAAGATCTACCAATGAGATGAAAATGCGAGTCAGGGAAAAAAATATCGTATTTTATTATTCTCTTATGTTACAAAGTACTCCTACCCGAAATAAAGCACAATCTTTATAATAGAGTACGGTTGGCAGCCCTAGCTGTGAAGTACGACTATCGAATGCGTGGTTGTTTCGATACGATGACTGGAGACACGGAAAATTACGCATTTCAGTTGCACATATCTGTACTATTGCACTCACACACACACACACACACACACACACACACACATGCACTTTTCACATCATTTAGACATATAATTTTATCTTCTGGTCCTGGCAGGGTTTTTTCACAACCTAAAATAAGCCAACAGTCGGTACTAACAAATAATTTAGGATGGTATGATTGTAAGCCAATATATAACTTGTTCTTGTGGTCCAAGAAGAATTTCGGACCGAGCGTGGTGGGTGAACGGTTAACGTTCTGGCCTCGCATTTGGGAGGACGCGGGAAAGAATCCTCGTCCGGGCATCCAGATTTGGGTTTTCCATGGTTTCCCCAAATCACTCCAGGCGAATGCCGGGATGTTTCCAAAAAGGCCATGGCCGAATTCCTTCCCGTTCCTCTCCCCAATCCAATCCCACCTATAATGACCTCGCTGTCGACGAGGCGTAAAGCCTAAGCAAAAAAATAAAAATTCAGTTCAGCCACAACCGTCTCTAATCTCAAGCATATAAGTGTAAATAAATTTTGATTAGTAATATTGTTTGTGCTTTGATGGTGCCATGATATTTTTGCTCTTGATCCAAGCAACATTCCAGCATCAGTTAAGAAGGGAATATTATTTTTTTTTTTTAGTTTTGTTTTCACGTGCAATCACCTAAAAGATTGCCTTAAAATCAACGTTTGATTAAATATCTTTCTAACTCTTATCAGAAAAATGAAGAGCCGTAATTCTTAGTATGAATATTATATTTTGGTGATACCGAGAGCGTTAAGAGAAGCTGCCACATTAACAAATTTTTGCAACCACAAACAAGCAGGAAATAAATAATTTTTTATTATTTTCTCATTTTTCTAATAATGAAATTATAGTTCACTAGCTTTGGCGAAAATAGTTTTGACAGATTCGTTCTTACTGCAGTACGTACTTGGGACTTTCCTAATTATTTGAAACTAGCTGCCCCGACACAATTCTTTCTGTCAAAAGTTATTGTCTTATCGTCGTCCAATAGAAAATATAAATAAATTAAACGTATTACAGAGTGATCACTTTATTTATTGATTTACTGTCTCAATAATAAACAACGATTAAGTTTTCTATTTCGTACACTGCAAGACGTTAGTAATAATGTGATGAATATTTTTATCGCAATGCTTTATGGTACACGATATTTTTTGTATGATTACCTGGCTCGTAAACAAATAAAGCTGACGGTTTTCCAACGCGGGAGCAGGCAACATACAATTGTCCATGAGAGAAGCATGGGTTTTCAAGCAACACATTTGGTGATTCATTTTTGTGGGAACTGCACCATTTCGGTACCTGCCAGAAACTGGTACTAACCTGTTGAAATTTACATCAGTCGCTTCGTCAACATATCCTCTTCACGTTTTGCAATCATACATTGCGGAAAAGTCTCCAGGAATTTAATTAAAAATGCCGAAATATGAAAGGCTGACAACTGCTAAATGCTTTCAGCACTGCTAAAATAACATAAAAATTATCGGTACAGGGATCATTTCAACCTAAACAGTTTAGTTTTGTCATAGAAATCGTGGTTAGGTTGAAATACGGCCTGGACCAAGTGATAAAAAATTACGAAATTTTGGCTATGCGGTATCCAACACGCAAAGTCTTATTTGTTTACAATGGAAGCAATCGATTATCTCTGGTTGCTCGTTGCTATATAAGATGGCGGTCATCACCGTATTACAACTCGGATAAATATTGCGTAGAGGAACATGGGGGAAGATCATGGCCCTAGCAGAAGGTGTTTTATCAATATTTGAGTAATGGCCAGAAGTCATAGTCAAAAACTACAAGACGCAACAATTTTCTTGTGGAATGCGAACGGGGTGAAAGGAAAAATTGAAGAACTAAAGGAATTTATCCATCGAAATAGAGTCGATATTTTGTTAATTACAGAGACACACCTGAAGACAAGAGACAAAATCAATATAGGAGGAATGACCATCTATAGGACGGACCGGCCTCGGCAACGGGGAGGAGGAACAGCAATTTGTATGAGAAATAGTATAGTGCACCGGGCAGTACAGATACCACCTCTAATGGAAGCTGAGGCAACAGCAATTAAACTACAGTCTAGAGAGGGCCATGTTATCATAGCAGCCGCATATGTATCACCGAAAAGGAAATTGCTGGAACAAGATATAGATGCTATACTCTCTACAGGCTACAAAGTATTAATCGGAGGAGACTTCAATGCGAAACACTGGCACTGGAACTCAGGCAGAGGAGAACATCTGTTTGGACTAACGGGAGAGAGAAATCTACAAGTGATTGGTCCATTGGTGCCTACCTACATACCCTCAAACCACCACTTGCTCCCAGACATTTTGGACATCGTCGTAGTAAAAAATATAATACAAGAGGTAAACTTAACTACGATAAACGACCTATCGTCAGATCATCAGCCTGTTAAAATCCAACTAAAAACCTGGATTCTGACACACCGAATGCCGAGCAAGAGAACAGAAATAGACTGGAGGCAGTACAGTGACTTAGTACAGAGGAAAACACGACCTAACCTCAAGTTAAATACAGTGGAAGAAATCGATTCAGCAGTGAGCCATTTACAAAGTGTAGTTATGGAAGCAGCAAGTAAAGCGTCCACTGCAATTATTGTTGAACACCAAAATGAAACAGACCTAACACCCCTTCTGGAAGATTTGAAATATCTAAAGAATAGATATCGAAAATTATGGCAACGTTACAGGGATCAACAAGATCGCAGGGAGTTTCATCGATTAGCTCGGGAATTGAAACGAAGACTAACCGAGAGAAAAATAGAAACGTGGGAAAACAAGATGTCTAACTTGCTATTAGAAAAGAAAGAAGCATGGCAGCTAATAAGGGTGCTCAAAAATCCAAAGAACGTTAAGACCGGTATAAATGGGCCAGGTGGTTTTGCCTTCCTACCTCTAGTCAGGGCAGAAGTGTTAGCAGATTCATTTGCAACACAATTCAGAACTCCTGATTATGAGCTGAACTCGAGGGAAAAGAAAATGGAGGAAGAGATTGAGAGGCGTGCAACGAACATAAGAGATGGCGCTACAAACACGATATCACAGTTAACTACACCACGAGAAGTGCAGGGAATAATTAAAAAACTGGTGAACAAAAAAGCACCTGGTACAGATGACGTCACGAATAACCATCTCAAGAACTTACCCAGAAAAGCATTAACTTTGTTGACTAGAATAATTAATGCTGGAATGACGAGAGGCCATTTCCCTACACCATGGAAAACAGCCAAAATTGTGACTATTCCAAAACCAGGTAAAGACCTGACCAAACCCGACAGCTATAGACCTATTAGCCTTCTGAGCTCACCAGGAAAAGTCATGGAAAGAATAGTCCTAAAGAGGATAACAGAAAATTTAAAAGAAAACACTACAATTAGAGAGGAACAATTTGGGTTCCAGTCAAGAGTTTCGGCAACAATGTTATTGTTACGTCTAGACGAGGACATATTGGCTGCGTTCAACAAGGGAAAATCTGTAGCATCAATATTCATAGACGTAGACAAAGCCTATGACAGAGTGTGGAGAGACAATTTAATATGCAAGCTGGAGGATAAAACAGACATTCCCCGCTGCTACATAAAATTGATAGCAAATTACTTGAAAGGAAGAAGATTCTTCGTGGCATGTGACGGTGCGGACTCATCAATTCTTGACGCCCTGGATGGAATCCCTCAAGGATCAGTACTGTCACCAACTCTGTACAATATCTATGCAAACGATATTCCATACCACCCGAAGTTGAATTTGCCCAGTTCGCAGATGATAAGACGAAATATACTATCGGATACAGACATGAAACAAACATCAGAAGATTGCAAAAAGGCATCGACAAACTCACCGAATGGTGTAGAGCCAATAAAATAACGATCAACACCTCCAAGTGCGCTGCAGTATATTTTACTAAGAAACAACCGGACTTTGAAAAACTACCTCAATTAAGAATAGACGGACAAACGATACCGTGGACAAAATCACATCTATACCTAGGGGTTGAACTTGACCAAAAGATGTTGTTCAAAGAACACATCAGACAAAGAATCCGAAAAGGGATGGCTATTACGTTCAACTTATATCCGATACTTGGTAGTAAAGAACTGACACTACCGACTAAGAGCAGAATATATAAATCAGTAATACGGCCATTTCTGCTATATGGCTGCCCAGTTTGGGGAATATCGGCAAATTCGAATATTCAACTCCTACAAAGACTTCAAAATCGCTGTCTACGAATAATACTAGGTGCGAGAATGTACACGCTGGTTACACAACTTCATGATCAAACTGGAATAAATTATATTAAATACGAAATTAGAACACAGGCAGAAAAACTATATGTTAAAATAAACAAAGAGAAACATATGGAACCCCGACTACGTCGAATTGGTTTGTGTGAACCAAAAACAGGGCACAGATACAAGGTTCCGCTAAGTATATTAAACCAAGAACAGTAAAAGACCACCCGAGTAGTGGTCACAGGTTTTCCCCCCAAAGTGATAAATAAAGAGTGCCCCCAAACCTAACCTTAAACTTACAAGTAAAGCTTCCAAAGGAAGTGGTGCTTTAGCATATAAGAAAAAAAAAAATAAAAAAAAATTGTGCGACTTTTTACAAAGGAGTAGAGCTGAAAACGAATGAAAACATTACAACAAAAGATTAAATCAACGTTTTAAGAGACTGTCACTGATTTTTTCAACGTTGGTGGCTAGCAACTGCTGTGCGTCATGTCATATTTCGGCATTTTTAATTAAATTCTTGGCAACTTTTCCGCAATGTATGATCGCAAAACGTGAAGAGGACATGTTAACGAAGCGACTTATGTAAGTAAATTTCGATATGTTAGTACCAGTTTCTGGCAGGTAACGAAAGTGGTGCAGTTCCCATTTTTGTTTATATAGATTTTAAAAGTAAGAAAATATTTTTACTTGCAGCCAATTCAATCATCGCGAATTCTACCTGAACATAATTTAAAACGAATGGAACCCATCACCACAAGACTTATCAGAACATTGGATTCTTAAAATAAAAGGATACGTGTGGATCGATCGTCAGACGATAATGCATATCGCTTCTCAACTGAAATACCAGTAATCGATATTGCTTTTTCGGTATTCTTAGTATAGCACTAGCTTCGAGCCCGTCAAAAATGACGGTTTGAACGCCATATTCTGGCAGTTCCTTTTTTTGCAGTTGGTTAATTATACGGAATTGTCATTACATAATGCTAATTTCTTTGATTTTGTAATGTTCTAAATATTTGATTTCTGTTCACATAGCAATACTGCAGTAACTTCTACTGAATTAATGACGACGGAACTATAGAACCAATAAAATTAAATACAATTAAAAACAAATTAGGATTCCCGAAAACTTTAGCTGTCCATGTAATATCAGTTTTATTCCTGGTCCAGGCACAATTCATCACGATAGGAACTACTTTCACCCGCATTAATTAATACGTGGTGCTTATGAAAGCAGTTTAAATGGTTTGTAAAACTGATTTCAGAGCGAATTATGCTGCAACAAAATGTGTCAGTTACCATTCTGGTCTACTTAGCCACAACCTCCACAACATTACATTAAAAAATCATAGCTTTTATTACCCTCATATGAATAACGACAGGCAGCACCTATGGTGAATTTATTCTGGAAAAACTTGTATGGAAAAGCGAATATCAACCATTTTTAATTATATTTTCGTGATAAGAGTACCATGCTGTGGTTAGATTATCGGGGTATTTTACTATGATTTATTTAAATAAATTCATTTTACTTTAAATTTACTATAATATCAAAAATGGTTAACGGTCATTTATCTGGGTGGATACATTTCGCGATTCGTACATTTCTTTAAGTTTTGAATTAACTTAATTTTTTCTCATCATCTAACTGATACAGGTAATATAATGTAAACATAGAATAAATACCCTTCTCATTACATTAATTTTAATTTTTGCATTTGGCTGTCGTAGATAAATAAAAAGCAATATGTAAATTTAAACGAACTTGTAACTTTATGACAAATAATTGCCTCGCATTAATTTTTTCCCCCTGCTCTCCGTATTTCTAATATCTCTGCTCACTGCTATTTTGCGGCAATAATATCGTTGTTAAATTGCGAGTGTCACATGGCTTATACAGTTGATGATTTAAATCTAATAAAAAAGTTATCTTAAATCTCATTTAATAGCTAGACACATGTATCAAATACTAAGGGTATCATCTATAATGGTAGTAGGAATTTATTCAGCAAAAGCTTGTAAGGAAAAGAATCATTTTTAATTATATCTTTCGTTATATGAATACGTTTCTCTGGTTAGATTATCAGAGTATTTGGTTAATATTTTAAAATAAATAAATGCATTTCACTTCATATGACGGGGACTATAATTTCGAAAAAGGATAATTGTTATTTATTTGACTAATACATTTCGCATTACGTACGTTTCTCCTAGTTTTTAATAAACTTCGTTGATTCTTACCGTCTGCCTAAAAAATTCTTAGGTTATGGTTTAACCTAGTCCTTATCACTGATACAGATAAAATAGCGTAAATATTGAATCCCCTTCTCCTTACATGAATTTCTGCGTCTAACTGATACAGGCAAAATAGCTTAAATATTGAATCTTCTTCTCCTTATATGAGTTTCTGCATCTAGCTGTAGTAAATAAACAAAATACAACATGAAGGAAGGAATGTAATATGAAGGCTGTTGATTGGCGAGTGACGGCTGTCACGTGACCGTTCTGTAGCCAATACGTGTAGTAGCTATAGACGACGCACGCAGACGCCACGTTAGCGTTTTATATAATAGGATTCTTCTAAACTGATGCATTCTATTTTCATAGTCGAAACTTTCGTGGTAGGCGGGATGGGTCTAAATGTAAACACACTGAACAAATAAACACACAATTGGTTTTCGAGAGAAGCGAAAATTTAAAAGCAATCACGAAAATGCCACGCACGGAGGAAATAATGATAACACGTACGTCAGTGATATTAATTTCGCTGATCACACGCAGACATACATTAATATCCATGGAGCCTATGAAGTCATACCAAAGATAATCCTAAACGCGCCTTTGTTTTGTTTTGATTGAGGGAAAATAAAAGTGATGTTTTTACTATTTTCCTTCCAATTTTTACGTTTTTTCTCTCCAGTAAGAACCTTCCTTGTGCCGTAACGAAAATCTAAAAAAAAAGAATTAGCCGAATAGGTGTAGCCGTTCTCGAGTTTTGCGGTTAGCAACACATTTGGCGATTCATTTTTATTATATAGATAACTCGTATGACATGAATGAAGGTAATCATCAAATTTTGACAGAAATTAAGACTACATAAAATGAAAATTGGTGGAACCTAATTACTTATTCAAACGTACAATGAATATGAAGGCAAAAAGTATGCATGCAAATACTTATTAGTTACCAGAAATCCATCTTACAGAAAACATTTTCTTGTACGACGTCTTTGAACAAAAGGGTGTTTTTTTTTTTTTTTTACTTTACGCTCGTTGACCGCTAAGGTCATTAGAGGCGATGGGACTGGGAACAAGGAACTTGCAGGAATTCGGGCATGGCGTTTTTGAGGGAAGCATCCCGGCATTCACCTGGAGTGATTTGGGGAGACCATGGAAAACCCAAATCTCGATGCCCGGACGGGGATTCGAACCTGTGTCCTCCCGAATGAGAGGCCAGAACGTTATCCGTTCACCCACCACGCTCGGTTTGAACAAGTGAATAGACTGAGTTGAAGGAAATAGAATCCAATAAGTAGAAGATCGAATAGTAAATAAATAATCTGGTGACATTGATGATGACTTATTAAAACATGAAGATCAGCCCTTTACCTAACTTTTTGCTGAAACAGTTGTCTTAACAATGCCTGAAGTTCCATTGCATAGCCTGAGGCATATGCAACCTTTGCTGCTCCGCTGCTACACCACCTGCGACGGCAGGTGACCACTTGTGTTACACGTCATAAGCAGCTGCGAGCGACACCTGTTAAAATTGTCTGTTGTGATAACAGTTTGATAATTAATGGCCGATTACGGCCCGGAAGACCGGGATTAGATCCCCGACGAAGCCGAGGATTTTTCCTCGAAGTTGAACGTCCGGAATGGTCCACCAGACCCACTCAACCTACTATCAAATGGGTTCCGTTGAGGAAACTCCGCGGGAAGGTAAAGAAAAAGGGACCGGAAGGTGTCGCCGACCACGGCACGTCCACTCTAATGCCTACGGTCAGTAAACAGGAATGCGGAGCGCTAATCCTAGGGGAATTCGGCTGGAAAGCTGTGAAAACCCGCTACCTTTACCTTTTCGTTTCAAAGTTTAAGACACCTAATAACAATTTCCACTTGTCTTAAGGGTGTTACATTTCTCAAACAAGTTACTTGCTTAATCAGTTTGGTTGAACGTATCGAATTTGACAAATGAATTTGACAATTTGGTTACTTATGCGTAGGTAGAGGCGCTTAGTTTGAAAACAACTGGCTGAAGGGAAATTATGATTCGTTTCTTTGCATAGTTGTGGGTTGCCATAAACTACTGTAAACACGACAACAATGGTCTAAATGTAATACTAGTATTTAATAATTACACGTGCTTTTAATATAACCGTCTAACGAAACCCAGTATTAATACCAGTTAAAGGGGATATATCGGTTTACGTAAAACCCAAAGCTCGGAAGAGTTCTGGTATATTTCACATACGCGACTCTAGTGTTGCCATAGATAAAGGATGTCTTGAGAGTAGGTATACAAATCGAAAACCTTTGATATCAAGTTAGATATCTAACCACAAATTCACTAGAACACTCCTTGAACAGTTTCCAGTTATGTTTCCGACCATATCAAATGGTAACACGTCTTTTTAAAGTCTGGATGGCCAAAACAGGGGATCAAACACTCGACCTCCCAAATGCCAATCCCGAATTTTACCACTCACCCACATAGATCTGTCAAGTGACATTAAAAAGTTCATGATGTCATCTCTAAAGTTAGCATAATGATGATGCAAAGTCCAATAAATTTTATATTTAGCTGTTTATGTATATTAAGTAAGATAAGTTTTTGCAACTTACAAGGTTAGTAAAACTCCAAATAAAAAAACTTTTTTTTACAGCTTTTAATGAATGTCTAATATCATAGGAGGAATATGCATGTCAGATTTCATATTTTAAAGGGAATAAATTCATTTTACAGTGAAAATTTTACGCTGTGCGCACATTTGAAACATAGTTTTCTTAAAAATATTAAACTGGTGATAACCATGTTCTGTATGCCGCGTGAACTTCAAAAATAATTTACAAAGTTGCACTGGAATTGTTTTCCAAAATTTGATGTTTTATTCAAACGCATTTATTATAGAAGCCAAACACGTTTGCGATGAACTGGAGTAACCACGTTTCAGCACTTAGATGAGTGGTATGACATCTGAAGGTCGTTGAAAAAAACTTGTTTCTAGTTTGTAAAACAAGTTTTAGCTGCATGATTTGTCGTAAGTGTTGTTATACTTACATTCTGCTAGTTTGCTTAATTTATGTTATCAGGTATCATGATATTTTAACCATCCCTTGTAATCTGAAAGCACAGCTCTGAGAAGCTATATGAAAATTCTGTATAGCTTAGATATTGTTGACAGAATTCCTTGAAAAATTCAGGAAGGTTTTAGTAATTGATTTTAACTCACTGCGTAACTAAAACGACATTCCGACGAAGGTTTGTGTCGTCTTATGAAAACACACAGCATATCGTGAGAATGTCTTTGTACATTAGGTGGCTTATCAGATACGAACACCTGTGAAGATTTCACAAAAAAAAACAGAATTAATCGACTGATTAAGGATAAACAGCCTGACATTAAATGTCATTAAAAATGTTTTAGGGTTAGTACAACAGAGAAAAGTCAGTATTGTCTGTCACTTGCAACGTAAATCTTACTTTCTTCCTGTCTGAACTTCACGTAATTTGTCAAGTTCTTTCTCTTTGCCAAACATACGAGATATGTTGGTCTGGAATTAAATTTGTCGAATAAACAAAAGACAATACCACTAAAAATAAAATAATGAAATAAAAACGAATCATTCAAGTATCCTCTTGCAAATAGTAGTCCTACATATATTGCTCGACTTAGTGACACTTATCGTAGATGCCATACAGACAGATCATATAAATGTTTTGACTTTCCACAAAAATGTAGCCATATATGAAGTTTAGAATAAAACTGATCATCAGAGTGAAAGGTTGCGCAAAATGGTCACGCACGCACAGATAGGCTTGCTGATGTGAAAACTACATATCAGAAGAACCTCAGATTTAATATTCTGAAGAAATATCAAAATTACTTCCTCTGATTGTCGCATGCATGGGTCGAATAAAAATTTCTTCGACTCGGCAAGTGGAAAAATTACCATACATGAAATTTCACAAAATCTTTGTTGGATATCACTTTCAGATAGAAACTTTTTTGTTCAGTATCAAGATATTTCTCAATACAACACAGAAAAATCTGTGAAATAATATGTGCCCATGAGCTTGAAATTTGAACACGTTTCGTGTAGTTATACAAGTACCGAGTGTTCGGAACCACCTGTTACAGTCTCTGAGAGTCTGTAGAAGGGACTGCGTATATAATGTTTTGATTAAGTTTGCTTGTTCCAAACTTAGCGTTTCCGTGATACAAGCAAAGCAAAATGCAATCAAGTATTTAAATCTCCCACTTTAAAATCCATATTTTACGTATATGGTAAGGTGCCGGACTTGAGAAGAAATTCAAGCGACTATAGCAGAAAATGCTTTGAAGATACAATTTTTGCAATGAAGCTGGTGGTCGCCACATCCAGCTGCTCCTGTGGTTGATCAGGACACAAAATCGGACAAACAACTGACACGGTACAAAAAACAATAACAAAAAAAACAACAACAAAGAAACAAAAAAAAATTACACCTATATAGCACTGAAGTGCCTTGTGGCATTGGATATTAATATACTAAGGAGTAAATATGGCGTTTTGACTCTATGTTTCGGAAATTAAAGAATCGACAGCACGTGCACTTGGCAATCAGATATATACTATTTCTAAACGGCGCTTTTTTTTTTTTTTTTTTTTTTTTTTGTTACAAGCCATTATCTCCCTTCATACCTATCTGAAAACGATAAATGGGATATCATTCTAAAGATTAAGGTTTCCGCTATGACCTCATCATTCTTTAACAACGGAATTTTTCGGAATTCAATCCTTAAAGGGCAAAAATATCGTTATTTCAAAAACGTGCTTTTTTGCGACGAACCATTTATCTCCCTTGATACCAAACTAAAATCGATAAATGAGATAGCATTTTAAAGCTTAAGAATGCTTTGGTGATATCATATAAAAAATTCGACCCTTCAAGGGCACAAGCTATTTGTCAAATGTGTTTTTGTGCCACGATCCCTTTATCTCCCTTGATATGCAACCGATTAAATGAGGTATAATTTTAAAGAGTAAGGTATCCGCTTTGAGCGAATCATTTTTTTTATGAAAAAAAAATTCGAAATACAAAACTGAAAGGAAAAAGTATCATTATTTCTAAAATGTGCTTTTTGCTCACAAGCCAATTATCTCCCCTCATACCAACCTGAAATCGATAAATGTGGAATCATTTTAAACATTATGGTCTCATGTTTGGTTTAATCATAAATTACAAAATAAAGTTTTAGGAATCCAATCTTTAAAGGGCAAAAGTATCATTATTTCGAAAACTTTTTTGTCACGAGCCATTTATCTCTCTCCAAACCTAACTAAATAGATAAATCAGGTATCTTTTCAATTAATGGCCCCGCTTTGGTAACATCATAAATTAAGAATAAAATTTTTGGTAATTTGACCGTTAAATAGCAATAGTATTAACTATCAAGGTCACGCGTGTGAGACAGTTCAGAACCAAGCCGTCAGGCTTCGCTGCCATCGCTAAGAATTGATCACGTTTACAGTAAATAGCAGCAACACATATCACAGAAATATCAGTAAATGACTGATTACGAACCGCTAAATAGCAACAGCCTATATCATAGAAATATCAAGAAACTGTTTTTCTGGCGATGACAATGATCACGTTAATGCTACACAGTCCAGTCACATTAATGTGACCACCACCTAATTTCGACATCAACATGAAATAACCAACCACAGAATGCAGGTGGCAGCACATTACAGTGGAGTGTATATAAAGGATCTCCTAGGGCATCGGAAAGCATTTCAATCGTTGGCGTAATGCAGAAACGTAACGATTTATCCGACGTCCAAAAGGGCATGATTATTGGCTTTCGGGCCAAGGGTGGAAGCATTTCGGAAACGGCTAATTTTGTGCACTGTCCACGTGCCACCGTGGTGAAAGATATTTTTTTTTATCTGCTTAACGTCTCTCTAACAGCGAGGTCTTTAGAGACGGAAAAGGATGGGAGGCAAGGAATGGGAAGGAATTCGGACATGGCCTTTTGATGGAAGCATCCCAGCATTTGCCTGGAGCGATTTGGGAAACCATGGAAAACCCAAATCTGGATGCCCGGACGGGGATTCGAACCGCCGTCCTCCCGAATGCGAGGCCAGAACGCTATCCGTTACACCACCACGCTTGGTCGATTTTTCCTGCATGTGTCTCTGTCTTGGCTTCCTTAACTTTACCCCTTGGGATTACCGGGTATAGGTGACCTTTAGTTTAACGTGGAATCCGAACCACGGAGCGTGCTACCATACTTCACATTAACAAAGCTATCTTTGCCAAAGATAATGGTCAGTTTTACGGCCTGCAAAAATTACAACCGAGACCGGAATTCAAACCGCGGACCTTAACCAAGCCACCAGATCACTACACTTGAGAGTAATTTGGTGCTATTGTAGGGTGTTTGACCGGGAACCGAATGCTTCCGAATTTGAATACTATTTGTGGGAGAGAGGTGTCGGATGTTCCACCGTAGTTAAAACTAGATTTGTTATATCTGTAGCGCCTATCCCAGCGTTTCTCAACCTTTTTCACGGGCCACTAACTACATGGGGCCTAATTTTTTACCTGTGTGTATATTACTAACCAACCAAGCTCATTGTTATCGGCATACACCGCGGTCCTTAAAGACCAGTATTCATACAAAAAGGCACTAATGGAACGTTCAAGTTAATCCTCAGAGCAAAGCCGTTCTCTTTTATACAGGCTGGAGTAGATTATTGTAGTAACAATGCAAATACATCCTCGAAATATCTGGATTTTGCTGATCATTGAAATTTTCATGGCCTGTACTTTTTTACTAAATTATTTTTTGTATTGATATCTTTAATTCTGTTAAAGACACAAATTTTTAAAATTCTGCCTGGGAACCACCTGACCCATCTTTGCGCGAAGTTGAGAAACATTGGTGTATCCGAAGGTCAGGCTGTTTGTGTTCTCATCCGTCTGCAAAACGTGTAACTTGTTTTCTGTATCATAAGTATATTTTTGTTTGTGAAATGTGTAGTCTATGACGCATCGCCTAGGTCAGTGTTTCTCAAAGTGGGGTACGCGGACCCCTAGGAGTTCGCCAGTTGCTTGCAGGGGGTTTGCGACAAGATTTACGTTATGGCGTCAGACTAGCTGTCTCGAGTTTCCAAACACGCACATTGGTGAATTGAGACTGAACATGAGCAAAATGCTCCTAAAATTGGTCAATGTCCTGGAAGGAAAAAGCTTATCAATCACATCAATCAATGTGCTCTTTGTGAAATGTATTACTTTTGTAAAATAAAAAGCCTTATTAAAAAAATAAAAATAAAAATTAAAGCAGGTTTCCCATTGCCTGGGAAACTTTACAGGGGGTACGCGGATCTAAAAGTTTGAGAAACATTGGCCTAGATGATTACATGAAATCGCCTAAAACCCCAGTTTTTTTTTGTTTTTTTTTTTTTTTTTTTTTTTTTTTTTTTTTTTTTTTTTTTGCTTATGGTTTTACGCATCGCCGACGTCGAGGTCATTAGAGAGGGGAAAGGACTGGCGGCTAGGAATTCGGCTATGGCCTTTTGAAGGTAGCATACCGCCATTCACCTGGAGTGATCCAGGGAAACCATGGTAAACTCAAATCTGGATGTCTGGGCGGGGATTCGAACTGGTGTCTTCCCGAAAGTGAGGCTCACCCACCACGCTCGATGTGGTGACGCATTAACTTGAGCAGCCATACTAGCAAGTTTATCATTTCGATATGTTCGATTTATTCAGTTGATGTATTAAGTTCGTAGCGTTTCTAATCCTTTTCTGCTCAGTGAAAATCTGTAGCAAAGTTTGACTATTCACATTTCCTAAATTTCGAATTGTCTATCATCCATAATCGTGGATGAAGCCTTAATCAAAAGCCGATAGTCTCTCTGAACACCGATGATCACTCAGGGCAAAGTACTCATTTTGCGAGATAGCGTGGTGTCTACATACAGCTTAAATGTTTTCGCAACCTTTACTCTTGCTAACCTTAGGGAGCGTCTATGAACCACGTAGATCCATTTTGGCCTCTTGTGAACTCCCCCTCCCCCCACGTAGCTCGCCGTGGCATTTGTCTATACCCCCCTCCACCCCCCGACGTAGCATGTAGCTTTCTTCCCTAATGATTCCAGAAGATATTTTGTACTGTTTTCTCTTGTCAGACTATCGTAAATTACATAAGGAGATAATTAAATGTCATAAATAAATATTTACATGCTGTTGTGTGTTCTGTACCTCATTTTAATTGTGACAAATAATCAGAATGAAAAGCTACGTGGCTTGGCTCGGAACACCCTTTCCCCTCCCTTTTTCACCTAGACCGAACCACGTAGTTTATGGACGCTCCCTTACTTATAGGCACATTGCCACTGAAAACGATAAACTGCTTCCCACAATGGTAATGTCGCCACTTCATACACAAACGCTACGTAATCTGTCTCTCCGCAGAGCAGTACGAGCAACAGGTGGTCGGCGCTTGTTTGCAGAGATATAGCTGACGGGAGAGTGGTGGGGAGCGCAGACCAGCTGAGCTGCTTCCCTCGGAGTCGCCTCAGTCAGTGTCCCGGCACCGTAGCGCCAGGGATGCGCAGCTCCTTGACTCAACCAGACTCACCCAAGAGGGTCCGAGTCGACCTCGCCTTCAACTCTCTCTCATACACCGTGCGGGCTGGCCTTCGCAGGGGTAAGTACGATGCCTGCTGCCACAACTGCAACAAAGGTTTCAACCAATCTTCTTGGTCGCACTCTCACGGTGTTAAAATGCCAATATAGGAGGTATACTAGGCGTGAGTTCAAATTCTGCCGCCGTGCATCAGGATCACGGGTTATATGTGTTTATTTGTAGTCAACCAAGCTAGCGGCGCGATAATTCAAACATAAAGACGGAACCAAACCTCGTCAAGCCGTCACTAATTGAAACGTGTGGATAGCGCGTTTGGCTTGGCTTGTGTAGGCTTGCTAGCATTTGTGGCTGATCCGATCGAGTGACGGTTTTTTTGTACAAAAATCAAAGAAACTTTGCGGCAAGCGCTTGCGAAGCGTATCCTCGTCTGTGCGGACTTAGTATCGTTTGTGCACTGACGGCGGACAGACGTATATATCTGTTGTGATAGAAGTGCTGCAGCAAAAATGAAAAACTGGTCCAATAAGGATATTTTACAATGCCTCGAATGCTAATATTAAAAATCAGCATAGCTCTGTGGCAGAAGTTATCAAACTGACCAGATGACTCATAAAGATGCTCATTAAATTTGTCTTCCATAAATTCTCTGCAGTAAAAAAATAATTGATATAGACATTATAATACCTTTAAAACAATAATTATTATACAATTTTAATTATAAAAAATAATTTCATGTATTTACATTAAATGAAATTCATTCATGAAACTATGTAGTAATCAAAGTTAAACGATTGAAATTAGAATATAATAATTACCTGGAACGGTTTTTATGGATTTGTAACACCCACCATATTCTTTGCCATCTTTACAGGGTTTTTCCATTTTCTTTTAAATTTTAATGATAAAAATAGGTTGTGCGGAAAGCTATGGTTGACACAACATCGACGTTCGTCATGCTTGCTTCTCCAAAACATACAAGCACACTCGCAAGCGCGTGGGTGTCGATGTTTGACTCCACAAAATTAACCAAGCGTTTGTGGAGGCTTAGAGTTTGCGGCAAATACCAAGCGTGTGGACCTGGGGTAAAAATTAGCACAAAATTTGCGTGGTCCACAAACAGACAAGAACAGTATCAACATTAATGATACGCGAGCTGTCGACAGGACATAGAACAAAAGCAATTATCTATATATTAATACGCTAAGCAAAAACTTTGGATTTCTTTTTAAGAATATTACGCAAAAGGAGAAGTGTGAACTTTTGGCTTAGTTAAAGTTTATATGGAGAAGAAATCTATGTATAAGATTTGTTACAAATACATTAAATTACATAAAATAAAACAAAATCAAATGCAAACAATAAATGTTTTATTTTATGTAATTTAATGTATTTGTAACACATGTCACAAATAGATTATTAAAATAAAAAATTAATTCGCGAACATGTGAGTGCGTGAAATAGGATCGGAGCCGACGTTTTGATTTGTATTCTCAGCATTGAGATACTCTGTGGCCTTTGGTGAAATAGAAGACTCGCATAAAGTAGAGATTAATCTTCGACGTTATAAAAGAAACACTTCAAAAAGCAATGTAGCGATTCTGCCAGATGCTATACGGTATTTTTATTATTTAAAAGGTTAAACTTTGGTTAAGAGTCTTTTAATTTTTGAATTTCAGTAATTTCATTACAGATTTTTTGTTCCATTCAGATATTTGCACCTGCTTCCATTATAACTCGATATAGAACATTGACAGGTCGGAGAGAGAGAGAAAAGAAGGAATACTTATTTCAAAATGATAATAGACAAAATTTAAATATCAAACACACAAAATGACGAAATTATTTTGATGGATACATTTAAAAACGCAATAACTGTCATTCTACGAAATTTTTATAGTTTTGAATTTACAATGCAGGTTTGGTAATGCAAAACATTTCGAATCAGAAGTCACTTCAGGTGAAAGGACTGCATTTACTTCATGTTGTCATAAAGCTAAAGCAGTTTTTCGGCCTTAAGTCAAAATGAATATTTTAATATTGCATGAAGGACTAAATTCAAATAACCCATCGATAAATACATTTCATCATTTGCTATGGTTAGTTCTGAAGCTAAAATTTAGGATACAGTCACGCATGGAGTGTGTCGTTTTAATTTTATAGGTATTGCAGGGAATTAAGCCAAACAACACAAGCTAATAACGTATTGGCCAATGACGTCAATGTATACAGTATATAATACACTCGGAGCAGCATGTCGATATCAATTTGTTCAAAGGCACTGTTGATGCCAGATCGCAGTTCTGGGAAGTTTGTTGGTAGAGGAGGTTTAAACACTGAGTTTTTCACATGACCCCATACAAAATAATCACATAGGTCGGGAGAGCGTGGAGGTCATGATAGGAATTGCTGGTCATCATTCCTGCCACGAAGAATCCATCGGTTCCTCACTGTTTAGAATTAACGAACATCGTGATCGAAGTGAGGTGGAGCAAAATTTTTTGAGTTTTTCTATAGGCCCTACGACTGTAAAGTTTTGTGAAAATATGTCAAATAGATACAGTAAATTTGAGAAATAGCTTCAATTATTTATAATAATCATACATGTATGGACTCTTTTATCGATTAACAAACACGGCAGTAGGTTATGTCAGTTAATTTTTTAGCTCAGGTGTAGCGTCAGTGACTATCCTAATATAACAATGAGGATTCCCTTCCTCATATAGATTTTCACTGTTTCTATTTCTTCTGTTCAAATTTCCATTTCTAAAAGAGGTACGGCAGTTTTACTATCGTAGAATTTTATCGGTGTAAACATATTGTATCCCCATTTTTTTAAGAGATTGAAATTATCACAGGTCGTAAAGCTGTTGCTAGAAGACGTCAGCTTAGCATCGGCAAGATGGAAGAGGCTTCGTAGCTTCTAATTGTAACATCTTTTGTAAAATATTGAGTAGAAAATTCCGTTAGAGAGTAAGATATGACCTTTAAGTGCTCGAAACTGCCGTCTGAAAAATGTATTGTTTTTATTTCGCTCCTAGTAATGTTCTCAGTGAAATCAATCGCGCACACGAAAGATTTTTTTTTTTTTTTTTTTTTGCTTATGGCTTTACGACTCGTCGACGTAGAGTGATTTCGGAAAACCGTAGAAATCTGATATCTGGATGGCCGGATTTTCCGTCGTCCCGAATGCGAGGCCAAAGCGTTACAGCTAACCCACCACGCTCAATACGAAAGATACTATTATCTCCATCCCAGTTCTTGTCTTACTGCTATCAATGTTGCCACAAAAATATAGTTTTTTATTTACTGCCAAAATTACTGAACCTATTGACCATCTTAAGGGTTTTCGGTCCTCAGTGTCCCATCTGCTACACGACAAGAACAGAAACTATGTGTGCTGATGGATAGGTACAGAGATATCTTCTTTGCCTTCCACATATACTTGAACGAGCATCAGGGTCACCAGACAAAGGTCTATACCTAAAGTAAATTTATGTATAAGACGTGCTTTTCACTAGAATGAATCATCCTGAGCGGCAGAAAAATATGTTCTTCACTTGAAACGACAGTTTGATGCGATAAATAGAATTGAACACACATAAAACCAAATTGAGTTTTTGTTTTTTAATAAAGTAGCTTCTGCAACTCCGTAGTCGTTTTGTCTTGCGTTGTCATCGATGTCTAAAGGGCGTAGATTTCATTCCTGCAGTTTGTCTGGATTTTCCGGGAAGAAACATTACGCGGTACCGGTATAGTATATTATGAGCTTCTTCCCTCCCGTAGCTTGGAATAGTGCCATCCCATCAGCGACACACAAGAGTCCGGATGTTGATAACGCCTCCACACGTGCTCCGAACATGTGACACATCTGTATACACAAGGGCGGCGACACTGTATCTGACTGGTTCAACAAGTCCTCAAGCCATTGAATTTATTTTAGGTTGTGCTGTAGAATCATTTATGTAATATAGGGTAAAATTATTGTTTGATAGAAATATTGCGATCTATGTGTGTACTTACAGTCTTTATTTTTGTCAGCGTTTTAGTATTAACGAAAAGATATGCATGTTTCCAATACAAACTGAAATATCATTTAAGAAAGAAGATACCGAAATTTTATTTTTATATGTTGTAGTTACTTGTGTAGAGGGTTGTATATTTGATACACTACGGATAAGCAGCTCAGGAAGCCCTAAACACTGTTCAGCAATGGTTAAACTAAAATCTTCTAACTATAAATGAAAACAAGACCAAATTCGTTTGCTTTACGCACAATATAACAACACAACCACGGGACCATCAAACTCTGATACTCCACAAACCAACATGCAATAGTCACGCAAAATGTAACTGCGTCGAAATACAGAAAAAAAAACATTATGTATCTAGGCATAGAAATAGACTGTAATTTGCGTTGGAATCATCATGCACCAAAATTAGTTGCTAAACTACAAAAGCCTATTTATGTATTTTATAGGATAAGAAACATTCTCCCAATCGAAGCATCAAGAACTGTTTATTTCACCTTAGTCTAAACACACTTACAATTTGGTATCAACAGCTGGGGAGGGATACTTGATACACACTTGGCTCAGGTTAACAGATGTCAAAACTACATTCTAAAAGTGATGTATAAAAAGTCATACACTTTTCCAACCTGTGAGCTATATAAACAAAGCATGTTGCTCAACGTCCGTCAGCTATTTATTCTAAAAACCGTCATTTACAGTACATACATGCCAATATAAAAGTCTTCAACGCTAGTGACCTAACACACTTGAATACTAGAATACAAAAAAGAAATGGAACATACATCCCTCGCCGAAACACTCTACTACGACAAAGACATCCAAGCTGCCTTGGTCCAAGAATTTATAATAAATTACCTGCAGACGTTATCAATAAACCAAAGCATACCATGAAGAAATACATATCCGCTTGGCTTTTAGACAACTATGACTTATTAAATGAATTAATAAATTTTCATCACTTGGTATAAACAATATGTGTATATGTATGTCTTAAATATCACTTTACTACTAACAATTTTTACAATGTCCATGTACATGGAACAAATCTTTATAATAATTGTATCACTTGTGTTTTTATATTCCTAATATACTATATTGATCATTATTTATAACAATCATGTATAGATTGTCCAATAGATCTTAAGTCACTGTAAATATCCATAATGAAAGAATCAAGATAGTTACAACTAGAAGCCCACACACAAGTTTTACATTATGTGGGATGCACAATATAGCCTTATAATACTCAATACCTTATTAAAATTGTATAACTGTCCTTTGTGAATAAAAAAATTAAAATATTAACCAGCTGATGAAAGAAATTTGAAACAACGTTGACCGGTATCAGTGTTCCGCGTGTTATAAATCGCCTCAACCTGCTAACAAATTATGAAAATGTTAGGAGAATCTGTTTTCGTATTAGAAAAGACAACATTGTGTTTTACGAATTGAATGTGGAAGTTTTACAGGATTTTGGTACATAATGGGCTGTTTATGAATCGTGCACTAACACCTGCCCTACTCTACCGACCAAGTCTTCCACCGCTGGAGATTGAACGTGCTAATCCCAGACACCATTATTATGCCTCAGCGAACTGAGTCAATGAGGAGTGAGAGTAGATGGCTTGAGCCATTTAATTTTCAATTTTGTCACTCACTTGACCTGTCATTTTTCAGGTTCATTTCGAGGAGTTGATGTCCAGTATTATTTAATCAACTATACCTCGAATCAGTCCCCAAATTAATCTCAAAGCAACTGCAGATTTGGAATGTTTACATTTGAGCTTTCCAATTTATCAGTCGAAAAGAAGGTTACTATCAACCAATGGATGAAAAGTCGTACGTCGCCCACATTAAGAAAACAAGGTAAACCAAAATTTGTATACTGAATGGATCCGAACACGAACCCTCCAGAAGGCCATGAAGAGAATGAAATCAAGTTTCTGGAAAAAGTTTCCTATCGGGTTTTTAGTCCTCATCAAGACTTCCCGACCACAGGAAATTATCAGTTCACTGATAATGGCCAAGTTGTATAATACGCGTTTTTAACTATGACAACCTAACCTGTAGCCCCAGATGGTTGCGGCACCGTGATGGTATCCCATGCTGACACGGGGCTAGCTGGTTCTAGTCCCGATGGTGGAAGGAAGTTTCATCAGGACTTTGCCGGTAGGTTTGGAGAGATGGTGATACATAATTCCTAATCACAAAGTCCTACAAACCTCTACGCGATTCTTAAGAATTGATTTTTTTTTAACTGCTTTACGTCTCTCAACAGCGAGGTCTTTAGAGACGGGAAAGGATGGGGGCAAGGAATGGGAAGGAAATCGGCCATGGCCTTTTTAAGGAAGCATCCCGGCATTTGCCTGGAGTGATTTGGGAAACCATGGAAAACCCAAATCTGGATGCCCGGACAGAGATTCGAACCGCCGTCCTCCCGAATTTAAGAATTGAGAACATATTGCCGTGTTGATGATGGTTCGTCCGTGAGATTGGGACGTTAAGCCTGGCATCCGCAGTGTCTTTCGGAAGAGTAAGCATGAATGGGACAGCACCAGATTTCATCCTCTCCCTCCTCATCTCTCTATTCATACAACACAAACAACACTCTATACTGAAAAAACAGGTTCTCACAGTCATCAACACTTACAATATCAGATAAGAATCCCCCTTGAGGAAGGCTACGGAAAACCGCCCCATTTAATCCTCCCCAGAAAGTTCACATGGAGGGGTACATACTCCATGGAGCCGCCAGCGCCCGGAAGTGGGCCTGCCTTCATAAGAAGAACAATTACAGCAGTAATTACTACCAAATTTAAAAGTAACATCGTTCTCTTATGTAATGTTATACCTCCTTAAGCCGTTTATGTTTTTATATTCATATATTTGTGGTAAGAGTAGTCATTTAGCTCGATAATTGTCTGCCACTAGTATTTTATGATTAATTCAGCTAATGGGAATAAGTAGCAGATCGAACAAACAAATTAACAGTTTTATCCTACTGTGTACTGGATAAACATTTTACAATTTGAATGGACCTTTATGCTTGCAGTTTAGTCTCAAAACTAATGTGAGTGTGGATTTCGTGTTTGATCTAATTGGAGACCGTCAGATAGGTTAAGAACTGAATTCGATCCCCCGAGTATATGTTGGAAGGTATTTCTACCTTAATTATCAAGAAATTTGCGTGTAAAAATATGTAAATTAGCTTTAAATATTTAAATTGTTAAGTTAAAGTTCAAAGCTTTAGTATGGTGTATTAGAGGTGGGCAAAGTGACTCACTAAAAAGAGCGGTGTTCATTTGATCACTCCACGAAAAGAACTAGTTCTTTTGAACGGTTCACTAGCTCTACAGTCCACAAAACCCACATGAACAAGCTCTTCTTGATCTTCGGAATTAGCCGACTTAAGACCGACTCACCTAGAATAACTATCGTTCACTTTTAGTGAGCGACTGCTCACTCGTTCTTTTAAAAGAATTGCTCTAAAGAACAGATTCATTCGCGAACGACCCATCTGTATGGTGTATGCGGTAAAGCGCCTGATTCACAGTGTGCGAACCCGTTTTCAAATCGTCAAAATTGTTATTTCTTTTTTTATAGTCAGAAATCATTGCGCATTGATTTTATTTCATTTAAAATTAATTTACCTCTTTTTATAATGCGAAATAACTTTAAAACATTACTTACACTAAAATAATTACTTACAATAGATACAATAAAAAAAATTTATTACAATGCTACGCCAATAAAACGGATATTTGGTTAAAGTTCCATTTCCTCTGTTGAACATATTTGCGGGTGGTAACTGTCATAGAAACATTCAAAACTTATTTCCAGTTGACACCAAGCGCATTTGATAAATACCACTTCGCCACATGCACATTTCTTTTTTAATATAGACATTGAGAAACAAACGTCACTAATGTTCCTGAAAATACTTCTATATTCAATCAGTTGTGCTCCATACCAAAAGTACTGGATCATTGGGCGGAATACGAGCGCAGATAGTTGATGCATGATTAAGGAATGTATTTTAATCGCGCCTTCGCGTGAATATATTTATTTTTGTAACTTCAGAAGTGTTGGTACATTCTGGATTTTTTTAACAAATAATTTTATTTGTCTAAAAAAATAAACACCGCACGGTTGGCAATATCGGCGTAATTATTTTTAATGTGCATAAGCATGCCCCACCTTCATTCTCAAAGATCTCTTTCTATAGCGTCGTGTCTGTCCAAAACAAAGTTATTCTTTTTAACATACTGCAGTAAAATATTGTTTAAATTTTTATATATATATATTTCTCTGGACTATTTCCCTGATTTTGAACACGTTACAACTACGTTTCTGCATTTTTTACGTATTTCTTCTTCTCTTTTTTTTTTGATATGTGAACCAAAAAGGCCTGAAGGCTCTCGCATGCATAAAAATTTATGAGGAAGAATTTTTTCTGGTGCCGTTGTGGAATACTGTGCAGTATAAGAATGTGTTAACGTGTTCAAACTGTTTTTTTACTAAGACTCTCTTGGATCCTTGTTCGGCGATAGATCTATTATAAGTCAACTGATATTGACAAACAGGTTGATCCATATTGATGACGTAATCAAGGTTACAATTCTGAATCGGGAACCTCGTCTGTAGTCTGGAATTTTCAGCACTCGCCATAATTTATTCAATCGTTGCATGTTCCCTGTAGCTGACATTTTTTGTAATTCTGCATTGTCTGATCCTATGTGTCTTTTTAAATCGTTCAACCCAAGCCGAGCTGGCGAGTAAATTGAAACTTTCCAATAAAAATGGAAATGCACTGCTGTAAATTCCTTGTAGTTACCTATGCAAAAAAAAAAAAAAAAAATATATTACTGGTTATTATTTTTACTATTCACAAACGAATAATATTTTACCGTATTTATTACACTTACTTGTTCCATATTCTCTCTATAAATCGCTCGTATGTGCCATAATCTATGGCTTGCCATTTCCCAAAATGTGACCCGCCACGACTTACGTCTTTTTTCCATCGATGGGGATAATTTATATGTTTCAATTTGCAACATCCGTTTGACTTTAAGGTTTGAGACTGCATAGGGTGTAAGTATTGATCACTTTACGTTTGAAAACTCAAAAAAGTAATATCTGCACTGCTAAATATTTAATTTTGTAAACTCGCATAATTCATCAATTTCATCACGCGTAATTAGCTCGTCCTCAATAATGAGTTTTCTGTCGATCAAAATATCGACTATGGATTCATAAAATACCTTGCCCATAGCTATTGAGGATGAAGAAATTTCATCAGGAGGTGATTCTGTTAGCAAATTCGCGTCTAACAAAAGCATTTTGCAATATTTATAAGCATTTGTCACTTCTCCTTTCATCTCTTCGCTAAACTCCATTTTGTCGATTGTTTCGTCACAGACATTATTTTATTTTTAACCCTTTACATGCTGCCACTGCACGGAAATAGGCATATCGGTTGTAGAAAAATAAAAAATAAAACGAACTTCTGTATGTTACATATTTACTTTAAAATATTAACTGTAGAGATACAAGTATAGAAACTATGAAGATACAAGTATAGAAACTATGAAGATGAAATATACCTGTTTCACCAGAAAACACATAAAAAAATAAACTTGCTAAAAATAAAATGATGATTTTTTTTTTAAGTTGATACTGTATTGTGTAACATTTTATATTTTAAACGTTATTTCACCTAATAAAAAAAACCTAAATCAATTTTAAATTAAATAAAATCAATGGTCGGTGATTTCTGAATATAAAAAAAGAAATAAAAAAAATATTTGACAATATTGGGCTTGGAACCCGGGTTTGCAAAATGTAAATCAGGCACCTTACCTCATACACCACACTAAAGGTTGTAATTTTTGTTTTTGCATCGCAAATTTCTCAATAACTAGCGCCTATTTTGAAGAAATGATTGTAATACAAACATATGGAGTAACTACCCTTCGACATGTACTCGGGGGATCGAAATCCGTTCTTAACATGTGTGATGGTCTCCAAGTAAGCTGCAGGTCCGTGCGAAGGTTAGTTCAATATGAATTTCTATTCTCTCCGTTTTCCCTTCCCCCTCTCCGAGTATTAATGTAAATTCAGTTTCAATAAATTAGCTGATCCTTTGCTCGAAATGTGATTGGAATTCAATTAGCACTTAAATTTACTGAAATTAGTTTACCAAAATACATCTCTGTAGTTTTACTGAGTAGATAATTTTGTTGAAATATCTATAGAAAATTATCGGATACTGTAATAAATTTCCAAAACAAATTTATAATTTACGCAGTAAGCATATACAGTTGCCCTAGAAAGTGCATTAATATGTGCGTTCAGTCTGGTGGTAAACATAGGGAGCTTTTCTGTTAAGAAAGCGAAATTACAGAAAATAGTACCTTATTAGCGTCAATAGAGAGAGGATCAGGAAATGTTTTGCGTACTTTAGAGTATGAAATAAACATGCCTCGTATTGTGTAAGATACTTACTGCACAGTAATTCAATCATTGCGACAAAAGATTTTTTGCCTCTGATGTGGACAGTGTTTATATTTGGTGGGAAAGGAAGTTATTGTGACGCACCGTGACACTGCAAATATTTGACGCTTCAGTTTGCCGATAGGTCTAGACAGAAATAAACAACTAACGCGTTTATTCTGCTTGGAGATACATATTTTGATGACTACTTATGCGTTAACTGTGAAACCGGTGTCAGTCTGATAAGTATCAGTAATTTGTTTTTGTTCACAGTTACTATTCTGATCAAGAAGTTAGTCCATAGGGTCCCGGAAGAAAACATGACGTGCCTAGTGTCCCGGAAGGAAATATGACGCCACAAATGCTGTCGTCTTTTTCCCGCGCTGAGGCCAACCTGTTGTGTGGAGGTCGATTGGGCAGTTTTAACAGTGGCATCTTGTTCTGCATCTGCGTCGACTTCGAGAAAGTATTGGGGGCAAGGAACAGGATTGAATCTGGCCTTTTGAAGAAACCATTTCAGGATTCGCCTCCAGCGATTTCGGGAACCATGAAATGCGAAGTCTGAACCCGCTTCTTTTATAACGTTAGGACCGAGCGTTACCGGTGTCTATGCTTGCAAATATCAGATTAGTGAAGACTAGTGTTTTGGGTGTTCTGATATTTTCCGAAACTTTGTATCAAAGTAAATGCTGTGTAAATTATACTGCCAACATGGTGTAGCTATTAACGCTCTTTCATGGCATTAAGGAGGACACGGGTTTGGTATCAGCTTCGGCCATCCATGTTCCGGTTTTTCATAGTTTTCCGACATCACTTCATGCGAATGTTTGTACGGTTTCTTCAAAAGGCTATGGGTGAGATCATTCCAGTTCGTTGCCCCCGCCGAACCCGGTTCTGGAATTCGGGACAAATACCCATCCATCTATCCTGGTTTCGGTTTTCCATGGTTTCCTGGAACCACTTCATGCGTAGGCCAATATGGATCCTTAAAAAAGCCTTGACCGAACTACTTCCCTTTCCTTGTTCCTCTTCCTTCCTTGGCTCTAATAATCTCTACTTCGACGAGAAATAAAGCCCGAAGCAACAACAAATCTATACATCTATGTCCCATACACTAGTAACAAAATTTAAAAAAATATTTTTTTGCCCCACAAATAATCCAATTTTGAATATTTTTAAATACTATATTCTGTTTCAGCGAAAGACATTCGAAATCTGAAAATTATTCCGCTTAAGAACTAGAGGCATGGCAGACAAATGAGACAGCGCCGCTCCTGAATTATTGTTCTAGTTTCCTCGCGGTACGTAACCCTTCAAAAAAGAACATATTAGTAAAAATATTACCCGGCAAGGCGCGCCACGGGGAGATAAAACAAACTTGGACTCCAACCTCGGTCCCAGTGCAACTACCGCCATGACCAAGTTTGTAAAGCTGTTTTCCCTCGTCACATGAGGTCACACTCGCCCTCTAGTAAACAGCACATTTTACAAACAAAACAACACAAAAAAAAGGTTATGGAAATTTTAAATACGACAACACTTCACCATCCCTTTGGTTAGATCAGCCTTAATTTCCCGGATGTCGACAGGATGCACTTAACAGAATTAAGACAATAGTTCACCATTGTACTTGTTAGATCAACCTTAATTTCCCCGTGGTCGAAAAGGTTAGTGTTGCCCAAATGCAAGAACAAGACCAGACTTGGTCGGTCTTGGTCTTGCATCAATACACCTGGTCTTGGTCTTGGTCTTGCAAAAATGCAAGACCAAGACCGATTTTGGGCAACACTAGTGTTGCCCAAATGCAAGAACAAGACCAGACTTGGCCGGTCTTGGTCTTGCATCAATACACCTGGTCTTGGTCTTGGTCTTGCAAAAATGCAAGACCAAGACCGATTTTGGGCAACACTAGAAAAGGTGCACTTAACAGAAACAAGACAATACTTCACCTCCCATTGGTTAGATCAACCTTGATTCCCCGATGACGGCAAGGTGTTAACTGACAGTAAAACAAATACATTATTTACACGTTCAACACTTATTTCCAGTGCTTAAAACACATCATTAACCTATCCCATGGTGCTTCAGGAACAGGTTATACACTCCCGAAAAAAAGGGTCAACGATTCTCACTTGTTGATTATTGTTTTCTGTAACGTATTGTATAATGAGTAATCACTTATGCTGATATGCTGCAAAAGATCTTTCAATAAGACAGTTACTTATTCTGCCATTTTGTCTGGCTTCAAGGTTGTAGAACAAATTTTGATGGGTTGCATACACTAACTCAACCGCAGAAAGAAATTTGTAACACATTATCCTTTCAACAAGTTGATCATACAGATATGTTGCATGGTTTACTTATTTATTGTTGCTATTAACAGCGACGGAACTAATGTCTCTGTTACTAATTCTCTTCTCACTTCGTTATGCTTCACCGAACTTTGACTTTCAATTCTTTCACTCTTTGAGGAAATTGTTTAGGTCCTTCATTGATAATTTCATTACATGCAAATGAAAGTTTACTCACTTTCTTCGGCTGGACATTTTACGGTAATGGTCATCTCTTCTCTTCCGTATACTCCTAATCCTTCTCTCAATATCCGCTCAGACCTCATTTCTAATGTATACCATACCCAGCACCCTTTTTTTTTTTTTTTTTTTTTTTTTTTAATGGCATTCGGCTACTGGGCCATACAGCCAACTCAATGTGATTTGTTGCTATCAAGTATTGACACAAGGACACTACAAGACGGACAAGACATTCACAGACACAACACTAAACACCCATGCCCTTGGCCGGACTCGAACCAGCGACCTTCGGTACGCGGAGCTAGCATTCCAGCCCCTACGCTACCGAGGCCGGCTCCCAGCACTCTCTTCATCCGCCTCCTGTCTAAGGGTACGGGTATATTGCAACGGCCGATTGTTCACTCTGCCGAATACGGCCGATATCGGACAAACGAACAAAAGTACGCAACAGTATGGATTCCGGTTGCTCTGTGACCGACCTACTCGACCGACTCCACCATTTGTGTATTCGCGTTTAGCCATATCGCCGCATCGAAATGAAAGAGTAGAAATATATTTTCACCTACAAACGCTTATTATGACTAGTTTTGATATTTCAGTAAAATATATAAATTATCTGCTAAAACATATACCTTTTTTCATATCCCATCTCATAAGTTTTCGATTTTAGTTGACAGTAGACCAGTCTTTATCGATGATTTATATACACAGATAAAAATTTAAAAATATGTATTTATGAAATTAAAAATAAACATATAAATCAAATAAACTGTATCCCTGGTGGTCACACCTTGGATTACAACCCATACTATAATTTAGAGTATTGTTCTTTATTTTCCAGGGGCGTACTTTATAATCTACGAATGTATTAAAGTACGTTACCACCTCACTGTTTGATTTCTTACGAACAAAAATAGTATCCAAACAAATACCTTATTAACAAACGACAATTCTTTGCCACACTATAGTGGACTGAAAGATTCTCGCGCTTCTGAACTCAGTTGCCCAGGCTACACTCTCCGTCTTGCCTGCGCAGGTAAAATTGCTCAGTCAAAACTGTACAAAAAGACGGAACACGGAGCAGTGGCGACACGGTATAGGTATTAAGTTGGAGCAAACCGAGTGTTTTCGCAGCTGTGATAATGTGGCCAACAGAAGAGGTTTTGTAATAGCAGCATTATTTTATTGTTTACTGATTTTTTTTTTTTTTTAAAACAATGGACAAACAATCAACACCGAAGAAGTGGAGCAAAAGGTAGTTTTTACAGATAAACATACATTCACATTTTAACTTAATCGAAGATTCGGGAGAAGATCAGGAAGACTGGCGTGGTTGTCTAAGGATTGATAAAGCAGCCTACAATGAGTTACTTTGCCTAATGACACCAATAATCAAAAGAGAAGATACTGTAATGCGCCAGTCTATAAGATAAGATATTTGGTTCCGAGTAGTTTCTTGGTCATCTACAAGTTCTAACAAGTCAATTTTCGGGTGGTTAAAGTCGTCTGTACCGGCACCTGACTTGATGGAATCCTTCTTTTCTTTACGAAGGCAACTTACCAAGGATTTTTTTCAGTCACTGTGCCCCTTGTTGCACTGGGTTCCACCTAAATTGTAATAAATATATCTTTTTTTAAATATCATTGATTATAATAATGTAAATAATGCATAATAACGCAAAAATTGTTGTAAAACTAAATTACACGTACTTATCCGTTGAAAAAATAGATTTATTTGTACTGAAAAGGAGGTACTTACTCATAATTAACTGTAGACATCTCTTTTAATTTTTCTATCATTAATTGATAAGCTTCATTTCTTTTTGTTCCTGACGGAATATTCCGTGGACCTACTTTTCCACAATATGTACAATTCCATGAATTGAGTTATAAATTCCTTCGAATAACTTAGTACTTCACCCATTTCACAAATAGAAGTTGTAGAAAAAAACTGTGCAGTCAAATCTTTAGCAAATCAACGATTGCACAAGCCCCACTTTCGAGTTTGCATGCGCTACCGTGTTGCTGTCCACGCGTTCCGTCTTGCCTGGGCAAACTAGTTTGTGTGGGTAAGAGCGCAGGCAAGACGGAGCGTGTAGCCGGGGCAAATCACAATGAAATGTCAAAGGTCAATCACTTCACACATTGACCTGTTTGTTTTGTTTGTGGTTACTTTCGATACACTTGATATTTCTTGTTAGTAAAGAATGAGATAGTTCTATATTTTAGTTTAAACACAGACTGCATTAACAAATCAAAGCTTTGCCAGAGGTAAAGGTCAATTTTAAGGCCCGTAAGAATTGCAACTGAGATTTAAACCGGGGACCTTCCGTATTCCAATCACATGTCGTAACCATCTGAGAAATCAGATGAAATTTAGAAGTAATGCAAAATATGTATTCAATTATAATAAAATAAACGTACTTTTGTGTACAATATTCTTTATTGTTGCTGTCTCAAAACACAAACGTATTTTTATTGTTCAATAAAAAAGGTGGATTCTACCTTTGTCACACATAGCATCTTTACAGTGATTTAGGATGACACAATCTATCTTTTGCGATCATCTGATAAACCTGGAAGTGAGGTTGAAGAAAAAATACACTTTTTTAAGGTAATCGATAACAGGAAAACAGCATTTGGTCAAAAAGGAGTAGAAATTTTCTTCTCCAAATCCATCAACCGGACACCGGACCATCTCGTAAAAACGGCGGGGTGTTTCTCGGCTCGCGGTGTCATTTGAAGTAAATTTAATCGAGTGAGCACCATAACGCCCGAAGTCTAGACCATTGTAACCACTCCAGTCGGCAGAATTCGGTTGGTTGGTCGGCAGAGTTAAAATTTTTTCCCAAGTTTGTTCCATTGCAAACGTAACCTTACAGCGACTCCCATCCCAGCTCCTCTAATCCAAGTGATACAACCTAAGCAAACTTCAAATATAAGAACGGATACTTTCCCGACGTATGATTGGGAATCTTCAAGCGTGTTCCCCGTTGTCGATCATCTCATCCAGCATACTCACTCGTGGTCCTGTCCAGAGTAAATCGAAACCCAGCGCCAATGGGCAAGAACGCACGACGCTCTCTTTCAAGTTGTGTCAGGGCCGGTTTCTGTACATCAGTAGGGCGCTGTCTTGTAGGAGGTAACAACAGCTGGGTGATAATAACAATTAGAGATGAAACGGATATCCGGCCGGATAGGAAATATTGGCCGGATACAGGATAGTAGGTCAGTATCCGGCTGACATCCGGCGGGTATCGGATTCGCAATAAATTACGAAAATTTCATAAAATTTTGTTTAAATTCACAATTGATAAGTATATAATAAGTCCAAACACAAATAAAAACAAATATTCAAATCAAAAAACCAATTTCTCTGTAATAAGAGGTAATACTTAGTTTTATATTTGATTATTGTAGGCCATTTTCTTCTACAGTTGCTTGATAAATTAGTATTTGTTGTTTAATAATACGCTATTACAACTGTTGGATATTGTTTTTATTTTCCGGACGCGTTTCGCCTCTCGCCGAGGTATCTTCAGCGTACAGTTTTGCTGTAATATGTGATTTGTTATTGACTTTTGAATACAATGATTTTTAGATTTACCAAATTACTCTTATAAAGGCAGCATAATATTACTTATATTCATATAACAGTTTGATTACTAATATTTTTGTATCCGTTTTGGATTATCATGCAAGACGTTTTGTTTACATAAGTATACTAGGATATGTTTTATATTGTAACTTACATTTTACATTTGCATTTTGAGGTGTGGTCGTTGCTCGCCTGCGACCTCAACCAGCATATTGTTTTTTACACAATTGCACTTGGTATAGTTTGCTCTCGTGACTTGACTAGCAATCAATTTTGAGGCATAGTTTTCAATGCACGACATTGTCAACTATGCCTCAAAATTGATTGCTAGTCAAGTCACGAGAGCAAACTATACCAAGTACAATAGTGTAAAAAACAATATGCTGGTTGAGGTCGCAGGCGAGCAACGACCACACCTCAAAATGCAAATGTAAAATGTAAGTTACAATATAAACATATCCTAGTATACTTATGTAAACAAAACGTCTTGCATGATAATCCAAAACGGATATAAAAATATTAGTAATCAAACTGTTATATGAATATAAGTAATATTATGCTGCGTTTATAAGAGTAATTTTGGTAAATCTAAAAATCATTGTATTCAAAAGTCAATAACAAATCACATATTACAGCAAAACTGTACGCTGAAGATACCTCGGCGAGAGGCGAAACGCGTCCGGAAAATAAAAACAATATCCAACAGTTGTAATGGCGTATTATTAAACAACAAATACTAATACTTAGTTTTGTTTGCCCTCGTAAACAAGGCCAGGTTCAAAGAAAAGTCTTTGGCTATATGCACTACTGCAAGGCGCTGAAAAATAAATTCTAGCAAATTTTGTCAAATCTGATACTGGATGGCATTAGCTGACCACCAAATATATGGGTCATTCATCCTATCAATTCGAGATAAGTTTAAACAAAAGTCAATATCGCTAGCAATCACGTTTTCTTCTTGATCGTGATACTGGCTATCTCGTTAAAACAATTCCTAAACGTGTCGTGAGCTTCATGACTCACAGTTGATTCTGTTTCGTCCCTTCTACTCCTTTTAACAGCCATTGAGGATGAATTGCTACTGGTGGAAGATTCCTCACAAGACATTTTATAGATTTCCATAGAATCTTCTGACGAGCTTCAGCAAACCCCAAATAGTTTGTCTTGAATCTAGGCTCTAGGTAGGTCGCAATCGAGTAGTTCACTTCACTTGCCGAAACGACTTTTTAATTCAGTTTTCATAGAGGCTTTAATGTATGATAAGTCAGGAGATCTTTGTGCTTTCGCATCGTAATCTAAATATTTTCTTGGTGCAGAAACTTGTGATGTTAGTTTGGAATTGCAGTAGAGACTAGAACTTGTTATTTTTGCTATTTCTTCAAAGAGCTTGAATAGCTTAACAGACTTTACCATCAAACACCACTGTTGAGTAAAATTAGTGTGTATCCCGCGATCAGCCACATACAGCGATAGAACCCTTTTTTGTTCTAACATCTCGTGCTGATATCTTGCCCCAGCTGACAGGTACATTTTTCTTTTTGAATCGCGAGCAATTTTTCTTGAACTAAGCCCGAATGATTAAAGTGCTTAACGATACGTCTACCACTAACAATCACTCCTGCCACTTCAGGCTGGATCTTCAGCGGCTCAGTTAAAATTCTCTGAAGGAAATGGACGAAACATCTTGGAGAATCATGCTCAGCCACGCGTAAACCTTTCACCATGTTGGCGCCACTGCCATGAATCAGTAGATGTAATTTGTTATGGTCGATATCCCAATGATTTGCGGTACTATTAAGCTTATTTTATCCAGGGAGAGAACTAGGGAAATGCTTCATAGCAAAAACTCCATGTTCTAGTTTGACTTCGGAAGTTACCCACAAGCTGTGAAATTCATCGTTGTGTAAACAGATCTAGAAGTCACAGAAACAGCGATAGCACCAGAAATGTTTGTATTATTTTCTCATAAATTCTATCCTAGAAATCAGGTACAATTTCGTTTTGGAAATGTATGTAAGACTCGGTATTTATAGCGGGATAAAGTTTCTTCTGCGATGGATAACGAACGGCTCGTTGTCTAGTGCAACGATTCCTGCAATAACTTAATGATATTTTTTCCCCCCTTTTCGTCATTTACATTCTAAAGTAATTTTCTTTCAAACGATTCTGATAAATTGCTTTTCTTTCATTGTCGAAGATGAACTTGTCCCGGGATGGCTAAAGGCAGTATAGGCACTCGGATGTTTTATTTTCAAATGGTTTGTCATGGCAGAGGTATCTGGTCGATGACAGAAAAAATACGTCATTTCTTTTCTTCAATTCCACAAAGACAAAAAGGAAATGATTCAAACTTCGAGTAAAAACGAGACTCACGAAAAGTAATTCAAAATCGAAAAATTATTGTAATTATTTATATCAAAATATTTACAAATAGGCATTCCTTTCTTTACTCAATACATTTTTATTTTTCCTAACCTCAAATAACAACGTTCAGCCGAATATTCGGCTGCCGAATAACCGGCTTATGGGACGGCCGGATAGCCGGTATCCGGCCAAACAGCTAACCGTTTCGCTTGGGGCTGACTCATTGGTTGTCGGTCCGTTGGCCAGTACAGATAGATTCTCACTTGAAGAAGTTGGCAGAGATAGCGGTTGAAATATCGTATTTTACAACGCCATCTTGTGGTACACCGTTGAAGATTTCATTGGAAACTTTGAAAACAATTCGAAATTTCAGCATGTTATAAAGCGAAATAACTTTGTTACTTTTATATTAACTAGCAATAAATGTCGCATGTTTCTGATAAAAGCTAACCTTACATATTATCCATTTCACAGCATTTAGGTCGTGATGTCATACCCAGCGTGGATCTAATTACTATAGCAAGTCTAGAAACATCAGCTGGCAATGCTATTTGTTGTTAGATAGTATGGTCGACGGATTGTAAGCAAATTAGTCAATTTAAAGGAAGAATAATAGCTTCAGTGACACCACGGTGGTGTTTCTTCGGTTATGGTGAACGAAATATCCGTACATAAACTTCGAGTGTGTTGGAGAGGCACCACTTTATTTTTGATGTACAGTACATTAGGATTAATAACAAGAATGGATCGGATGGGTCGGTCTACTAGCTTGTACTGTGATAGGCAAGGTGTTCGCTATATCATGCCGGTTTGTACTAATCGGGCTTCAAGAATTTGAACCGTTAAACCGAATGGCAGAACAATTTAAACATTGGTTTCCAGTGAGTCTGTACTCTGTATACGGATTTTTCTTACACTTAGTGTCGTTTTACAAATTATTGTAAACGTCAATTAGCTTTCTGTTTTATTGAGTTGAGCGTTCTGCATTGTGAATAATCTGTACCCTAAATGAATAAATAGCTGAAAGCAATTAACCAACACGAGGCACTACAACTAATAACCTGTGTACAGATAAAGTGTATAGATCCATTAGTACAGTTTTTTAATTCTCAATCTGGCATTTCTTACAGGAAATACATACAGTTGTACAGAAAGAATCTTATGCATTCGTCCATTTGTACATCGTCTGCGTTATTTCAGAGTTCGTCCAATGCTGCCTAGTTCTTCTGTCGAGAACGTTGTTTAAGACACGATACGCCGGTTTCGTTACACAAGACTGATAACGCGCGCCGACGGCATTGTCTCAGATTAACTGATAACAACAGTTCACACACAGTGTCTACTGCAGCGGTGGCCTCAAAAATAGTCGGCCTCTTTTCGGTCGTGGACCTCGTGCTGCGCTTGACTCTAAAATAGAACAACAGGGGTGCCGCGTGTTCCCACGACGAATCGTAACAGAAGTTCCACAGCTTATAACTAGCTTCTCCTGAAACCGCTGGGCAGATACGCTTTGAAAATTATGATTCTACGATGATCTGCAATAACCAGTACCAGTTTTGTGGTTCTCACTCTGAAGGCACATGTTGGTGATGGCGCTTGGAAGAATATTGGTCGAAGAGTTTGGAATAGAGCTTGGAAGGTAAAAGATGACCATGACCACAAGCTGGCACTCGATTTCATTCATAAGGGAGTGGGAAAATTTTCTTTTTTGGATGAGGGTGTCATGGATTGGAAAAAATTAAAAGTAAAATGATGAATAATTTTTTAAAAAAAACGTTGAAGGAATTTAAAATTAAAATTCGTAAATCACAAAAGTGGCTGCCGGAAAAATTTAACACTCAAATTATATAATATAATAAAGAACGGATAATTAGATGAATAGCGGAATTGCCACCGCAGCGTCTGCTCAATCGCAATTAAATTAAATGGAAAAGGATTATAATGAAACATTCTGTTATTTGATCTAAAAGAAATTAAAAATAATGACCCCAGATAATAGTATTTTTTTCCAAATTCATTTGTTATGTCAGTCAACGATCCTGCTTTTTTTTCATTAAAAAACAACCTAAAACAGTGGAATGATAAAACGAGGAAACATTTATATCATTTCATGCATTTTTAAAACGTAATAATTCTTCCACAGAAGTAAGCTGAGACTGAAGTCTTTTTACATGCCTTTTCATATCTTCAATTTTAGATTACAAAACTAGCTTTATTTTCTCCTATTGGTATCCAGAGTGTGTTAGGGGTACTTAAACACTGGTAGCATACTGGAACTTTGTGAAATTTGAACGCTCTTTCTGTTTGAGGTTGTACTGAACTTTAGCAGAATAAAAATAAAAAGCTATACAAATTAATTAAAAATTGTGTGATTTTCAGTTGATTGGGATTGGATATTTTAGAACGAATAAAGTTATTACATGAAACATTGATTTTGTATCGTAGGTACACAGAAACAAGCAGATGTTGGAGTCACAAATAAAGCGTCACTTATCACAGCGGAAGGTGAGATAAAGCTGAAACAGACATTATAAATTACGTCACAGTAATTAAAGTTATAATGATGCGTGTAGATGATGTAGTAGAAACTCAGCAAAAATTCGCATTTAGACAGCTTTTGACGCATTATTCGAGCCTGTGTCTGCTTCTCTACGTGTCGACAGACAATCTAAATCAGTGTGTCATAAATCAAAGTAAGGCAGAAGATACTGGGATGATATGAGTCACTGGGACGATACAAGATAGGAAGCGAAAAGTCGATGTTTTAGTAGGCTGTGCACTTTTGTGATTCGTTTCGCCTAGCATCTCACTCTAAGAATTGAGACGTTGACAAAACTACGAAGGTAGGCTGAAAAGAAATGCACACAAGCTTTTGGAGCGTCCAAGTAGCTCCATTTTGGTCACCTGTGAACCCCCCCTCCCTCCCCCCTCGAAGCCAGACGTGGCTTTTGTCTCTAAACACCCCCCTCCGTGTTCTGTACCTCATTTTAATTGTGAAAAAATGATATGAATGGAAAGCTACCTGGCCTGACTCGAAAAATCCCCCCCCCCCCACTTAGCGCAGCTTAACCTTTCAGCCAACCCCCCCTTTAATGATCCTCAGAAGCGCGCCCGGTGGCATGTGGAAGTAACATCTCGCCTCTACACGCATGCGCAGGTTCGAAGTCGTTGAATTCATTCAATTTATTTTGAGAATTGGAAGTATTGGAACGTATTCTAGTGCTATATCAACGCGAGTTAAACTGCGTGCGCTTATCAAATTCTAAACTACTGAAAAAGTGATTCCTACTGAAATTCATCGTCGTTTAAAGGCTGTTTATAGTGATGATGCAGCTGATAGGTCTACTGTAAATCGATGGGTAGTAAAATTTCGTGATTGTGGGCCTGGAAAAGCCATAATTGTTGATGAAAAACGCAGCGGACGACAGATCAATGCCACAGACGATAAATATCGCAAATTTGTAGACGATTTGATTCCAAATGACCGGCGAATCACTCAAAAGCGTATCGAAAACCATATTGGAATGTCCAAGAAATGTGTCGGCTTCATCACTGAACAACTGGGATACCGTAAAATCTATACACTGTGGGTACACCTCTTGTGCAACTGTAGCGGCTATGGGAAACCTGAAGTTTGAACCGATTCCACACCCTCCATACTCCCTGATCTTGCGCCTTGCGGTTTTTTAATTTTTTTCCTCTACTCAAGAGAGACCTCCACGGTAATCATTAAACTTTGACGATGAGATGAATTCAACTATCAAATCCTGGATTCGAGAAAAGTCTGAAGAATTTTTCAGTGACAGAATAAAAAAAAAACTTGTTACACGTTGGGAGAAATGTGTTATCCTTAAAGGTGACTATGTTGAAAAATAAATATATGATTTTGAAGCTTAAAAATTGTACTTTTATGTGCTTTTAGTCCGCTCTTGCTATTTGCTTTTGTTTGCCAACTACCTAATCAAGAATAACAAGAAGGCAATGCATTCCAGAATTCGCCATCTGCTTGTTACCAGGCCATACGTTCATGACTGCAATTTACCTTCTAATTCACTGATAAACAACAAATCAGTTTTTTATTTCTAATTTTCAAGTCGCTTACGTGTTTCCAACAACAGATTGAAAAGTTTTTAAAATAAAAATTTCACCATCATAGCTGAAATTCAGCTTCAAACTTATAATTTAAGAGAAATTGCTAAAAAATAAAAGTAACCTCAGATGTTTTATTGAAAAAATTAAAATTTGGTTAGAAGCATAATGTTTGAGAAAATATTTGATTTTTTCAAAAATACCTCGTTTTATATTTTTTTCCTATTAAATCAACAACGCTCGTTGTGTTTCCGTGGGTGGTTAAGGAACCATGGGTCTCGAGTACTGATTGTAGAAGAAAATTTTACTTTTTCTGTCTTTGAGCCTTGTTGACGCCAAGGTTATCAGAGGCGTGAGGGGGTATCCATAAATTACGTGAGGTGTTTTTCAGGATTTCCGCCCTCCCCCCCTCCTCTGGTGAGATTTCGTGAGATCTGGTCCGACCCCCTCCCCCTTCTGGTGAAATCTGGTCCGTGAGACATCCCCCCCCCCCAGGAAATCGCCCTCGCAGGTTTTTGAGACTTGTTTTTTTAGGTCTCACCCACACTTTTCGGCGTAATACCCCCCTAAAATCGAATTTCGCGTCGTCATTTGTAGACTTTTTTTTTTTTTTTTTTTTTTTTTTTTTTTTTTTTAGCACGGCCTTTGAAGGAACCATTTCAGCAATCGCCTTAAGTGATTTTGGAAAAACGAAATCTGGACTGCCGGATGGGGATATGAACCCGCGTCCAGCCAATGCCAGGCTCGGTATGTGGAAGATATTTTCACCACCAGAAGGGTGGCAAGGGTTGTTGAGCACAATTCCTAAGTGCCAGTTTGTGCACATAAGTCCTGGGTTAAATTCTAAACCTCTTCGCAATGCGTATGTAGTAAGGATTTATGACACTGTTGACCTTCCGTCGGATGGCGACATTAAGAAAAAATACATATGTATTGCCCCATATAATTAACTTTCCCTGTGTGAGAAATGTTACTTTTAAAATATTAGAAACTTTGACAATCTTGGTCCAAAATTATTAGTTTGTTAACTTAGATTTCATAATTATAACTTTAGTATGTATTATATGTATGTGAGGTTATAGTCCCGCCACTGGCGAGATGGTGATGCATCTGTTGTAGCGTGTATAATATAATGCTTGTCACACTCCAAGGTCTCGCGTGTGACTACGAGGTCAAAATCCACCTAGCGCAGTCTGCATTATCAGACCAGCTGACTCTTTGTTCTGTCCAGTCGGGCCTGCGTGGCAACACGTCGAACCTTGTGCCCAGTCTCATGGGAACCACCTATCAAAACACACTATCATGTCAACGAGAGGCCGTAAAATAACAAAGATCCAAAGGGCCAACGATGTCGTTCAACAGAAAGGTCGCGGCTTCGAATTGCCGTCTAAGCCAGAATATTGACTTGATCTTCACTTCTCCGATACTTTCAAGTATTCCTTGTAGAGCCTTATTACCCCTTTACGTATTATGACTATCGACAGCTTCAGCGGCGACAAAGTTGGAATATGTGGCAATTTGAAAGTATGTTATCAGCTGATTGAGGCCGCATCAAATTTATTATCCGGTATCACTACCGAACACAGTAAGGGGCCATCCACAAATTACGTCACACGAATTTCATGATTTTTGGACCCCTCCCTCCCCCCATGTCACAGGTTGTCACATTTGTGGGACCCCCTCCCCTGGTGTGACGTCACATATTTTGCAATTTCAAATTTATAAATTAAAACAGCACTTCCAAAATTATTTATGTATTTCTAGTTAAAAAATCAAACCAACAATAAATCAAACATTTAAGAAAATATAAAAAATACATAAAAATCGAATTAGTTATATTAAAACGAGTCATCATGTGTCCATGGATTTTGAACACATTCCTTGATACTGTTTATTATTGGCATAATAGTCACTTCATTCTTGATTTCGATAGTGTTGGGAACATTCGTTGTGTTAACATCATCTTCATCTTCCACCAAGAGCCAAAAAGTGATACATACGCGTCTCCGAACACGTAAACCTACACTTAATTGTGCAACCTGTACACCTAAGTACTTCTTGCGATTCATTCGCAACACCTCCCCCCCTTGGGGAAAATTTTGCAATCTCTCTTGAGAGTGCAAAATTTTCAAATTCTGTGTCGGCTGTGTGAGCTGCTTATTTATTGACAATTAATTTCTTATGCATATTACAATGATACATTAATTTTTACAATGTTTCACATATTTCACATATGTTTCACACATATTTCAATTTCTTTCTTATCTTGTCTTTACAATAGTGACAATTTTTAATATTACATACATCATACATGTATAAATAATTATCTTACAATGTACCATTTCACTTTTTCTTTTTGACAGTGTCTTATTATTTCCTAAAACTAACACAAAGCATTTTAATATCTTTTCCCACAATATGTTCATTATACATTCTAACGTTTATCAGTTTTAGACAAAAACATCAATGGTCTCTTTTGTTCATACTCCAAATATCTGTTTGGATAACGCACACGTTCACTTATCACTGTATCACTGTTTCGTTTACATACCTGCTTCTCACAGGCCCAAAAGTAATCTGTTCACTCTCATCATTGTTCATTCCAGCAGGATGATACCTAACCACCCCAGTATCAGGGTACTGATTTACAATCTTATTCTTAACACAAATCTTAGTGCAACAGTCATCACCTATGGCTTTACAGAAAAACCTAAAACAATCACGGCAACATTTACAATATCTACATACACAGAATATTATTATCAGCACTACTATCCCTGTCCCAGCATACCCCCATATTGGTATACTGTCTATAGAGAAAGAATTAAACGCTGTTCTTTGCTGGTATGTAATTTCATCTTCTATCTCATCTAGCTTATGCCCTGCTGCCGTCAAATCATCTAACTGTCGAACTACAGGTTCAACTGGTAAATATAGAGGAATTTCAGATATGTTTTTCTTTTCTTTATTTATTATACAACAATCTATCTCCATATTTAGATTCGGGACTATATCATTAATCGGTACCTTTGATCTAATGATATGCTCAGACTGTATTAATATTTGTGCACCATATCCCTTACATTTACTTAAGAATTTAAGCTTTCCTGTCCCTTTAATAATTACATCTGTAGGCTTATTTTCATTACACAAAACTGTTAATCCTTCATCCTTTGGTGCTACAAAAAGCCATTCATTACCTCTTATTTGCGTCCATACGCTTTCATTCAGTGTAATAAACTTCTGAATACAATCACTTGGGATTTTTACTATAGGTTGAAGCATCCTGGCTTCACATACCTCATGATCATATGTTGACAATAACACAAATGTCTGTTTACAAATACTATGATTAGGTTCTAGCTTTTTGCATGTTAATTGATCACTATCTAACTTTACATATTGCCGTTTTGCATCATCAATTAACAAAAATTCTTTTTCAGGCGCTATATAGGTAAATAATTGTTTACTGTGATTCACCTCAATGGTAGGGGCCAAAGCTTATAAATGTTAAACATTTCACTGTCTACTAGCGGAATATTTAATACATAGCTCAATATATTTCCCGAAATAAAGACATCTAGATCTATTACTCTCATTAATTGATACCCCTTGGCTTCAGACAATTCTATTGGAAATTGCTTATCTTTTATTTCGTCTTTAATCAATCCCAAGTATTTTACCACTTGTACCGGATTGACTAAATGCGGTTCAAGAATGCCTTTCTGTGCATTCACTATGGCAGTTATAAGCAAATCGTATTCTCTCTCAATTTCATTGAATATTGACATTAATTGTATCAGCTGTTCATTTAATGTGACTGATATGGCAAGCTTATCCATTCTTTTGTCTACGCTATTCTCATATTTTATGACATGCTCATTTAATTTTAACATCCCTGCAGTTATAACTTTTTCATTACGCTCTATCGAATTAACCGTGTGATTGAAGCTAGTCAATGTCGCTCTTACAATTGTAACTTGCTCTTTGGACAACTTTAATAATTGCTTCTGTTCATTTTCTAACAAATTAATTTTTGACTTAAAATAAGAAGCATCATCTTCATCCAAAGTTCCAAATAGGACCTTGCTAAGTTCCCCTACAAAATTAAGTATTCCTCGTTTTCTTCTATTCTGCTCATGTCTAGCTAATTGCCCAATTAGGCTTTGTGAGGCTTCTATTTTGCTCACATGGTATTCTAATGCATGTTTGCGCCCACACATTCTACTGTACTTACATTTATCTTTGTAAGTTTTTGATTGCAAAAGTCTACAGCCCTTGACGCTACATTTCGACTGGCTTCAAATTTCTCTCTTATGTCTTTTAAGTTAAAATAACTCACTATTCTCCAAGTAACAGTGTACAAACTTACTGTCCCTTTGTTGTCATAATACAGTCCTGGTGATGACTTGAATTTTGTTAACTGTAGATCCTGCTGTTGCATCGTTGACGTCACACTCATTATTAAGATGGCCACTACTATTCCACAGCTTACTGCCATCATTCCTGCAATTTTAAAAGAACTCTTTTAGTCTGTTGGCATGCACTTTTGTATATTTATTCTTCTTCAACTGAATTACTACATTTGGTCCCTTAGTCTCAATTACTGTATACGGACCCCTCCATTGACTGTCCAACTTTTTCGAACGGCCTCGTCTCACACTTTCATCAAATAATAAAACTCTGTCACCTGGTCGGAATACTACGGGATTTTGCGTCTTATCATAATTATCCTTACTTTTCATTTTCGCTTGCGCTGTCGCTTCTCGCGCTTCTTGATGCATTGCCCTTAATCTTTCTCTTAGTTCAATTACGTAATCATCGTAATTATATATTACCTCGGCTGGTTTCTTTTGTAGTACTCCCGGTAAGTTACATACTCTTCCAAAAAATAATTCGTGAGGCGTATATCCGGTAGTGCTATGCGGTGTTGTATTAAAAACAAACACTGCATATGGGATCCAGGCATCCCAATCTGTCTGACCTTTATTTATGTAGTGCCGAAGCATTTCCGTCAATGTGCGATGCGTTCTCTCTAACGCTCCATTCGCTTGTGGGTGATAACTTGTAGTGTGTATCTTCTCTATACGTAGTAATCTACATATTCTCCTCATTAGGTCACCCATAAAGTTACTTCCCATGTCACTTAATAAAATAGACGGTATTCCGAACCTTAGAATTATCCGTTCTACTAGCACTCTTGCTACCGTGTCAGCATCTTGCTGCTCTATGGGCTCGGCTACTAAAAACTTTGTCAAAGCATCCTGAAATGTCAGTATATACTTATTTCCTTTTTCTGATTGCTGTAGTGGACCTACGATGTCTATATCACACCGTTCAAACACATGCTCTGGAGTTCTTGTTATCTCCATTGGCATCTTTGTCTTACTCTGGGTAATCTTATTCTTTTGGCAGCTTTCGCACTGGCGAATGTACTGCTCAATGTCGGCTTTCATGCCTTCCCAGCTACAATACTTCCTAATTCTCTCATAGGTCCTACCTATTCCCTGATGTCCACCAATTGGTGATTCATGATATTGCTTCAATATTTTCATCTTCTCTTCCCGAGTAAGTTCTTTCTTATTGTTCGTCTCCGGTGATAATGTTCCCTTCTCATTGTCAGCAGTTGAGGTACCACTTTCTGCCTCTATTTCTTTACTTTCAGGTTTCTCTTCATCATTATCACTTATTTCGTCATCGGTCTCTCTAATGTTTCGGATTCGCGAAAGAGCGTCTGCAACTTGATTTCTTTTGCCGCTCTTATACACGATCTCATAATCATACTCCTCGAGTTTCAACCGAAACTTCATTAATCTGGATGACGGGTCTGATACACTATTAATCCACAATAACGGTTTATGGTCTGTGCAAATGGTAAATTTCCTTCCAAACAAATAGGGTCTGAACTGTTTCACTGCCCAACAAATGGCTAGCATTTCCCTTTCGATAGTGCTGTAGTTTCTTTCTGCCCTGTTTAAGGTCCTGGATACGTATGCTACAGGTAAGTCCTTACCAATTATACCTTGACTTAAAACAGCTCCTATCGCATCTTGACTTGCGTCTGTGGTTACTACGAAACTTTTTGTGAAATCGGGATACTGTAAAATGGGAGGATTCAACAATTTTTCCTTCAATTGTTGAAAAGCCTCTTCCTGTTTCGTTCCCCATATATATGTAACTCCTTTCTTTAGCAACTCATACAACGGCTTAGCAATTTTACTATAATTACTAATGAACCGTCGATAGTATCCACTCAAACCCAAGAATGCCTTTAACTGACTGGTATTACTCGGTTGTGGGTATTGTTTCACGGCTTCTACCTTTTTTGGATCAGGTTTCAATCCCTCCTCTGTGAGTACGTGTCCCAAAAAATGTAACCTCTTTCCGTAGAAATTCACATTTGTCTACTTGTAACTTGAGGTTGTACTTTCTCAGTCTTTCGAAAACATCTTCTAATCTGGCATTATGTTCTTTTAGTGACGATCCAAAGATAATGACGTCATCTAAATAAATGAACACTTTCTCACCTTGCAGTCCTGTTAACACAGAGTTCATCAATTTCTGGAAGGTATTTGGTGCCGTCTTTAATCCCATAGGCATCCTTTTGAATTCATAATGTCCATAAGAAGTGCTAAACGCTGTCTTTTCCGATCTTTCTCGTCCAATAAGACCTGATAATATCCTTTCGCTAAGTCCAGTGTCGAGAAATATTTTGCCTTTCCTAGCCCATCTAATATTTCATCAATTCGCGGCAATGGGAACACATTATTTACTGTCAGATCATTAAGTTTTCTGTAGTCTATTACCACACGCCATTTTTGTTTACCGCTTGCATCCATTTTCTTCGGAATTATCAGTACCGGCGAATTCCATGCACTATCACTAGGTACTACTATGTCATCCTGTAGTAGTTTATCTATTTCGCCTTGCAAAATTTCTTTTTGCGCCTCCGGTATTCGGTATGGCCTCAACCGAACTATCTTTCCTTCTGCTTCCGGAAGGAGTTTAATTTCATGCTTGACGGCCTCTGTATAACCTAATCTATCTCCCGGCAAATGGAATATGTCATTATACGCCGCACAAATCTCCAATAGAGCTTCCTGCTCTTCTTTGTTCAAATGATCGACCCGGAGATTTTCCTTTAGCTTGCTTAACCGCGATCTGCCCTCCGGTCGCTCTACTCTAACTTGCCTTACGTGGGTTTCTTTTAATTCTGGCATTTTCTCAGCTTCTACTATGGGATTTTCTAATTTAACTTCCTCTTCCGTAGTATATAGCATACTTGTGATGCACACTCCGTTTCTCACGGATACCAATGCTTCTGGCACAAATAGACCTGGTTTTACTTCTTGCTTTGGGATTATCACCTCCGATACATCCTTCAGCGTAACTCTTACTTTCACTATTTTTTCCTCGCGCGGGCCTATTCTTATTTCTAAGTTTCGAGCCTTCCCGGCTTCCACTCTCGGTTGAGTACTACACTTACTCCTGCACTTACTCCTGTTTTTCGCGATTGGAATCGCCTTTGACTTCGTGGTCTTAGCCACCTCCGCATAGGTGCGTTCCGTCGCATCCTTATGCCACGCAGATCTTACTGCTAACGAGTCGGACTTTTCCGTATTCGTTAAACTACTACGCCCTTTCACGGGGCTTGCTGTCTTCGATGCAGTACCTACTGCCCTCGAAAACCTTCCGTCACGTCGCACAATTCCGTTAGTCGACGGACAATCTCGCCTTTTCACGGGGCCTACCGTCTTCGAGTCAGCACCCAGTGCCCTCGGAATCCTTCTGTCACGCCTCACAGTTCCTTTAGTGAGCGGACAATCTCGCCTTTTCACGGGGCCTACCGTCTTCGAGGAACCCAGTGCCCTCGGAATCCTTCTGTCACGTCCCACAGTTCCGTTAGTGAGCGGACAGCTTTTACCCGATGTCACAATCCCTGCAACACCTTGCCTAACGCCACGCCTCACAATTCCGTTAGTGAGCGGGCAACTTTCACCCGATGTCGCAATCCCTGCAACACCTTGCCTAACGCCACGCCTCACAGTTTCGTTAGTGAGCGGGCAACTTTCACCCGATGTCGCAATCCCTGCAACACCTACTTTCTTAACACAACGCATCCCACGTTGCGTCTGAAATGGCCCTTCTTGCGCGGTTTCCAAGCCAATTCGCTTCCCGCGAATCTCAATGGTCCTCCCACCATAATCTATTATGGCCCTATTTTGTGCCAAGAAATCCCTTCCTAACAAGCCTTCAAATGGCAAATCTATGTCCGACCCTATCACATAGAACTTTTGCCTTAGTACCAAACCCTTTTCGACTTGCAACTTAATTACTACGGAAGCTTCTGTTTTCACTATATTGTTACTAATCCCTTTAATTCTAATTTTTCCACTAGTATCCCTTTTTGCTCCCTTAGGTATACTATCCTTTTTTATTAAGCTGATCTGTGCCCCACTATCTACCAGGAATTTCATCCGATTGTGCTTTGCTCCATCACATTGCATCGTCACGTATTCATTTTTGTCTGTGCAGTCTACTTTATATACTTTTGGGGGCCCGGCGCAATGTGACTGCCTCATTACGCCACTTAACAGTTTACCGATTTTCGATCTTTTTCCTTTCCCGACCATGCATTTTCTCGGCAATCCCGTGCGTAATGCCCTTTTCGGTTGCACTTATAGCATGTAATTTCACTTGTATACGGTACCTTCTTTTTAAAGGGTGCTGTTTGGGCCGCTTGCCTAGCGCTACTTCTCGTCTCTCGCCGTGTTTCCATCGTTCTGACGGCGTTTTCTTTTTCCATCTTGTCTAACTTAGCAAGCAAAGCATTTATCGCTTTCTTATCCAGTTCATCCTCTTTATCAATTACCCTTACGCGCTTTTGCGCACGACAATCTTTGGCTGTATGCCCGGATTTTTTGCAATTGAAACAGAATGGGACCGTTTTTCTTTCTACCTTCTGATTTCTGAAGGGATATCGTGAAACCGGTTTTTTCTTTCGCTGAAGCAATCGCACTTTCCTCTGTGGCTGCGATTTCCACAGCTTCTGAAAGGGTAATCGTTTCTCCCCTGGCACGTACAATTGTTTTTATTCGATCATCATATAACCCTTGAATAAAAACAGCCCTTCCTAACTTTAATACAAGAGCTATGCTGCCTGCCAATTCCGTTTCTGCCATAACACCCTTTATGGCTTCCCTGAACTGATGCTGGAGTGCATCTATGCGCGAACCCCATTGCGCAATGCTCTCCCATGATTCTTGCCTACTAGCAAACATTTTGCATGCATAATAGTCTAGCGTTCTTTTGCAGCCATAGTTTTCAACCAATATCGCACGAACTGCCGGCCAAGTTGTAGTCAAATCTCTGACGAGCAATTTGCTTCTAGCTGTCGATACTATTCTGGCTTTAACAAATTTTAATAAGATCTCATGTTGTTCTGGCGCCACCAGTTCAAAAGCACTATCACAGTTATCCAAAAATTCATTTAACTGTGCCTTATCGCCATCAAAAGAATGAGGAATTAATTTAATGACTTCATTTAAACTAATATACTGCCTCTGAGGTGATGACTGCGCCTCCTGACTACTTGGCATTACTTCGTTAGGCATGCTTGCTGTGCGTATTTTCTCACCTGCTGGAATTGACTTTTAAACGACGTGCGCTGCTCGTTTGGCTGCTGACTGCGGCTCGTCCCGCTGCCCTCGGCTGCGTCGCTCTGACTGCTGCTGCGTTGCGGTGACTACGGTTGCGTTGCGGTGACTGCGGCTGCGTCACGGCTGCACTCGGCTGCGTCGCGGCTACTGTTGTCGACCCTCGTTGGCCTCGGCTGCGTTACGGCTGCTACCCGTTTTGTTGTCTCGTGGATGCTGCTGGCAGGTTTTCTCCGTTGTCGAGTGACCCCTCTCGTGGTCGACCAGTGGATCCTCTTCTTCTTCTCTCGACGCCTACTTATTTGCAGTGACCTCCCCCTGTAGGCTTCGTTCTCCAAGCCGTCAGTCTTACTTTGACTTCGGGCTGAGTTCTACAGAAGTGCCCACACCTATTCCTCAAATTTGTGGCCTATATTGCCGATATGCTGACCTTTGGGCCAAGGTTGGCCAAAACTCTGTCAGTCGTCTTACTGGTTTTGTGGCTATCCTGGCCAAAAACTAACAGTGGCTATCCTGGCCAAAACCCCACACTATTGACACCAAAAATTATAGGTATGTTGCGTCCGGTTGGCTATTTACTTCCGCGAGCGGTTCGGAAGTTGGGAGCTAGACTTCCGTTTAGTTGTTGGAAGTCTAAATACAAGTGAGTAACGATTTTCAAACTTGGGAACTCGGTGTGGAAAAGGGTTTGAGAAATAAAAAACACATACAAGTTGAGATTACAATCAAACTTGCAACTCACGAAGCCCGACCTACTTCCACTGAAAATATTCAGAAATTACGGGTGTAACTAGCTTGGGTCCTTCTATCTGCTGGTCCGTCATTTACTAAGACCCTTATACTTGAAGACCCTAACAGCTAGCAACGGCGACTACTGTGCCCTGCACTAGTCTGTCTCTCCGTCCTACTGCTGCCCTAAGCTAACAGTCCTGCTCTGTCACTGCTGGTGATCCTCTCTGCTCCTGCTGGTCCTCTCCCCTGCTGGTGGTCCTCTCTGCCCTGCTGGTGGCCCGGCCACCTCTTTTATATCGTCCGGTGACGACATTGCGTGTGTCTTCTCGACCTTCTCGAACATTCGGGTTGCGCTGGTCACGTATCCTACGTTCTTGCATCAGCTTTGTTTATCCTTCTGGAAATTTTCGTGTTTCCTGTCACGCAGGCTGTCGGGTCGAGGGCGTTATCGGGCGCTCTTCCGCTGCTTGTCAACACACTGTCCTATCTCCCCTCGCTCGACCTTCCGGCCTCTACTGTTTATGTTTACTGCCTCTGTTGATAAACATTGCTTCTCCACAACATCCTACGCGTCTCCTAACACGTAAACTTTACACTTAATTGTGCAACCTGTACACCTAAGTACTTCTTGCGATTCATTCGCAACAAAATTATGCATGAGATGTCACAAAGTTTATGACACGCCTCCCCCCCCCACCTTGTCACACGATGTCACACTTTGTTGATCCCCCCCTCGAGGTGTGACGTAATTTATGGATGGCCCCTATTTGGAAGCAACGGATTTGTCGCATTTCAGTATAACTAAAATGTGTTTCTATAATATTTATTTTACTTCAAATTGTAATCATAATTAAAGATAGCTAACAAAGTGGACCAATGTACCACAGGTAACCGCTGAAGATGGGACTGAAAATGGGTCGAAACGAGTTCGGAGAGAAACAAAAATTCAATTACATTGGCGAAGTATTAATTATTTACACAAATTGTCTTAGTATTTTCGTTTTTTGTGAAGTGGAAGACACGTACTTTCCAGCAATTAATTAAAACTGCTTATTGGTAATGCGAGAGGCATGAAGATATTTGCAAATACATTACTGAAAACAGGAGTTTTAATTGCAATCGTTATTTGGAGAGTAATCATTTCGATTATTTTATTCGGTTCTCTGTGATTCTAGTGGCAACTGCTCTCATTCTAGTAGAGACAAGTTAGAAGCAGTGAAATTTTCTTGCAGGCAGATCCTATGACGTAACCTCCAAGTGTCCCCGTTCTTCTTGTTTGTGTATGCTCAGTCAACACGGTCACTCCCATTTGACGGCATATCTTCCGCGCGTGATATTCACCACTCATTTGCGTTTCGCCCGCAAAGATATTTTAGTTTTTTGTCTTCGGTAATTACGGCTCATTGACGTCGCGTTCATTAAAGCCGGAGGATAATTGGGGAAAGGAGCGGGAAGGATAATTTTAAGAAACCGTCCGGGAATTCGCCTGAAGTGATATCATGAAAACCGAAATCTGGATGACCGGAATGCCTAGCCTGAACCTTGCAGCTAACCCTCCATGATCAGTGCCCATAAAAAACTATTGTCTAAAAACTTAGCTTGCAATAGACCGAAATTGACAGGTATGTTATATCATACGGTAGGTACAAGAATCGGATTATGATTTCCTATGGTTTATCGAAATGGTTGTTAATACACATATTAAGCAATATGTTACTTATCGTAAATATCAAAATTCTTTTATTCTTATTGAAGATTTAATATATTATGTAGCAGTTTGAATAACTAATTCCGAAAGCAAATAATTACAGCCAAAGACAATTACTATATAAACAATTCAAAGATTTGTATATTCATCTTTGGTCAAACTCTAAAACGCGTCATTTTTTCAGTAAATTAAATATTAGTAATGATCATTACATTTGATTCAAGCATTCCGTTTATTTACTGCAGTCCAGAAAACTGAAAAACTAAATATTCGAAGTAAAAATATTAAACAGAAACATTAGTCAAGCTATGTGCATTTTAGTTAGCTTTATGTGAAAGTAGCGCGTGTCTGAAAGTGCATAATGATCCGTAACTCACAATTTTCCAAATAGAAAGATTTTTAATTTTTTAATTGTTTGCTCCTTCCCATAGTACATATAAGTCATTAGCTATTTTCCCAGATTTTGACTGGCACCATTAGCTCTAAAAACGTGAAAACCACATCCAAATTGCTGCGGTACTTATTACGCGATACCCGTTACAGTGAAGAGACAAACGCAGCTTGCCTACAGATATATAATAGTATACAGGGTGTTACAAAAAGGTACGGCCAAACTTTCAGGAAACATTCCTCACACACAAACAAAGAAAATATGTTATGTAGACATATGTCCGGAAACGCTTACTTTCCATGTTAGAGCTCATTTTAGTTTCGTTAGTATGTACCCCATGTTCTTCCACCTACGCTCAATGGAGCTCGTTATCATGATTTCATACGGGATACTCTACCTGTGCTGCTAGAAGATGTGCCTTTACAAGTACGACACAACATGTGGTTCATGCACGATGGAGCTCCTGCTGTGATACAATACGCCATTCTCCAGGGCTGCATCAGCGCATCAGGGATTCCATGCGATGGAGGGTGGATGCATGTATCCTCGCTAACGGAGGACATTTTGAACATTTCCTGTAACAAAGTGTTTGAAGTCACGCTGGTACGTATTACAAGACCACGAAGTTGAAATTGTTGACCAATTCACCTACCTGGGGAGCATAATTGCCAATAATGGTAGAAGTGAGTTAGAAATAATGAGTAGAGTAACCAAAGCAGCCAACTTCTACAGTACCGTGCGAGGCTTACTATGGGACATGAAGGTTCCCAGAAGAACAAAAATTGTCTTGTACAAATCATATCTCATTCCTATTCTCACATATGCTTTGGAAACATGCATACTAACATCAAGGGACCTTAGCAAGATCCAAGCATGTGAAATGAAGTTTCTTAGAACGGCCCTCCAGTAAACTAGACCGCATAAAGAATGATGAAATTAGATCAAACCTAGAGCCAAGGGAATCCATGGAAGAGAGACTTAGGTCATCAAGACTTCGGTGGTTTGGGCATGTGAAGAGAATGACTAGTAAAAGACTGCCAAAAACTTATTTGGAAAAAAGGATACTGGGCAAAAGACCAGTGGGAAGACCAAGAAGAAGATGGACAGACCAACTGAAGGAGGACGTAGAGAGAAGAGGCTGGAATTGCGAGTACATCACAGACAGAGAAACCTTTCTGGACAGGAAAAGGCGGAGAACAATCGTCTATAACAACCAAGGCTCGTAAACCACACCCGGGAAACTGGAGATGGTCCCCAACGATAATGATGATGATAACAACAATGAGCAGGAAAATGTTTTAAGACAATAAAAATAAGGATGGATAGGGAAATATGACCCAACACTTACCATAGTTGAAAGCGGTTGGGACGACGAACACAAAAAAGGGTAATATTTCGTCAATATCCTTATCGTGCGGAAGCAAGAAGTGAGACACCAGGCGGAGTCAGATGTGTAAACAGCGACCGCCGCCCGGTACACATCTGACTCCGCCTGGTGTCTCACCTCTTGCTTCTGCACGAATAAAGGGTTTGCCGAAATATTACGCTTTTTTTGCGTTCGTTGTCCCAGCCGCCTTCATCTTTTGGTCCATCCTTAGTTTTATATATATATATATATATATATATAAATCGAACAGACAAATACATACATATACAAAACCCATGTGTAGGAAACTGTATATAATTATACTATATGACTCGTCAGTGTGGTTGCGCGCGTTAATGCGCCACCACAGTGGATCAGGGAGGTACAACGGACCCAGGTTCAACTCATTGACCCCACGTAACGGCCGTCCTGATTGCAGTTTTTAGACGGTTTTCCGCTGTCACCTAGGAAAATGCTGGGAGGGTCCCCAATCTCCGTCTCAGAAACTACACATTTCACAAACAAAAATACACATGCCATAGAAAATTTGAATTGCACGAATCGCAGGCAATGGCAACACTTAAGCTGCCCTCATTGCTCCAGGAACTGAAACGTTTTTTCCACCATTTTGTGAAGCGACGAAGATTAATTTCATTGCTTTTCAGCAACATCTGAAACTATTCTAATGACGTCCAACAGTTGGAATGTAAAATTGTATGTATATAGAATATAAACAACAACTGTGATAAACAAGCGTGTGATAGCCAGCACGCGCATGCGCCATTGCGTGTCTACAGCGGGCTGACATGACACATTAGGTGTGACCCTGGCTTGATCTGACGATCTATCGCCGCAACTAGTTTATTCCCCAATCCAGCCGCCGAAATTGACGTTCTTACTTCAAATATAAATCATAATGCAATAAGATTCAACGGTCAAGTTGATACTTTGTAACGAAAACATTACTAACATTACTAAAAAAATATAGTTGTGATCCTGTATTTACCTCATATAATAAGGCGGGTAAGCGGCACTTCATCCGAAATAGTTCAGTGGTTCAAAGATTTACCGAAATTTAAATCGCTATAGGTCTTATGACCCTACAATCCAGCGCAGCTAAAGAATTGAAGTCCTAGCATTTCAAAGCGTGAGATCAGTGTTTGTAACAGCCACTATTGGATATCTGCCCTAGCAAATCGACAGTGTTTGGCTCAAACCTTTGTTAGGTTGCAGGGAACCAACCAAGTCTTAGTCCTGCACTGCTGTTCACCAAGATGTACAGACGTTAAACATTGCTCTTTGTGGAAATAAATTATGCTGCAGTTTTTGTGGCACCATCCAATTGACCCCAATGCCGGGCCAACGTCTAGAGACAGAGCACTGAAAGCAAATGCTATAAGCAGTATTATGATCAAATTCAACTCCCATATTCACGTAGAGTGTTCAGTAATGTGAAGGACCCACTGGGCAATCATCAGACGTTCTTATTATTATTATTATTATTATTATGACTTTATGCCTAGTCGACGATGTTGTTAGAGGCGTGAAAGGATTAGGGTGCAAGGAACAGAAAGAAATTAGGTAATGGCCTTTTGGTGGAATCACCCCTTTATTCGCCTGAAGTCATTTGGGAAACCATGGAACATCGAAATATGGTCAGAAAAGGATTCGAACCTGCGTCCTCCCGAATACGAGGCTAGAACGTTACCACTCACCCACCTTGCTCATTCTCTTAAAACTTTATAATTCACTAAACCGTTTGTATCCTGGGCAACTCGTATATATCGCCGGAGTGAAATATACTAATTTGGAACTGGGTTGCTCTATATTATTCTGACCAGATAATTACACAAACAAATATTTGGTTTTAATCATTTGCCCGGAAATCAAACGTTGTATTACAAGTAGTGGTCTGTTACGGGTAACATATGGCAGCCAGGATAATTAGTGTAGTGTATTACGATGACACAAAGAGCGAAGAGAGCCTTACTGATAGCGATCTTAATGTGGTTTCCTAACCGTTCAGCTGTGTAATAATATCATCTTCATATTTCTCTTAAAAAGATAACAAAACTTCAACACAGGACTTGCATAGCAGGCACCTCAATACAAGGTTATTGTTTCTGTATAGATTTATTTAGGAAGCTTAATGGATAGAAGGTTAGTTCAAATATTTTTTTCAGGTGATATAAATTAATTTTACTTTTAGTGTGGCTACGCTCTTTAAGGAGACACAACACTGGATCGGGGAGGTACAAACGGACGAGGTTTGTGTCATGGTCCCTACATACCGGTCGTTCTGATTGCGGTTTTTATGCGGTTTCCAGTTATCATCTAGAATTGGTCGTCAAACTGCGGCCCGCGGGCCGCATGCGGCCCGAATGAAGTTTTCGTGCGGCCCGCGGCCCTCCTCGGCTTCGCACGGGCAGCATTAGTTATCTACTTGTCTGGCGTAGCCGTGTTTTGTTTGCGGAAACTGCGTAGAATTGTGATTAAAGTCGGGGCCACTTGCGGCGTTCCGCAGCGCTCAGAGGCGTGAGCGCACTGCTAGCCAACAATGTAAGCCGTGCATCAAACGCGCCGCGCCCCTAAGGCCGCTCGTTTGTCGGCGGGTTTGTCCCGCAGCCGCCTCAGTGTTAGCTTTGTCGTGTCAATCGTGCAGTAAGTTTCGGTGCTCCTGAGCGTTCGTCGCGTCTTGAGTGTATTTGTGCTCATATTTTATGCTATCATTAGTAGTGGAATATATAATGTCTGGTGTACCCTCAAAAACAGTGACTAAGAGGAAATAAGTGAAGAGAAAAGAAGTTTCCAAGAAATATGGGAAGAAGAGTTTTGTTTTATAAGTGGGCACAACGAAGGTACTGCTACTTGCTTAATATGCCGGGATACCATCGTGGGACTGAAGAGATACAATTTATTTCGCCACTACACAAGTAAGCACAGTTCATTTACAGTAGCTTTTCCTTTGAATTCAAATGAAAGAAAGGAAAAAATTGCTCATCTAAAATCTACCATTCGTCGTCAACAAAACGTTGTGTTAGCAGCAGTTGGGCAAAGTGAGGCTGTCACAAAAGCATCATACCAAGTATGTAATATTCTAGCAAAAAATATGAAACCTTTCACTGATGCTGAATTAGTGAAGAAATGTATGATGACTGTTTCTGACACTTTGTTTCAAAATTTCTCTAACAGTAAGCAAATATTAGCTGAAATAAATAAGCTCACACTTTCAGAATCTACCTGTCCACGCCGTATAGAAGATATTTCAAAATATATGTTTGAGGAAGTAATTAATAAAGTAAAACTATGCAAATACTTCAGTCTTGCATGTGATTCCAGTACAGATTTAGCTTCAATGGCTCAGTTTTCATTATTTGTGCGTTACTGCACATATGATGGGGTAATAGAGGAAGATTTTTTAGCAATTATAACCATGAAAGGTCACACAAAAGGTTCTGATTTTATGGATGCAATTAAAGAGTTTGTAGAAAAAAATGACTTACCTATGAGCAAATTAATATCAGTATGTACAGATGGCTGTCCATCAATGATGGGCGTCAACAATGGTTTGGTAGCACTGATTAAGAAGGAATGGAATTTGACACATTTACTCTCCATTCACTGCTTACTGCATCAAGAAAGTCTGGCATGTCAAATTTCAAATACCAAATTGAAGAATGTTATCAAAACGGTTATAAGCGTTATAAATTTCATTCGTTCCCGTGAACTTAATCACCGGAGGAATTGCAGGCTTGTTACAGTGATGTTATCCTACATAGTGCTGTCAGATGGTTAAGCAAAGGAAAAGTGCTGGAACGATTTGTCAATTTGAAATCAGAAATTATTTTATTCTTACAGCAAAGTGGCAAAAATTATCTTGAACTTGATGATGATGAATGGTGGATACTTACAGCTTTCTTGACCGATATTACACAAAAATTCAACACACTTAACTTGGAATTACAAGGACCGAACAAGCTAATTGGGCAAATGAATAACAAAATATTAGCATTTGAATCCAAACTGCAATTATATATAAATGAACTCGGAGAAAAAGATTTGTCTAATTTTCCAACTGTTGCTATGCTCAGATCAGACTTAGCTATCGCCGAAACTATTTACCAAGACATGAAAGAACATTTGGAAGGTATACAAAACAGATTTGCAGATGTTAGAAATATGCGAAGCTGTTTCATTCTCGTAGAGAACCCTTGGCATGTTGAACATGATGATCTCAAATTATTCTGCCAATTTGGATTTCCTAAAACTAACTTGCTAAATGAAATAATCGAACTTCAACATGACACACAGCTTAAAGCTCTGTTTATAGAACATCGTGAAACCCAACAGTACACTCAATTTTGGAAATGTGTGCCTAACAATTATAAAAATTTACGAGACTGTGCACAGTTCATTTTAACACTATTTCCTTCAACTTACCTTTGCGAAGCTTCATTTTCAAAAATGAAGTACTTGAAAAATAAATATCGTAATCGGTTGTCCAGTCATTTAGAAGACGCATTGAGGATTGCATGCAGCCCAAACGACGCAGATATAGATGAGATAGCCAAAAACGTTCAACATCACAAATCATATTAATGAAAATTTTTATATTTGTACTTTGTTTTGCAATTTTATTAATGAATAAAAAACCACATTCAAGAACAGACCTGTAGCTTTCTTATATAGCCCTTTGCATGTGCAGTGTATCTGTCGTTTTCTTATTTTTTAAATTAGTTATTTATTTATATATTCTTTTGAAAGTTTGAGATTAACAAAATTATAATAAAGTTTTTGTGGCCATTTGAATAATGTAATATAATATTTTTAAAATACGTCTAGTTCATCTTGCGTGAAAGTACTTTAAAATCAATTTAAGGAACAAAACACACTGATCCCAGACTTGTTTTTGGTAGTGACAAAATTACTAATGATACTCTTCCTTGCCTTCACCCTTCTTATGCTCCTGCTTAGCTACATGAATATTGTAACATTACGCAAGTCATGTGAATTTTCACAGGGATAATTAGACTGGAATCAATTAGTCAGGTGCACTGTATGCTTTTTTTTCAGTTTATTGAAAATTGATCAGCAGCATTTTATGCTATTTTAAACGCTTGTAAAATGGTGACAGCCATTTTGTGAAAATCTGAATGGCGCATGTCATCAATGACTCGTGCTACAATGAATATTCCAGTCGGTCTCAACACTTGACTCTTGTGAAGACTGACTAAAAATGTAATTGTTGTCAACATGACAACTATCGCCTCCCACAAATACGTCCCTCAAAATCTAATAGTTGTCAAACTGGCGGATGGGGATTTAAAAATATTATTCCCTGTGTTGCAGGATTTCAGTGTCATAAACATGGCTTATTGTTGTCAGCACAGCAGTGTTATTTGGCGAAGGAGTCACATACATCCAACAGTTGCAAATGGTCTGTTTTCGAAAGTACTATTTCATTTTAACAGGTGCTAACGTTCACAGCTTCTGAAGAATGATAAATGATGTATATTCTAATCCGATAAAGAATAAATGGTTTGCAGCTGTCGGCTTTACCTGTCTCCTTCGTCAAATGAAAAATATAATGGAAGAATTATAATTAGGAGCGCGTAAAGTTGTTCAGTCGCCTTTACAGGTGCCACTCGGTACAGGGGCAGATAGATTTGTCGTTGCTGTGTGAGGGGACGTAATAATGGAAATGTTTTGTTGTTTGTTTCTCAGTGCTGACAACTCATGGGCGTGTGTGCCTCGTACAAATTATCTGCTGTTGTATAAATCTTAAATGAAAGTGCCTTGGATTCATGAATGCGCTTATAGAGGCGGTCAGCTTCATATGTGGTAAATATTTGGAAAAAAAGGAATCATTAGTCATTAGCTCTTAAAAAAATGTGTGTGTGTGTGTTTATCCTCCACACCTGTGAAGAAATATACAGGGGGAAGTGCGAAATGGACAGAGAAAGGGATGAAGAGATGGTGAGTGAGGGGAAGGACGACCTGGGCGACAGAGAGTGAGGGGAGGAAGAGACAAAATAACATTAGATTGAAATAAATACATATCTAGTCAATGCCAGCTAGTATGAAAGAAATTAAGGCTGTTGTAGTTTAGTCCACTGAGTTGAAGAAATATGACTTTCAAAACATGTAGTAAACAGTTGTGATTGTGTCTCATGTTACATAATACATTTAAATGTAAGTAAAGTTGTCGTTATTAACCATCTGCTAACCAAGAAAACGCAGCAATATTTCGTTGGGCAATTACAGTGTTACTATTTAGGGGTCGCTGAGGGTAGCAGCAATCTGAAACAGAACATTCTACACAAAGTGTTCCGAATGGTCTCGACTTTAACGATTAGTGCTAGAAAGTCAGTGGTAAACTTCTCGCTTCTTTACTATAGCTAGTCTACTGGAGGTTCAAAAAACACCATTTACATGCGTTGCCAATCAATAAAGATACATGTAAATCTGTGGCCCGAGGTGCCACATCATACTGTTATTTTAGGCCCTTGAGCAGAAAAGTTTGACGACCACTGATCTAGATGAATGCTGTACGGTACCAAATCTACTCATAAATTACACATTTCACAAACAAAATACACTTATTATACAGAACACGAAGTTACACGTTTGCCGCACGGATAGCAACACAAGTATTCCTCGCCGGCCTCGGTAGCGTAGGGGCTGGAGTGCTATCTCCGCCTGCCGAAGGTCACCGGTTCTAATCCGACCGCGGGCATGGGTGTTTAAGTGTTGCGTCTGTGAATGTCATGTCCGTCCCTGTGCTGTGTCTAATTAGCTGGGAAAAAATCATCGAGCTGGCTGTATGTCCTAAGATGTCGAAAGGCAAAAAAAAAAAAAAATTCTCTTCCTATAGGTTAAATGCTTCGAGTCTCACAATTCAGGTTCTAATTCCCCTCCCTCTCCTCTCCTCTCCTCTTATAATTCACGCTGGCCACCTGTGTAAACAGGAAGCCAGTGTCGCATGGTCCTAAAATGGCTTCGTCGGAAAAAATAATAGTTCTACCGCCCATTGGACTAGATATAAAATATCGTCAAAGGCTACATAGCTTTTATACTATTCACAATCAGTTCTGATTATCTAACAGATATTGAAAAGCATCAAAAAATTTGTTTTTCATTAATAAATTTTATTACGACGGGATAAAAAGACTTGCATTTACGAGATATATTTTTTAAGTGCTTTACGTCTCTCAACAGCGAGGTCTTTAGAGACGGGAAAGGATGGGGGGCAAGGATGGGGGTCAAGGAATGGGAAGGAATTCGGCCATGGTCTTTTTAAGGAAGCATCCCGGCATTTGCCTGGAGTGATTTGGGAAACCATGGAAAACCCAAATCTGGATGCCCGGACGGGGATTCGAACCGCCGTCCTCCCGAATGCGAGGCAAGAACGCTAACCGTTACACCGCCACGCTCGGTGAGATTTTTCTGAAGATTTTTCAAATTAACAGTGAAAAAAAAAAAGGAATTCATAATATCAAAATTATTTATATTTTTCTCCCATAATTTTCCCTACCTGAGGCTGAAAAATTGTACCGCATTCCCTTGATTATATGATTGTGATCAACCTTGGTGAACCTGGCGATTTTTTTTCGGAGCCATTAGATGGGCGAGTTGTTTTTAAATGCGGAGCAAAACAGCCAGTGAGTGAAATTTTATAGTTTGGATTTGTCAGTGCTCCTATGAGCCTAATGAGAGTTACATTCTGATGCTTTTTGAATGTACAGTATACTTGATTACTGTCTATATTTTCATTATTTTTCTAAAATTCTTAATGCTTATCATTTCTGTGTATGTAGAAATTGGTTTAAGTAATGTAAATATTACATAGAGTTCCAATAAAAATACTGAAAAATATATTTCTGTTTAATTTCAAATATCTTTTTACAAATAGAAGGTTAAAATTAAAAATTTTATAGTACTTTAAATAACTGGTGAAAATGAATTACGATCAGTTATATTTATTCCGGTGTTGTTTTATCCCCATTATACCGTCTATGTAGTTGTTTTTCATAAACGCTGACTACTGGATAATAATTTGATCTTTCCACCAAAAGGCAGTAGTAGGAAGTCAGATCTGAGGAATGGGAAATATACTGCAGCGATTCTCTGTTCAATTTCCATAAATTTTCCAATCACTTCAATACTTTTCTGAAGAGGTGCGTTGTGTTGGTGAAAAATAATTCATGGTAAGGAATAAAAGGGTATAAGGATTTTATATATTGAGTATCGTCAAAATTGGCTACAACAAAACGTTAATAAGGAAAAGCCACGTTTCTTGTGGATAGCCTCTGTGTCAAATATAGGTACCTAAATTAATGCGTATTCTAGGGAATTCGAATTTATATTCTTCACTCAAAATTGGCCTTTAGTCATAAACTGAACGAACCTTCATGCCGTTTACAACAATTCGATATTTTACAAGCCTGTAGTGGCGTTTGTTATGTCGGAAGCAGATACTGAAAGCCATCACTCACCTAGGTGTTGGGAGAGAGGTAACGCTCTGGCCTCGCATTCGGGAGGACGCGGGTGCGAGTATTCGTCCGGCCATTCTGATTTCGTTTTTCAACGATTTCCTGGAATCACTCCAGGAGAGTGCCGGGATGATTTTTCAAAAGCTCATGGGCGAACTCCTTCCCCTTCCTTGCCCCCAGTCCTTTTCCACCTTTAATAACTCGAAAATCGGCGAGTCATCATGCCATAAAAATCTTTGCAAAACAGTACATATATAAAGACGGTAAATATTTCAAAGGGATAATCTTACAGAAGCTGACTCATTTTTTATTTCTTTATTTATGAAGAGACTTAAACTGCAAACTGTTTGGCTTTCGCTGATGACATAGCAGTTCTTTCTGGAAGTATAGAAACCGCACTCGAACAAATCAATCTTCTGAAAGAAATAGCAGCAAAAGTTGGACTTCAGATCTCTTATGAGAAAATTCATGAACAATATTAGGGATTCACCCACAGTACTAAACACAGAGTATGGAAAAATTATCAAGGTCAATAAATTTAAAAATCTAGGTAATTCAGATTAATGGGCTTGATAAGGAAGCAAATATATCAAGAAAACTAGAACTAGCATACCAACTGACTAAAGATACATACAATAAGAAGAATCTCTCAAGGAAAACTAAAATCAGACACTACAAAACAGTAATCAAACCAGAAGGTCAGTCTGTACGCCTTAGAATGTTTGTTCTCTATGAAAACTGGAGAAAGAGGAGAGAGAAAGGAAAATCTTGAGAAAATTTTGGTGACCACTAAAAATTGAAAATGGCGAGTTTAGACCCCGGAGGAATAAATATTTATCAAAGAAGAAGAAATTGAAAGGATGCCAGACACGATTAGAAAGAGGAGAATCAGTTTTATTGGTCACATAATGAGAATGGATAACAACAGACTTAGAAAAAGAATTTCAACCATGTTTACAAGAGTAAGAAGGGCAACCAGTGGATCCAAGGAGTAAAGAAAGATATGACTGAAATCGGAATAACAGAAGATTTAACACAAGATAGAGCAAATTTTAGGAGATTGATACATAATTTCAATGGTTTCCAGGAGAAGGAGAAGAGGTAATGTAGCAACATATAGACGTAAGAAAGGAGGAAACAGCAAAGTAAAAATATGAAGAACTATTAGAAGTCAAGAAAAGAAATGAATGCATTGGACTTAATGTATAGCGGCTTCTCTCTACTATATTTCCGAGTCGCTCTCGACTTGTGCGACCTGGGTCTAGGATTTGCACATGGGACCCCCATCTGGATCTGGAATTGCCTCCATTCGGACCGCGTCTCTTCAGAAAACATTTCTCTTGATCTCCCTTGGTCAAATCATGTTATTTTCTGACCCTAATGGTATTTTAGGGTTATGGAAAGGGTGTCGACTATAGATGCAAAATGTGTCGACTTTAGGAGCTTAATTCAAAATGTAGACTGTAGGAACAAAGCGAGAGGCTCATTTTTAAAAAATATGTGTATGTTTAAACTTAAAATTTATCTCTCATACATAGCGGAATAAAAATATTCAGGATACAGAAAGTAACTTCAGAATGTGTAGTTATTAAATAGTATGTCAAAGAATAACCTTAGTTCAGCGCCTCCGAAAATAGAAAAATTAATTCTTAATTTTAACTTGTCGACACTTGTAGGTGTGCTTAACTTACAGTGACCAAGACCATGCCTTATGGCCCGTTCACACTAGTGATCAGCTCAGTTCAGCTCACGATCCAGGATTTCGCCAGTAGCATTCACACTAGCGGTCGGGTCAGGTAAGATCAAATCGTAGACAATGTCATATTATTTGAGTTGCTCACAGCGAACAATGCGACTCTCTATGCTAATGTTAGTTAAAATCGTACTGATTTTAGATGACGATATTAAGATAAAAAAGATGAATCCAGAGTTTGAATACGCAAATAGATCAAGAGAGAGAAAAAATAAAAAATTAACGACTGTACTGGTTATGCCGTGTGAGACGATTGGCGGGAAATGTTATTGATATTTCAGCTCAAACATTTCGAATTTAATCCATAAAACTTAATTCTTCTCCAGGATTAATTAATAACATAATTGTATCACCACGTATTTTGTACAATTATTTACGAAAGAATAAAATTTCACGTGGAATCACAGGGTGAACGAGAGGAATCCTTTTATATTCTTTGTTTGGGTGCTAATACTCGTAAAGAAGTTTTGGATACAAAATAAATTCACTGCATTTTTTAATTCGAAAGCAGAATATGTAGCTTGGAAATACGAAAAAAAGGTAATAATATTGGAATTAATATTAAATTTTACCATCTTAATAATAATCAGAAATAACATACTGTTAAAACATTTATTACTTTTTTATTGTTTCTGAACTGAAGTGTTTAATCGTTCATCGCCTGTTTTGATCTGATCTGACCGTTGCACGCTCAGCTCAGGTCTTGACCGTTGTTGATCGGTGGCGGCGCCATCTTCAGGTTGACCTACTTTGCCCTGACCTAGCGGACCACGTAGTGTGAATGCTCCCATTGGATTAGGGAACGTCCATAAACTACGTGGCTTGGTCTAGAAGGGGGAGGGAGGGGTTGGATGGATGGAAGGATAAGCTGCACTGCATTGGGGGGAGGGGAGGGAGGGGGGATTCAGAGCCAGTCCACGTAGCTTTCCATTCATATCATTTTTCACAATTAAAATGAGGTACAGAACACGCAACAGCACGAGAATATTTATTTCTTTCATTTAATTTCCTCCGTATGTAATTTACAATAGTCTGACATGAGAAAACATTATAAAATGCCTTCTGGAATCAGAACGGTAAAACGCTACGTGCTACTTGGTGGGGGGGGGGGGCAGAAGTAAAAGCCACGTCGGCCTACGTAAGGGGAGGAGAGGTTCACAGGAGGCCAAAATGGAGCCAAGTGTTTTTTTTTTTAATTTCTTTCTAACAGCCAGGTTTTTAGAGACGGGGTGGTTTATTGATGCTCCATTACGTATATAGTGATTTTTGACTTGAGCTGAGCTGAGCTAAGCTGACAGCTGGTGTGAATGGGCCTTTACACTGAAGTGCACAAGGTGCAAGACCTCCTTAAGAAGTCTGGTCTAACAATGCGGGTGAAGCTTCTGTAAAATTTATTGGTCTAATACTGTAGCATCAGCTAGAAATTCAGGGTCGCTCATGCCACGCTCATAGGGGACAACACGTTGTCTATATCCCAAGGATTTAGTTCTGATTACCATTTAAGAGGAATAGTAACTTCCCTTCAAAAATGATAAATCTATTCAGTGTCTTATATTCCCCGTGACATACGAGTAGTTCACTGGTCACTTATAACGTCGTATGCAGCAATCGCGCGCTGCAGACCGTGTGACTGAGGCAGGAACTGGATAAGGCACGAGGAAACTGGAGAGATTGCAAGGACGCAACGGACTCAAGTCCAGCAATGAAGGTTAGCTGGGTACTGATGTTGATTGAGAACCAGGGCTGGCGCAAGGATTCTCGGGCCCCGGGAAAGCGTTTTCCCCCGACCCCCAAAATTTTGTTTTACTTTAAACTTTGTTAGAAAATTTTAATACAAAAAAGGTCAGAATCATAGATGCAGATTTTAAGTATTTCGTTTTTGGGGGCCCGGGCCTGTAGTAGTTTTGCTCCCCTTATTACCCTCTCTCCCCAAACGCCGGCCCTGTGGAGAACTAGTGATTAAGATATGGCGGATCGTAAACACTACGTACTTAAACGTTGATGTCTATCCAATCATCATTTTTCCGTGAGATACTTCAAGCAATATGAAACAAAGAATTGCTGTAAGCGAATTTTAGATTGAATTTCAGACTTCATGTTTCGAAGAAATGTAACCAGGGCTAGGAAGAAAAAGCCATTGGTAAATCTACTCCATTAATGGTTCAGTTTTTTTTTTTTTTTTTTTTTTTTTTAATAAAACTAAAATGTCTTTTACCAACTGAGCAGGTATCTTTCAGTTATCACATTTGTAACTAAGCCCTAGTCTTATGTCATTGGGAACAGAAGATGTAAAAGATCTTCATCAATAGTTCTTGAACACACAAAATCAGTGAAAATGACCGGTGTGAGCTGTAACACTCTGGCCTACATCCTGGAAGACGCCGGTTCAAATCCATCTTCTGCTATCCTGATTTCTGTTTTATCTGGTTTCCCGAAAGCGTTATAGGCGTATGCAATGATGGTTCATTCATTCGCCGTGGCGGAATTCCTTCCCGTTCCTGGACTCAATTCCTCTCCCACGTCAAATGACCACTACGTCAACGGGGGCTTAAGCCCGAAGGAACAAAAAAGCAAGTCCAGCATGAAACTCTGCCATTTCTAAGTAAACTGGTGAACTGTTCCTATTGTTTGACATCTAAAGATTTGATAAATATATTTCCATGCACGCAGACATAACGCAGTTGATCGGTAACAGGTATGCAGTCAGATGCTGTTATTCATTTCTAAATTCGAATCGCAGACTCGTAATTTAAAACAGATAATCGATAGTATTTAGATCTAGCCTGGTGAGTGAATGTTAACGTCGATAACGATCAGTCCTAACATTCAGCCCAGGCATTCGGGATTGATTCAAATCCCCGTCCGGCCATCTAGATTTCAGTTTTCCATGATTTCCCGATATCACTCCAGGCAATTGCCGGAATAGATCCTTCTTAAAGGCCTGTCCGAATTCCTTCCCATTCCTTGCCCCCAGTCTTTTCCCGCCTCAAATGACCTCGAAATCGATGAAGCTTAAAGCCACAAGGGAAAAATTAAATTCGGGAGAACGCGTGTTCAAATCCATCTAGATTTCGGCTTCCTTTGGTTTCCTAAATTCGCTCCAGGTGTTTGACAAAATGGTTCCTTTAAAATGCCATTACCGAATTCACTTAAATTCCTTTCGCACAATCGTCTCACAGCTGTAATAAGTTCGACCTCGACTAGTTATAATTCAAAGAAATTTGAAGAAAAAATGTTCAATAAATATAAATATGTGTTATAAAAAAAAAGAGGCGTAGAGAAACGCTATGTATCCACCTTCGATCGCATTTGAAAAGCAAAATAATTTGCTGTGGATCTACAAAAATTCTCTGTTTAGGCAATGTCGGACATTGCCACAGTTATTTTCCTGAAAACGTCAATCGTGTGTAGTAAATTGAAATTAAAATTGGGCCCGAAGGATGTGGGTCAACCTCCAGTGTACTCTCCATTTTATCAGCAACAAAATCCACATCCACACTTGACAAAGACTCGTCAAATGCGGCCCAAGTTGTCCCAGCGCGTTTATGTTGCCCATATTCGTGGCAGTACTGCGCGTTGGTTTTGGGTTAGCGCCTGGCGTTTTCGATGTCATTCTCTTTTGAATTTTGTTCTCTACCTATCAGTACCAGATTTTTTGTAATTATAACTATATTTCGCTTTCATATATCGCGACATTTTAAGAAAATCGAGAAATTTTCAAACTTTAAAAATTCACAGCCACTTATCTTGTCGAGTTTTTGAGATGTAGGCTTGGAGCCAGCATGCTTTATGACACTTGCACTCCTCTTCAAAACAACAGTTGGTTCACTCGAATTTGATTATGAGTGAAACAGGATCCCATTTATGTACACGTTTCGAATCCGGAGAGTCGAAAATCGTGGGTTCAGTTCACTACATCTGGCTTCCACCTACATCGGAGCGATACTGGAACAAACTTTCATCCATCTTCTCTTCAATGAGTACCGGGTGTGATGGTTGAGCTGTTAACGCTAGGGCCTCGCGTTTGGGAGGACGGCGGTTCGAATCCCCGTCCAGGCATCCAGATTTGGGTTTCCGATGGTTACCCCAAATCACTCCAGGCGAATGCCGGGATGCTTCCCTCAAAAAAGGCCATGGCTGAATTCCTTCCCGCTCCTTGCCCCCAGTCCTTTTCCGCCTCTAATGACCTCGGTGTCGACGAGACGTATAGCCACAATTAAAAAAAGTCTACGATGAGTACACTTTGGTAGCGCTGTATCCATTTATACCCGAGTTATTGGACTCTGAAATTACTTCAACAAAAAATTTTCGTTCATTTTGGCAAAATTGCCACGTGTAAACGATTTTAAAGACTTTTTCACATCAAAAATAGAACATTGTCGACGGTAGGAACGTCTGTGCGTAGAAGAAAACACTAACACCTCAGCGTGATTTTTCTGTTACTAGTAGTAATGATGATCAACAACTAAGAAACACTATAGAACAGCGGTTATCATGTTTTCAGCCTCTGTGGCAATGATGGATGATATGTTAATGTACATTAAAACAGCAAATTGGTCTGTAAAGGTTTCGCCCAGAAACACTAAGGATATCTTCTGCCAAATCCTACTATTCCCTTGACAGTTGCTGAGTTGCGGAGGGGACGCTGAGGGAAGAGCCAGGTGTCCCAACTAACAGGTGTTGGCGGTCGTTGTTTGATCACTGTGCCACTAACACATATCACAAGATTCAGTTAAGATTTAAAAGGTAAACGATCTCAGAAGAGGAGATAGGAGCCACATATCTGCTCAGATAAAGACAGAGGGCGCAGGTGTTTCCTGAGACACCTGCAGGTGTTGTCGAGGTCGATCTGCTTTCTTATCTGTTTCTCTCACCTGTCGTGCTGCACCTATTTTCGGCCATTCGTTCACAACCGCTCTGGTATTAACCCTCAGTCGGTGAAACAACTAGACAGACATCGGGAAGGAGGTGGAGATATATTTGTGCATACTCTTGCGAAAATATTTGGAAAGTATCATAGTCAAACGATAACTTTAAAGACTTCATCAAATATTCTCATTTAGGTTCTCGATGTGTATTTTATTGTAAACTTGCTGTTACCCGCAAATTCGTGCAACTGGACTTAAGATTTTATTGGGGAGCTGCATAAACTACGTGACTCGGTCTAGGGGAGGAGGGGTTTGCTGGGAAGCTACGCTGCACTACGTGAGGGAGGGGGGGAGGTTGTAAGGAAACAAAGTTTCCTTACTTTGTATGTACATTTATATTTTTTTTAAATATGATCTTTGGTTTTTTGGTTTCCAAGAGCAGTTTTTATGGCAGAGAAAAGACGGATACTGCTGTAAGAGAATACCGTTGTATTATTTTTTAGAGTCCGTTTAATGTATTCTGTATGAAGATATGAAAAATAAACATTGTTACTAAATATTTAAATTTATTAATATAACAAAAAATCTTATAAGGTCCGAGCCAGGCCACGTAGCTTTCCATCCATATCATTTTTCAAAGTTAAAATGAGCTACAGAACTCACAACAGCATGTGAAATTCATTTCCTTCATTTAATTATCGCCTTATGTAATTTGCAATAGTCTGAGAAGAGAAAACTGTAAAAAAATCTCTTCTGCAATCAAAAGGGAAAAAAGCTACGTACTACGTGAGGGAGGGGGGTAGAGGCAAAAGTCACATTGGGCTACGTGGGGAGGGGGGAGGGGGGGGTTACAGGAGGCCAAAATGGAGCTACGTGGTTTATGGTCGTTCCCTTGCTAGAATTGAATATGAAAAGTTTAAATTACGAAAAAGGTGTCCCAAAACGAACAGAGTCGCGATAATGTGACTGGTAAACCGTCTACCATTGAACCTGCCTCATGAAGAGAACTAATTTGCAACATGTTTTAAAATAGGGGGGGGAGAGGGGGGTTAGCTGTGGATACTACCTGACACAGTTCCTCCGGCAGATTTTTGTTTGTGGTTTAAAATTATGCACTTTCTGGAAACATCTTATGTCAATACCGTTTTGTACACAATTTTTTTCGTTTTGCTGTCCTTTTCTAACATACCAGTCATTTTTAAGTGCACCCCTTTCATTTTCAGTGTCTGCCCCTTAGCTTTGTTTGGTAGTCATCGTACGCAGCGCAAATCCACATCTGTACTATATAATAAATTGTGTCTGTGCATGGAATTTATCAACAGACCATCCAAAAACCGACTGCGATAGAAACAAAGCTTGAGCGACCGATATTACATTACTATCGCCCGTCTGTCATCATTCTGTTAGTTTTCAAAGTTTCATGACAAGATATGTTATTTATACATAAAAAAAGCACGCTACGTTCATCCTAATAATACGTAATGTTTCCTTGTCAAATTTCATCAAGATCGGTTTAGTCGTTTAGTCAGGAAAACGTAACAAACAGACAAAAACACTTTCGCATTGATAGTATTAGTGTAAATAAATAACTCGACAACAATCCAATCTGGATTTACACATAACTCTGCATTTAGCTGCATAACCAGGAGGTCTTAATTCAACGTTAATTCCAAATTCATTTGCATATTTTAAAATGTTTGGTTACGTTTCTTTAGTTATAATGGAGGTAAGCTTTGTGAAGCTGTGAAAACATAAGGGTTATAGTAGTACAAAGCATCAATTCTTCACAACTATTATCCAACTATCCTGACATTTTATATTTACTAGTTTTTAGGTTCAACTAGAGTGGTTTTCCGACCCCTCAAAGCTGTGATTATTAGATCCGGCATAGGATTAGGGGAATGGAACCAGAAGAAATGAACTTTGGAAGGAACCATCTCAGCTTTGACAGGGGTGGTTTCTGGAAAACAAAATCTAAATCACCGAACCGAGCATCGTATCCGCATCCTTCAAAAAGCAGGCCTGCACCTCTCTCCAACTAGATTTGGTATTGGCCAGGAATGTTTCTCTCTTTTTTTTTTTTTTTTTAAACCACATTTCTTTTGTACAGTATTCGTCTCCCCACTAGCCAACAAGACTGTCAAATCTCACTTGAGGATCAAAGTTATTTGTATGACCCGCATTGGAAATTAACAGAATTACATAATGATGCCGGACTTAGTCGAAGAATGTATTCGTTCTCTTGTTTTTCTTCATTGGAGAATATATTAAAAGCAGACTCTGAGGTATACAAACTCCACCAGCTAACAGAGAGAGTGTGTGACGGTCTTCAGTTCAGAGGTTGGAATGTACGATCTGACCGTTCAGAAAATGTCATCTTGGCAACCCTTATAGCAGATTCGTGGCTGACTGAATCAAAAATACGGCTTTCGACTCAAATGTGAATTTACGGCGCAGTAAGCAATTGCGTGCATCATCCAACCCATCATCATTTGATGCCTTGCACATTCCAACCTGTATGTGGATCTCGGGAATTTCTGAATTCTTGAAGCATCACAGGCATGATTGCCCATGAAATCTCAGACTCTCACTTTGCTTTACTTTCAGGAATTTTGTGTCATCCATCACTTCCACAGTATCCTTACAAGGATTCCCACCAAGCGTGGCGGGTGAGCGGTTAATGGCCTCGCATTCGAAAGGACGCCGGTTGGAATCTCCGTCCGGGCATCCAGATTTTGGTTTTCCATGGATTACCCAAATCACTCCAGGCGAATGCCGGGATGCTTCCTTCCCGTTCCTTGACCCCAATTCCATCCCGCCTCTAATGACCTCGCGCCGACGAGTCGTTAAGCCACAAGTAAAACAAAAAAAGGCTTCCCAAAATTGTTTCGCCCAACGAGAGCAAAACGTTATTCTCACAATGGCAGGACCATCAATAAGTATTCTTTGCTTGGACTGTGCTAACTTTCAAAAGGAATAGAATCCGACGAGATTTCACTTCCCACAGCTATTAATCCTCTGGGGAACGAAAGATGCAACGTAACGGAATATAGTTCATCGTTTTAATATACAAACTAGATGACCCATGCGAAAATTTCGCGAATATACTAATTGTTAACTTTTTTGGTTTTTACAAGATGAAAGTAGAACCGCCTCATTTGTAGTTTATCTGTTTAGTGTAATAGGTAGGCCTACGTAACAAAATACTTGGAACATATAACCAAACAATAAGGAAAAACTTTTGAACGCGTATATGAAATATATGACAAACTATCACTGACCTTAACAGATTACGACTAACCTAAACAAAATACACACAAAATATACATATCTCTGTGATATGTATGTGTTGCTGTGATCGTAGCCCGTGAGAATGTTTCACGAATAAAAAGTTTACATAGGAATTGTATAGAAAAACAGAAATGTTTCTGTAACAAAAAAAAAAATATGCGACAAGCTACTTATTGTACAAAAAACCACACAGTTTATTGAAACCTCTGTAATATGTGGTGATGCTATTTATCGATTACGCGCTCAATCCTTGTTGACACCAGTGAATCAGTTTATTAATATCTCTGAGATATATGCTGCTGCTATCTAGCGCCTTTGCTCTGAACTTTCATAGTTATTTTTTTTTTCCTTCAAGGGTCAAATTCAAAAAAAGTTTGTTCTTAATCTATTATGTTGCCTAAGTGCAGACCTTTATCTTTAAAATGTTACTTTATTTATCGATTTCGGTAAAGTATGAAGAGAGATAAATGGCCTGTAAAAAATTATAAAAAAATTAAAACGTTATGGAAATAATGATAGTTTTGCCCTGTAAGGATCATATTCAGAAAAATTCCTTTTAAAAAAATATAATGTGATTAAAGTGGAGACATTAATATATAAGATAACACCTAATTTCTCGAGTTCAGTTACATATCAAGGGAAATAAATGCCTCGTGAAACACATATACTTTATGGAATTAAGGATACTTTAGCCCTTTAAGGGTCAAATTCCGAAAAATGCTTTCCTAAAATATGGTGTGACCACAGCGGAGACTTCATTCTTTAAAATGATCTCTCATTTATCTATTTTGATTAGATATTAAGGAAGATAAACGGCTCGTGACACAAAAACGCCTTGTAGAACCATTGATACATTTTCCTTTAAGGGTTGTATTCCAAATACTTTCTTAATATATTATGTCATCAAAGTCTTCATAACCTTACTTCATTTATCGATTTTGGTTAGGTATCCAGGGAGATAAATGACTCGAAGCACAAGAAACGTATTTTAGGAATATTAAAATTTTTGCCCTTTAAGGGTTAAATTAAATAAAATTCCTTTCTTAAAATATGATGTGGCTACAGCACACATCTTAATCTTTAGATTGATACCTCATTTGTATATTTCGGTTAGATATTAATGAAGATAAATGGCTCGTGATACAAAAATGCGTTGTAGAGCCATTGATACTTTTTCCCTTTAATGGTTGAATTCCATAAACTTTCTGTCTTATTATACGATGTCACCAATGCGGAGACAATATTCTTCCTAATCTTACTTCGTTTATCGATTTCGGTTTTGTTTCCAGGTAGATAAATGGCTCGAGACACAGAAAAAACGCATATTAGAAATATTGACAATTTGGAAAAATTAGTTTCCTAAAATATATCACGAAAGCGGATACCCTAAGCTTTAAAACGATACCTCATTTATCAATTTTGGTTGCAAAAAAAATAAATAATAATAATAATAAAAATCTTACGGAAATAATAATATATATATGATAGTTCTATCACTTCTGTTGTTCTAGTATCTCGAGAGACAATCATATTATGAGTTTTACATTTATCTCTTAATCGCAGGCTTATTTACCGTTTTACTGGACCGATCTAGGCCTGAAATTTTTCAAGGCTCTCATTTTGCAAATATGAAGTTCTTCATTGGTCTCCGCGGTTAGTCTAGCGGATAAAAAAAGGGACTTTAACATGGAAATGCTTAAGTCACTTTTATCCGCTAGAATAACGGGATTAATTTGAGCCAAGATAGATGTGAATTGCGCGGCAAATCGAAGCTGTGTCACTAGGTATTAAAAGCAAGCGATATATATTTACATATCACCTTATTTTTCTGAATAACTGTACCATTATTAAACATTTTCAGGGCATGTAATTTGTGTTCCCCAACATCGGTAGCGACGCATATTGGTGCACTAGGTATGGTCGAGGGTCTAGCATAATGCCAGTTCGCCGACAGGTCGGGTAGGTTAATGTCTACTTTGTCCAGGATCTGCCCTTGGGACTCATTAACTGTCTTGGAAAACACCAACATGACAGTGAATCCATTTTAAAACGGTGGGAATTACTACAACTTAACCCTTCAACACTTCAGCAGTAGTCAAGTCGATACGTTTTCAGATACAAAAAATAAGTTTTTAGGATCTCAGCTCATGACCGCTTGACGCGACATTGTCTATTTCTTAAAGATAATCATTGATAGATCTCCTAAGCTCCATTTAAATAAAAAAAGTGTATTAGATGGTTCTAAAAGTGTCAAAATAATCTGTTGTAGACTGAAAGGTCATGATCGCGTCTTCTAATCTGACTGAAATACGAACTCAAAATGTATTTGACCCTAAGGGTTCACTCTGCAAAATGTAAAGGATTTCTGATTAATCTGACGGGACTTTGACACGGTTTTGAGAATCAACGGACATGACCTGATTTGGCTGAAATCCGAAATTCACACGTATTTGACCCTAAGGCTCTGCACAATTCCGAAAGGAAGCGACTGATACTTCAAAATCGTCAATTTGAGTTTCATGCGCGTACGATACCCACAGGCGACCTAGTTCACATACTGAGAATACTGTGAAGCGATTCAGTCTCTTCAGTCCGCTTCTAGCCGTTGTAAGCGTTACATCACGCATTCCCAACAAGAGTACTAAGGTAGGAATCATTCTCTCACAACTCGTACATGACTGTAACTTCCACAGCTTTTTTTTTTTTTTTTTTTTTAAATAACATGTTGCAACTGTACAAATGGTGACTCACAAAAACATCCATGCGGTTTGTAACAGTTTAGATGATCATTTCACTGTCGTCTATTCTTACTACAACTATTGTCAACTATTATAGAAAAAAAATCCGAAGAATAGGTTACCGTTCTTAAATCATACATACGAGAGAAAAAAAGGGATGAAATGTAATGTAGACTACGTAAATAAACAAAGTTAAGAAAATTTATTGATCACTTATGAAATTTTGAATTTAATACTTGTGATAACAACCAATGAAAAATAAATAAACGTACAAGGTTTTTAACGTGGTGTTAATTAAATTAGTTTTCGTAATGTTACATCACGCATGCCCAACAAGAGTCGTTGTTTACTAAGGAAGAAAGCATTCTCTCACAATACAAGACTGTAACTTCCTCAGCCTTGTTTTTCAAATAACAGGTTGCAACTGTACAAATGGTGACTCACAAAAAATAAATTTAACTTCTGTTTTTTACTAAACTATTCGTTGATTCTTTCTGATATACAACTGGCTGGTGCTTGCTGTTGATTAATATTGTTTGTCAACTATTTAAACTAACTATACATTGAAGAATGATATTGCGCTACCCCCGACAATGAGTACAAGTAACATTCTAGCATTGTCAAAATCTTACAGTACAGTCTATTAAAACCATACAGGTATATTAATTAAAAAACACCTCGAAAACACAAGTCAGAAACTGAAAACACGAAACAACATCATGAAGAAGCTAGCTGGTACTTCGTGGGGAGCTGATGCGAACACACTACGAACTACTTACCACTTTCACCATGGTTTACCCTGTTGCTGAGTACTGTGCTCCAGTGTGGCAACGTAGTACTCATACTAGAAAAATCGACGTCCACCTGAATCAGTGTATGAGAATAATAACTGGTACCCTAAAATCCACCCCAGTCCCCTGGTTGCACCTGATCAGCAAAATACCACCTCCAGAGATAAGACGCCAAGAAGCAACGGCACGTGAGTGGATAAAACTACACCAAACTGATCATCCACAGAATCTCCCAATCCACGAGGTTCTAAATAACTTACCACCCACTCGTCTTAAATCCAGAAATCCGGTATGGCAAGATGTATTTGACTTTGATGTCATGGAAAAATGGCGACAAAGCTGGAACTCCGCATCTGTAAAACATTCAGATATTAAAGATCCCACAACTGGACTTCCAGGATTCCATCTAAATAGAGACCAGTGGGTCAAACTAAATCGCCTAAGAACAGACCATGCGAAATGCAACGCCATGCTGTATAAGTGGGGTCTTCAGGATTCTCCTCCATGTGACTGCGGTGCTCCTTCCCAGAGTGTGGAGCATATTATCAGGGAATGCCCTCTACGGAAGTATGATGGAACATATGAAGATGTTTTTGGAGCTACAAGTTCCTTCTTAGAATGGCTGGAAGAATTGGACATCAGCTTGTGAACGCTACCAACGTTCTTATCATTGTATATATTTATTATTGTATTAGTTGCTTGCCATACGACAAATAAATAAATAAATAAATTAAAACCCGTTAGAAATAGTTTTAAATGATAAGGAAAATTACTTAATACTAATTACTCTTATTCTTTTCTCAATTTCACCCACAAACAACATGTTTCACAAGACTCCCAAGAGACGCGACTGGCAGTCGACTTTTTTGCAAGTCGCGTGAGACTGGTAGGATACATGTAGGATACGCGTCTCTTGGGAGTCGCGCCGTTTATGCCTTCCCATTACACAACATTGGAAGTGATTTACTAAATACTCTCATGATACTCAAAAATCCGTCGTGTTCCCTGGGAATTGCGCAACGTGAAGAGGGCCTATTGAATCACTATACAAAGTTTGTAGGATTTCTTTTGAATTTGTAGAGGTTTAAACGCGTTAAAGGCGGGCAGAGGCGCTAAACAGACAATGAATTAACTACCCACTGTGTTATCTACATTCCAGTAGTATGAAATGGAGACGGTTTATATGGGGTACGTTCGTATTAATAGAGTATTGGCAATTTCTCTCGTTTGTTCATGGTCTTCCTTGAATATTTATGCAACCATGATATAATTATGTCATATTTATTTGTTTTTTGATGTGCATGACGCTAAATGCCGAGCACAGCATCTTTCATCACAACTAGCACATGAAACACGATGCTGAACGAAATTCTCAGCAATTACGAATTCTGTCATTTTCTATGCCATCTGTGATAAATATTATTTCTTCCATCATCGCTCAAATGGGCTTGTCGCGGACAAATGCAGTGAATGGATGGGCAGAGCTCTATAGATTCATACTAAATTTCCTCATACTTTGAAAAATATTCGAGCTTCGACATTTTCGTATACTAGGCAGTATTACCGATGGGTTATAATGCGTCACTATGCTAGAGACGTTGATTGAGTCAACTATTCCAATTCAATTTCTGCACTGACAACTTTATTACTGTTATTTTGTAAGCGTAATTACATCATACTTTGAGTCGCGTTATTAACAACACGGCATATATTGGCAACGGACCGAAGGAATATTCAGTTACATACCTTATATTAAGTCGTCCATATCTGAGCCCTGATACAAGGTTTTAGGTTTTTAAAAAAATCGAAACTGTTGTTATTGATTGAAATATATGAGTTTGTTTAGAGTATTTTCTGTTAATGCGTGAAGATTAGATTTATTATTTTAAAGTTTGCATTTTAATTAATTATTCAGATTATTGAATGAAAAACTGCTTGAAATGACTATAAACACATTTCGAACCAAAAAACGCCATAACCATAAAAAATAATAAAAGCAACTATTTATTCCTACATCAATGTTCAATAAAATATGCAATTTACGATCATAAATGAAACATACATATGTGATTTGACTTATAGTATCATGGGGTTACGAAGAATTTATAAAATGAGCAACAGCACACAAATGACCGTTCACTTGGCAACTTATGTTTGTTCATGGATCACGGCTTTACCTCAGTTAGGGTTCATTACGCAGAGACTTTATCAATCCAAGAAACTAACGAATCGAGAAAATGAGCTGAAGTACCGGTATGGCTGAGGAATGAGAACGAGAAATGGTCTACATAACTTTTATTGCCTGCATTAATGCGACTTCTTTCCAATAAGAACAGCCGGACGGGAGTGGGTCAGCGGAGCACCAGCGAACGTCTATGAAGCCTTGTGTTTTCATTTGAATTTGATCAAAACGGGCCTGTTTCATTTGCTCTTTTTATAAAACTTTTTTTCTGATGATGGCAAAAAACGGTGTTATTTGACTGTAGAGCCGCGCAGAAAAATGGTTACTGCTTATGGAGCGTCTATAAACTACGTGGCTCCGTCTAGAGGGGGGGAGGGGGTTGGCTGGAAAGCAACGCTGGACTACGTGGGTGGGGGGGGGGGGGAGGGTTCAAAGCCAGGCCACGTAGCTTCTTATTCATAATATTTGCAACAGTTAAAATGAGGTATGGAACACACAACAGCATGTATATATTTATTTCTGTCATTTAATTATCTCAGTAAGTAATTTACGGTAGTCTGACAAGAGAAAACAGTATAAAATATCTTCTGGAATCATTAGGGAAAAAAGCTACGTGGGAGGAGGGGGGAGTGGATGTGGTATAGACAAAAGCAACGTCGAGCTACGTGGGGGGAGGGAGGGTTCACAGGAGGCCAAAATGGAGCTACGTGGTTTATGGACGCTCCCTTAATAAATCGTCTCTCTAATCTTTAAAGCGAGAATATTAAAAAAAATAATTAAAATTCATTGCTACGATTGGTCATCGATATTGTTTTACGGTATGCAGTACCTAATAAACGTACTTACTGGATATTTATTTTATGGAATGAAAAGATGGGCAAATTCAATCTAATGTTGCATAACATAAAAAAAATCTGATTAAGTTAGCTAAACTCCGTTACTAAAGCAACGAACATGACTTCGTATTCCTAATCCACCGACAATGAAAGGGATCTTCTATAGTACTATAGGTCTTTAACGAATTGCACAGTTCGGATCTGGCTGCGCATGCGTGCGACTTGAAGTAATTGCGTTGGGCTGCACCCCACTGGCTCGTTTCAACTAACCGACACGCGACGGCGCATTACGATTCAAAAAACATTAGACATGCCGTACCTAGACTCAAATTCTCTTGCAGATACCACCCGGAAATTTCAAAGACAGTGACAGTTACTATTGTTTAGGTGTTTTGAAATAAAGATGTTGTGGTTAGCAGAACCCGCGTATATCTAAACCGCCTGTTGATAAAATATTTTTAATTTTGTTCTGTCAAGTGAATTTCAGTGCAACTGTAATTATGGTGCTCACTGAAAGTGTTATTATAAGTTAAAAGTGTGGTGTGAAGTCGCGCTGTACAATAAACTTTACGAGGTCGCCAAAAATGTGTTTTCAACGAGTTTTCATAACCTATTGATGAGTTATAGAATTTTTTTCAGAAGATCAAAGAATTATTCCCTCGTAAAGAAGAAAGAACTGCAACAAAGGAAAACAAAAAATTTTGCTGTTGTTAGTTTTATTCGTCAGGTATAATTTGTTCTATTTTATCAATTAATGAAGAATGGTGAACGATATAAGGAGAACGTTTTTAATAACACACCAAGAAGAAAATGATGGCTTACTGTATCTGAAAAAAAAGTTTTTTTCCCAATAACTGATAATTTTTAGGTGTGTCTAGAATCAAATTTCATTCAGAATATTTATTATTATGGAAAATTACACAATGCGAATATCAATTGTGCTCACTATATACGCAATAATTTAAACAGTAGTATCTAGATGCCACACGAGGGGCGGAAGGGGGGGGGGTCGAGGGAAAAACTACGCCAGGCTACGTGAGGAAGGGCTTTCAAGGGTGACCAAAATGGAGCCACGTAGTTTATGTGACACTCCATTACTTGAAACCTTCCATTGATTACGCTACAGCACAAATACACGTTACACCCTTTGGATTCTGTAACCACGGTTATTTAATTATTCACTTTTCATGAGATACAATAGGTTAGAATGCATGGAAAACGTTATCAGACAACTAACTCAAAGAGTAACACTAAAATATACGTAACGAAACAGGAATTAAATTTATGGTAAAGGTTACGAAGGTAGAACATTACAAACAGTTATGCTTTGCTACTAGAAGATAAAAAATAGGCAAACGCATTACTACGCACACTAAAGCAGCGCGTTCGAAGCAGGGGGAAACTGCTAGTGTTTTTATATTTCATTCATAATAGTGCTGGCCTACCTCAAACAATGCAATAGATTCCTGTTGAGCATAGATCTTTCTCTTATCAAAGTACATTATTTTCAGTACAGCTATTGCAGCTGTTACTTTTATGGTGAAAATAGGTCAGTCTGACGGACGATAACACTTGAAATAAACACAATATATAGCAGACAACGGCGCATACAGTATATTTACTGTTGTTTCGACGTCACTGTTCAAACATCGCAATAAAGAAAAGTTGACATGTGGAACCAGGTGCATGGAACTCTTACGTTATTGCTTTGTCAAGGTAAAGATCACTGTATTTATCTCAGTTCTGGCCAAATCCAGGGGAAGGATGGTGATTCATTATGAAAGAGAAGCAGCACTTAGACTTGGCAACCTGCTTAAACAGTTGTTGCCAAGTTGGTTTCTTTAAACTACATGACGTTTAGAAGGTCATGCAGGTGACTTTCTCAAGTATTACTAGGTCTGTCACTAGCACTTTCGTTTGAAACTCTGACATTCCAACTTCATATCTTAGTATTTAATTACGGTAAGAGTAGAATCCGTTCTGGCCTCGCATTCGGGAGGACGGCGGTTCGAATCCCCGTCCGGGCATCCAGATTTGGGTTTTCCATGGTTTCCCAAATCACTCTAGGTAAATGCCGGGATGCTTCCTTCAAAAGGCCATGGCCGAATTCCTTCCCATTCCTTGCCCCCCATCCTTTCCCGTCTCTAAAGACCTCGATGTTAGAGAGACGTTAAGCAGATAAAAAAAGAAGAGTAGAATCTGCCTCAGAAACCTGCGTAAACACTGTCTGAAGACAAGATGCATAAATAATAATTGCATATTTAAAAAAAATTAATGTATACAAACGTATTATCATGGGTGATACAAACGCACACTTTTCTTTTTTTTTTGTGCCACTGTAGCGTATTACATTTTTATGCGTAAAGATACATCAACACTAATTTCATATGCCATTTTTAGTGCGATAGATTACAGCAAACTTGAAGCTATGTTTGATATTGAAGACATCTAATTAAGGTGTAATGTAAGACAAGTCTGGAATTCTTCGACACTCACACACTAAGATTTTAATAACTACGTGAAAAAATGTATTGCAGTACTGTTTGTGAAAATTGCAGCACCCTGAATCGCTCCAAGATCGGAGGATGTGTAGAAAAAATGAGACCATAATAAGTGATTGCAGAGATATGGCAAGCATGTAGGCCCAGCAACCGTCGAACCAAGTGGAATCGAGAAACGGTATGTTTCGTCGATATCAAAGAGAGCAATATTAGGCATGTGGCGGAAAGATTGATCACAGAGAAACGGGTGAGATTTCGGCTTGTACAGACTGTACAGAACACCTTGCTACGGCAGTGACGCTAGTGCGGAACCAGTGGACAGAAGAGGGTCGTACTAAAGCGAAGAGCGGGTACTGGACCACACAATGTGACCACAGCGTGGCATGACCGTCACCGACAGATCATCTTCGTCCATAGCTTTGGCTCACCGTTGGAGCACTGCGACGGGTTTGGACAAGTCTGCGTTGAAGGTTCGATGCCGCCTGCTCAGGGCTGGACTGCTCATTGCGTCAGCTTCCATTGACCAGAAACCACCAGTGCCTCAGACTGCAATGGGTACGTGAACATCGTCAGTAGCGGCTGAACACAATTGGTCAGACTACATTGTTGAGTACGATAGAGGACAAAGGTCAAGTGTGATGGTTTGGATCTCCATTAACTACAACATGCGAATTCGCCTCCTATGCACTGAGGGCAATGTGAACAGCAACCGCTATATCTAGGCCACATTTAAGCAGGACAATGCCCAGTCACGTGTCGCGAGGAATGTGCAAGCATTCTTGGAAGTATGACGGGTTCCACTGTTTCCCTAGCCTGCACATTCGCCTGACATGTCGACCGTCGAACATGTTCGCCGTATATTTATTCGGCAATTTTCTCGTTCTGCAGCCACTGTCGATGCTTTGTGACGCACATGCAAACAACGTGGCAGTGTGTTCCCCTGCAGATTCTTTTTGATTCCATGTCACGACTACTAGAGGCTCTGTTTGCAGCACGTGGCGGTTTCACGCCTTGCTGAATTATCACTTTAAAAATGCATGTACAGTTCTGTGATTCTAATCATTTGTGTCATGTTCCTAATCTGCTATATAAACTTCATTGTAATTACATGTCTCTTTCTTAGTGCTGCAATTTTCACAGACAGTAGTGTATATACAGGTTTTATTTATTTTCTTTAACAATTTACATCTATATCTTGAGTCAATAGGCTACTGGGAAAAAAAAGTTCTGAGAAGCGTAGCTGCCTAAGCATTTGCCCATTAACATATTCGTATCAAATCTCATTGAGCGGCAATTGTTTTGTGCGGACCCCAGTTTTAAGTGCTTACAGAATTTTTATGCCATACAACTACTACCAGGGAAAAGATGTGTTTCCATAATTAATATTAAATTTTACGTTTTTAAACATCATTATGGATTGCTCACAGGCATACTTTTCAAATGTTTTTTTTCCCATAGTAACTGTCCTACTTTTCAGACCAGCTTTGCCCCTCACCCCCTCACCCCCCCCCCTCCCGACCGGGAAATAAAACGCCACGTTTTAATTTAACATTTAAATATCCTCTAAACAACAAAACATGCACGCTTGTCCGATTCGACAGACGAAGGAACAAAGGTTGAAAATGGCGCAACATGAGCGTCCTATTACTCAACCAGCACTTGAATATCGAAAGAGGAGGGGGGGGGGGAGGGAGGAGTAAAATAGACGTGTTTTGCTCAACGCGTGCTAAAATGAGAATGTCTCTGGCCTCTGATACGATAGAACGTTACGTAAAGTGCCATTAACCGTCTTATCGAGAATGTATGTAGTTTACTTTAACAGTAGTGATATGGTTAAAAAGATTGATTAATTGTTATTGGCGTTTTAAAAATTAGACGCGGTATATGAATGCGTGGAGCAGATCATGGTTAATCCATAAAGCCCGAAATGACCAATGTCGAGCGTCAGATGCTTTTATTGATGTGGAAAAAAAGGAAAATTAAAGGAATCGGTTAATTTTTTTTTCTGACCCCAGTTTTAAGTGCTTACAGAATTTTTATGCCATACAAGTACTACCAGAGAAAAGATGTGTTCCATAATTGACATTTTATCAAACTGTCATAAAAGTCTAAAATCTCCTTAAAACTATAATTTATTTCGCAAAAACAGATTTTATAAGATATTCGCCGTCACGTAAGGTAATTGTACACAAGCACCGAAATGAGCAGTCTGGTAGCGCAGTGACTAAGCCCTTTGCTTTCAAAAGGTTGGGGCTCGGTACCGTGTTCAAATTCCAGTGGGACCAGGAATTTTTAGGAGTTGTGTTTGATCTTATGAGCTACCCCAGGACGTTCCGTGGCTCGGATTTCTCGACAAACTATAGGCCCCAGAGGAAACTAGCCATCCTATCGCCGATACAGTGACCAAGTATTCCTCCCTCTGGAGGATTCAACAAACCATCGGTTTGTTTAGGAATCTAGGTTTTTATCTAAAGAAGTATACGCTTGAAGGTAGTCACCGAGCGGGGCGGTGTAACGGTTAGCGTTCTCACCTCGCATTCGGGAGGACGGCGGTTCGAATCCCCGTCCGGGCATCCAGATTTGGGTTTTCCATGGTTTCCCCAAATCACTCCAGGCAAATGCCGGGATGCTTCCTTCAAAATGCCATGGCCGAATTCCTTCCCATTCCTTGCCCCCATCCTTGCCCCCCATCCTTTCCCGTCTCTAAAGACCTCGATGTTAAAAAGAGACGTAAAGCAGTTACAAAAAAAAAAAAAAAAAAAAAAAAAAAAAAAAAAAAAAAAAAAAAAAAATTTGCAGGTAGTCCTCGTGTGTACCATGTCCTAGGGCATAGTATGGTATTATTAATTCAACAAATTCCTAGAAATAATTAGTGTGACGCGAATTTCACCACTGTCGTTGATGTACCTATGGGCAGTTCGGGTACATAAGGTATGTCCAGATGCAACCGTCGGGTTAATGGCGTGTAAAAATGCCCACAGCTCCTGTACTCCAACATCTTACCATCAGAATACGTTACCACAGGCTCCGAAGAAAGTAACGTGAATCAGTGCTCCAAATTAAAGTCAAGAAACTGGATATCATATGGCATGCTTATATACTGATATTTATCCTAGGTTTCTACAAAACCAATCGAAGAAAGCAACGATCGCCGTAACCAGCCAGTAGATCCGGTATTCTTCCAATGCAGTTGAGTCTGAGGCGCCATTGTGGTGCAGTGTGCCAAATGTGAGACCTTGGACACAGATGTAAACTCGACCTTCATTTCGTGACGCGATTTAGTTATCGCGTTGGCTCAGACCGTTGCCTCCTTTCAGATGCCATAAAAGCTTGAAATTTAAAATCCAAAAGAATAATTTTCAAGGGTCAGCTTAGGGACACCGCTGTTGTTTCGCCGTTCATGACCTTGGTCCTTGAGAAGGTAAGCTGGTTTCTAGTCCGGCTTTACAGGAACCAAAACTCATACACGTTTCATTGAAATTGCCGTATAGAGTGTAATGTCAGAATGCTAGCAGCTTCTTTACCAGCCTTGAATTATTTCGACCTTAAAAAAGACAAATTTTACCCACCGCCTCTTCCGGGATATTATTTAAATCCTTTCTTGCGGTACTTCCAGATAAGTAAAGGATGAAGTCAATTGCTATTTTATGATCGAAGACATTGCACTTACTATTGCTATTTCTTCTTCCTCAAATATATACCCAAGCCTCATCTCCAATATAAGCTCTACCTTTCTCCAACAGTCTTTTTTTTTTTTTTAACTCAATATCTTACAACACCTCATAACACAATTACTTTTTAATGGCCAGTGCCAAATTTATTCCTCGGCAGTTTGAGCAGAAAAATCGAGATGACTGACCTCCTTCACACCTTTCCTCCCAGATTGAGCATCCCATACCATTCATTGGTATATCCCATCACTACCCTCTTCACTTGATACATAAGCGGTCTGGTGGTTCAGTGGTTAAGGCATCTGACCGGAGATCGAGAGGTCCCCAGTTCGAATCCCACTCATCACCTCTGGCACAGTCTACTGTGTAATGTGAAATACGCCAGAACGCTTCCGTGGTTCGGATTCTACGTTAAATTGTAGGTCCCCTTTACTTGGTAGGATTACCGGGTTAGACGAAGGCGGCAACGACAGGGGCGGATTGGATTGCGCTGCATACGAAAAACGTCTTACCAGGTCATTACGACCACACGAACCTTTGCCTAGTAGATACATAGTAATCTTCGGCTCCAAGAGGACCCAACTATGAGGCTAGGATCTTCTATTTGTTCATGATCTACTCCTTATTTGAAATTAACTGTTACATGCTACTCCTTTCGCGTGGACTGTTAATGTACGAAATCTCTGTTAAATTGATGATGTAACACTTAACGATAGGTAGCGATGGAAAATAAAACTCTAACTTAATTACTTCAAACTAGTGATCGCCCATGGGTCGAAATTCGACCGTAATTCATTAGTTTCTTTCGTGAAACATTAATAATTATTATTTTAATTAATTTTTTTCTTTCTATTTACCGCTGGTTCATTTTAATTTAATTTAATTCATTTTGACTCAAGGCCCATAAAACTGCTTTAGCTTTATGATAACATGAAGTAAATGCATTCCTTCCCCCTGAAGTAACTTCTGATTCGAAATGTTTTGCATTTCAAAACCTGCATTGTAAATTCGAAACTATCAAAATTTCTTGCCAATGACATTTAGTGCGCATTTAAATGTATCCATCAAAGTAATTTCATCAATTTGTGTGTTTAATATTTAAATTTGGTCTATTATCATTTTGAATTTCACGCAAATAGGTACTCCTTCTTTTTTGTCTCTCTCTTTCTCCGACTTGTCAAGGTTTGTATAAAAGGATAATGGAAGGAGGTGCAAATATCTGAATTTAAAATAATCAAATTATTGAAATTCAAAAATCAAAAGTCCCTTAACCAAAGTTTAACCTTTTAAATAATAAAAAAGACCATATAATATCTTGCAGAACCAGTTCATTCCACCGAGCGGGGCGGTGTAACGGTTAGCGTTCTCGCCTCGCATTCGGGAGGACGGCGGTTCGAATCCCCGTCCGGGCATCCAGATTTGGGTTTTCCATGGTTTCCCCAAATCACTCCAGGCAAATGCCGGGATGCTTCCTTCAAAAGGCCATGGCCGAATTCCTTTCCATTCCTTGCCCCCATCCTTGCCCCCCATCCTTTCCCGTCTCTAAAGACCTCGATGTTAAAAAGAGACGTAAAGCAGTTACAAAAAAAAAAAAACAGTTCATTCCTTTTGGAAATGTTCCTTTTATAACTTCAAAGATTCTACTTTATGCGAGTCTTGTTACTCCAAAGACCACAGAGTATGTCAATGCTGGGAATACACGTCAGATAGTTGGCTCCGATCCAATTTCACGCACACACACGTTCACGAATTTAATTTTTATTTAATAATGTATTTTTAACATGTATTAACTATGCTTATTATATTTTTTTCTTTACTTTTGACCAAAGATCACAGCCATTGGCAGAATCACTAAGTATTGTTGCCACTAAAAAACAATTGATTGTAAACAACGAATGTTTTATTTTAATGTATTTGTAACACATATTATATATACATTTTAGCTTTCTTCTCCGTATAAACTTTAACTGTGCCAAATTTCACACTCCTCCGTTTGCACAATGTTCTTAAAAAGGGATCTGAAGTTTTCGCTTAGCGTATTAATATATAGATAATACGATGCCACTCATGTGTTGAAAAGGCAATAAACATTTAGTTTGCGAGAAGTAACTAAATACAACCAGTATTTTTGGGTGAATCCCGTTCGTCGAAAATTTGATACTACGCTGGGGACAATTTTATCTTAATTTTTTCAGATTTTCGACTCTACGTCATAATGAAACATATACTATTTTACCCCTCGAACTACTGGTTGTGTATTATTCGAAACTCCATCGAAATAGGACTGGTATGTTTTGCATGAATCCAGTTCATCCAAACAAATAAACATTTTTTTTTAAAAGTCGATTTCTTCGTAGCTTATGAATTGTGCCACAAACCCACTTTTTCAAATATATCTTAAATGTACAGACTTTATTCCAGTTACAGTCTTATTATAAGCATCTACTATATAATTTCGTAAGCTCACTCATTCACCCACCTCGATAGCTATTGGCTGGAGAACGGTGTCACGTGTCAGCCTTCGCTCGCAAAACAGCGACCAGAGATACCATTAGAAGAAATCCGTGGTTATGTGCACAATTTAATAGCTAAGCAACTGCTACCAAATTAATTTCCATAATACATTCATTAAGTTTGCTTTTTGTAGTGTTTCATAGTTAAAAAAAAAAAGATTGATATATTTTGCTGCTCAAAAAATGTGGATCTGCTTTTCAGTAACACGTTGCTAATAAAAGCAACTTAAAAAAGAAACTTAAAAAAAATTAAATTACCCATGTTCTCTGCTGTAACAACGAATGCCAATTGTGATTCTGCTTAGGATAAATTTCAGTTTAGTTAAAACTTTCGCTAATGTTGTTGCTTGACTAAAGTTTATGCATTACGGTTTATTTGATTTTTTAGGTAATGGCCTTTCTTCATATTCGCTGTACGTGAGTTATTAAGTTATTTTAAGTGATCATCAGACCAAATATGTTACCGAATCGAGTATTCTGCCAATTCATTTCTTCGGAGTTGTTCAACTGTTAAATAATTAAGCCGGAATCTGTATTAATATCTCTGCCCGTTCCGGACACTATGACGAAAGATTACAATATTTTTTTTTTTTTTTAAAAATATTTATTTATGTTGGCTTTTGGCCTGGTCGGCCATACTGCCAGGTTCTTTACATCTAATTTTACATTGGTTTATCTTTCAGCTAAATTACAATTTCTTAACCTTTATTTTACAATGTTTCATAAGTCCCATGTGAGATGGGTTACAATTTCTTTATAAAATATATCAAGTTATTGACTTTTCAATTGCACCGTGTGAGTCGTCGCCAAAAGCCCAGGGACCGCTTTTTGTATCTTTCCACCACAATTGAATATTCATGAAATAGTTCCTGTGATTGCCTTATCTATTTGGATCCTTTGGTGTGAATAATGTTGCGTACTTGTATTTGTAACTATTCTCATTGGGTATTGCTTTAGTGTGTATGTTCTAGATAATGTGGAGTATTTTTGAAAGATTAGTGTATCTACTTAGTTTATGACTGTTGGTCTAGGATTGGCTGGTCCGCTTTGTCTTATATTTGAATATTTCCTTCTTTAAAAAAGGACATTATGGTTCTGTATATTGAGTGGTTGTTGGAAGAGAGTAGGGAATGTCCATCCTCAATAGAAAGAAAAAAAAAAACAACGTGATGGTTTTGAAGCAAATAGAAATTCTTCAAATTTTGCAGAATGAACTTTAAGGGTCAAATACAAATCAAGTTTGTCAGAAAGTTCGTGTCTGCGACCTTTGAAACAATTATACGATAGTGCTATCATCCTTGTTCGTGTTTTATTCCTAGGTCTATTAAAACTTCTGATTTCTTCAAGCTCGAGAGATTTTATTCACCTTAAGGATGAAACACAGGTCAAGTTCGTATTTGTCCCTAAAAATTATAATTATTCAAGATCCGTGACGATACGCAAAAACAAGGTCACGGACTTACACTAGTAGATAATAATTAATGTAACAACTTTTTCAAACTTCTACACTTTTCGGCAGACGCTTGTAATTTTATGGTTGGTTAGTCTTTTGCAGCTAGTAGAACCGCTCTAATATTTTAAAACTCTTTAATAAAATGCGTTGTCTGAAGACTGCGCTCACCTCAATAGTTCGGCAACCTTCGGCGAGTCTCGATAATGCCCGAAGTGTTAGTTGCACTGACTGCCACCACAGCGCTGCTTGGTTAATCAGAAAAATCAAAAGAATTACTGTATTGACTTTATTTGCGTTTAAACTGCTAAAATGAAGTACAAATTACAAACAAAAAATTTAATTTGACATTATTTGCTCTTACATTGTTAAAAGAAAGTGTAATTGCTATGCCAGCTAAAATTCAATGGTCTGTTGTGTAGCACAGATACAAATTATAATGTGAAACAGAGATATAAAAAAATTGTAATGTGACGTTCGTTTAAATTTATATGTTTCTTTTTGTTTATTTATGAAGACTGGATGTAGAAATTAATGTAAGGAGAAGAGAATCCGATGTTTTGTCAGTAGCAGTTATTGGAACGAAGTGACACATAACCTAATAATTTTTTGACAGAAGAGATGAAACAGTGAAGTTTATTAAATTTCAGAGAAATTTTTCAGGAAACGCAGGAAATCACGGAATATATCAAATAAAAAATAATTATTCCTTTTTGAAATTATACTTCACATGGAAACTTTTTTACAACATTACAAATTTTCATTAATAAAAAAGATTTATGATTGATCGTTATTGGTTTTTCCTTAAAATCTTTCCCAGCACAAATTTTTGATGGTCGTTTATACAGGGCGTTCGCCGGGAAACGCAACCCACTGTTAGCGCTACAAGGAAGAAACTGCTCGCGGCGAGCGAGCGGTCAGCTCCCGGCATTGTTCGACCGTCGGCCGCGGACTATTTCATAAACTTGTATGTGCTAAGCATTTAAATGTGACGTAATTCATTAGCTTACCTTATAAAAGATGCTGGAAGTGTTGACCCTCTTGTGTAATGCACATTTCACATCTTCTGAACATATTTCGAGACACACGCTGCCCTAACTGACTTAATGATTTTTTGGGTGACTGTTCTAGTCGAAAAGCGATATCGTCAATTTTCTCCTCTGTGAGAATACGGTTGACCGACAGTCTCTTTTTGTTAAAAAATGAACCCGTTTCTCTTACTTTTTTAACCAGACGCAGAATTGTTGATTTAGCTGGCAGTAAAGCGCCAGGATATTGCGACGAAATTTACTGCGACACTTTTTAAACGACTTCTTCTTCACATATGTATCGTAGAGAAATATTCTTTGTTGCAAACTGTAACGTACCATAATTTTACTCACACTCAAACACGGTACAGATTAGTAAGAGTATGGAGCCCCAAACCAGCCAAACCGCAAAGAAACGTTTATTCACAACACTGATTAATAAGAGACTGAAGTCACAAACTAGCTACAATGCAAAGAAACCGTTCTTAACAATGTAAGGGTCACTGCACTGCACTGTTGGGGCAGCGGAGGTGTTAAACAGTGCGGTGATTCACGGTGGCGTGTGGCGGAAACTGCTGGCTCCGCTGTCCGAGCAAGTTGCCGACGGCAACAGACTGGGAGGGTTGCGTTTCCGGCGAACGCCCTGAACTAGTAGATAATAATTATTAATGCAACCATTTTTTCAAATTTTTACACTTTACTGTAGATGCTTTTAATTTTATAGTTGATTAGTGTTTTGCAGGTAGTAGAACTACTTTAATATTTTAATGTTTTTATAATTTTAGTTGCCGCTTTTCGTTAAAAACAGTGATTTTATTTCTGATTGGATCGCTTAGAAAGACCCATTTTATCTTCTGTATTTTCCGTTTCAACTGTGGTATGACTGAATATTTACAGTCAGGCTTATACACTTAAGTTTCAATTCCTGGCTTTCACAATTTTCTTATAATCTTTGAATTCCGAAGCTTTTTGTTTTTGGCGCAAATGACCAAGTCGTTATGCCCGAACAGCAACTGATTACGCTGATTAAAGAATCCCACCAACAGGATGTGATAATAAAGACAACAGTAATCTAGAGATTGGTTTCGGTTGGAATTTTTACGGGCCCTTAAAATTTCTTTCACCTACAGAAAACCTTTGCTTAACATGCTGGAAGTGCGCTAGGACGCTCCATTTTTCTGATTTCATTTTAAGGAGTAGGTCCCCATTATCCGATGGGATTAGCTGGTTACATTAAATCCCGATGAACACAGCGTTTGTAGTAAACTTAAACTTTCACATTAAGGTCATAAAAATTATTATCACTAAATACTGTAAATTTTTACTTCGTATGTTTTAGAATCAGGCACTGGTTTATGAGTCGAGAATTCTATCTTAACGATTGTGGTTTAAAAATTTCACAGATTCTACCGCAAACAATTTAACGTTTTACGGTAGAGAATACCGTAGAAAATGCGGTTTATTTCTAAAGCAAGGAATATTTTCGTTTCTCACAGTTATCAAACTAAATTTATTTCATGACTTTCGTCGAAAACAAAGTGAAATTTGGAATGGTTCGTTACAAGGAAAAGAGTTATTGGTAAAGCCGAATGTTAGATCTTTTCTGTTTTATTTAAATCATATCTGGAGAAACTTACCTGATATTTTTTGTTCTTCTCCAATCTCTTTTATTTGTGCGAAAAAATTGGGAGAAAAGATCTGTACGTACAGAAGTAAAATAACTTCTGATTTTTTTTTCGTTTTTTCTGTGTCCCTTACAGCCTTTACACCTCGTCGAAGTCGAGGATGTTAAAGGCAGGAAAGGACTGAGGGCACGATAAGGAACCTGGCCATGACCTTTTGAAAAACCATTCCAGCAGTGAAACTGGAATCTGCATTGCCGGACAAGGATTCGAACCAGCGACCACCAGAATGCGAGGCTAGAGCGTTACCACTCACCTACCATGCTGGCCGTCATTTCATGACACATACGCGTTAACTATGTAATTTTACCTCAGTTTCATGACTTATTACCTAGTAAATAGCCTATTGCAAGAAAAACGCGTTTGATTCTCCATGCCATATAAATTTGTTTAGCCCTTCAGCAACACTTAAACTATTATATTATTCCCTAGTTCCGAATCTAGAGACTAATCCGTGCCTTTTCCAGTGTCTCTAGACGCCACTGTCACAGCAGGCCGCGGATTTCAGAAGTCCTCTCCTCGGAATTCGATCAATGGTCTTTAAAGATTTTAGATTTTTCCTTCTTCTGTATGACTGATATTGATGATGCATCCTACGCATTTTTTTTAAAAAAAGAAGAAGATATTTGGATAAACCAATGCCTTGTAAGTTACTTTCTTTTAACTGTTGGTTTCCAGCTTTTACATTTGTTTCCATAGAGCAAACTATGCGTCCATTATTCCGATGGTAAATTGCAATGTTCATAGACCATCTCATTAGAACAGACCGAGGTAATGTCTTTATAAATGAGTCCTATTCTTTCTCGGTGCATTGGAACGTGACACATATCATTATCTACAACGGATGTAATAAGAGATACGTATTTGCAACTTTGTTGGTCAGACATATCGGTCAAGTGGCCAGGTGTTATGTCTGACTGTTGCATTGGAGTGGTTGATAACGGACACTATTAACGCTGGCCAGATATGTTGCTCATGCAATAAATTTTTCACGCCACGCCTCCTCGAAACAGAGTTACCGTGTTGGCCAGCTAACGTGTAGGCATGAATTCATCATTTCACGTTTTTGCGACCAAGCGTGGTGGTTGAGCGGTAACGCTGTGGCCTCTCATTAGGCCCGTTTACACGCACGGTTTTTCCGACGGTTTTGGAGCGTACGCTCCAGGCGCGCGCATCAATCCTTTACGTGTAAATGCTCGGTGGTCAGAGAGGCCTGGCGCGCGATCCGAATGCGCAGATCTGGCGCGCAGGTCTAACAGGGCCGAGTTTTTACACGTATATTGTCGGTCTGCAGTCTTGATGCGTCAGTACAAGTTCGTTGTTGGTTCGAATTTCTGGGTGACTTTATTTAACTTTACCCTGCTTTGACAGATAAAAATCTAAATCTTGAAAAATGTGGTCAAGAGATAATTTGGAAGGATTTATAGAACTTTATAAAAAATTTCTATGTTTGTGGAAGGTTAAATCAAATGACTACAAAAATAAAAATCAAAAAAAAATCGTAAATATGATTAGTTAGTAGAATTCAGCAGGGTAAATGTATGTGAAAGTGAAAACAAAGATTTCGTCACTGAAAGGATTCAGGAAACTCGACGGCAATTCGAAAAGAACTGAGAAAAATATATGCAAGCAATTTCAAATCATGGAGGGATATTCCAGTTGCCAAAAAAACGAAGAGTAGGAGGCTAACATTACTCTACAGTTATGTTCTTCCTCATGACTGTGTCTTGTTTTGATATTTGTGGAGATAATAATTTTAACTTCACCTTTTTAGGTAATGGTGTCAGGTATTGGAATAAGCTACAAAGGGAAATGATGAACAATTTACCAAAAACGCTGAAAGAATTTGAAGTTAAAATTTGTAGAGGGCAAATGTAGGTGGGTGCAGGAAAGGGGGAAGATAGTTGTGTAGGGAAATTGCCACAGGAGCGTGCGCTCCATTGCAATTTAATGAAATATTATTATTATTAAAATATAGTTATATATGGAACTGTCATTTCGTAGACAATTTTTTAAATCATCTGGTTCATTTATTTTCCCGTTGCTCTCACTAAAGAGGCATGTGTCCATATAGATCTCTAGTTTTGTGCCATCTATCCGCCCATATACACTATGTTTATTTAATTCTTTCTGTACCCCCCAAAAAAAGAAAAAAAAAGTAAACAGCTCTCATATTCCTCAGATTATGTCATTTCTTTTGGAGGATATTTTAAACACACTTATAAACACAAGCACAACTAACAAAGACAACAAACCTGAAAACCGAATGTTGCAAGCTGGACCGTCTACAAAACTTTCCAACCCGGCGGAAAGTCCATGCGCCACGGGATAACGGTCATTTTTGGCGTGTACGCTCTAGAGATGGGTAGGTCCGGATGGATGCAGTTCCGCGGACCCGTATCACTTGCGCTGGGGATGGATGTACATCCGAGAGCTTGTCGGATCTGCTTCCAGCCGGACCTGTAACAGCGCCACAGTTCTCGCGTGGCCGGAGTTTGAACCACGACCGGAACTGCAACGCGGAGCTGGAACGCAATTTTTCATTACAGTTCCGATTTGAAATCTATGTTCTGAAGAGTTTAATGTCATTTACTGTACGATTCGATTACAGTTCTGTTTAAAGATAAGATTATAAATGAAAAACTATTTCTTAATGGCTGACTACTAGTAGAAAATTACAGTAACTATTAAATGTTAATGGGTAGCTAAAACCCGGTAGTACTTTCTTATTGGACAGGTTCATGCTTGTAAGGTGAGGAGTGTTTTACGTGCTAAATAAGAATGGACTTATAATTTAACTTGTGATTTTAATGCGTTGCAGTCTTATTAAACTTTTAACTTTCAGTTTGATTAATCACAAAGTCTCTAGAATTTTTAACTTTCTCAATTCTGATGGCTTAAGGACAAATTAGATAATACATTTAACATCTCTTTATTGCATAAACATGGTTCGTAGGGTTTCCAAGGAACATTATACATATCTATACTAATATTGTAAATGCGAAAGTAACTCTGAATGTCTTTATGTCTGTTTGTTACATTTCTTGTGCTAAACGGATATTCCGATCGTGATGAAATTTGACATGGAGATGCTGTTTGACATTAGGCTCGAGATGGGATACTATATTATGTATAGATAAGAACATATTGTCATTCAATTATGAAGACTAACTGTGAAAGACAAATGCATATCTAACTCTATTTGTAATGTGCATTAAAACGCGTCTATGATAGGATAGCTTAGTGGTAACGCGCTTGCTTATTAAAAACCACTTCAGCGTGGCTTTGGGTTCCATTCCCACTGGCTGCATATATTTTTATGAATTGTTTTTCATAGTTTGAGCCAAGCCTAGGATTTTATAGTAAGGATACCATGTTCTGGCAAGCCTTTGGCGGTAAAATAGTGCCCTAAGCGTTTACTTTATTTACGGTATACTGGTTCCACAGTTGGTTTTTGTGTGATCTAAACTAATAATATGGTATATGTGAAAGTGAGTTTCCATCTTTTTTTGCGTTTTGACGACTATATGTGTATACCGGTGACAAGGAAATACTTTGTATATTTAGGAACGAAATAAGATACTTTTTTTCCGATATGAATAAGTTTTAGTCATGAGACAGGTTCGAAGGTAAAATGGTATATCGATGGCGTTCCCGTTATATTATGCCGACTCAGTGTTGTTTGGGACATCTTAGATAATTTTCAGCTTTGTATATCCCATTCTAGCAATCAAATCCTAAATCCACGCGTACGATGTCGCGGGTAACCGCTAGTAATGTATATATAAATATGATTATTTGGCATTATTGCAAGCGACTCTGCTGACCACTTTTACAGCAATATTTTATAATCCAACAATGAAAAAAAACCCTCACATCCAGCCGTTTCTAGAACGTCTAACAATGGCTCAAACAATCGGTTATTATTACTAAGAATTAAATCTTGCTTAAAAATACTTTAAACTAAATTGGAAATAAAATTGCTAAGAAATTAAAAGTTTTTGAAATTGCACAAAATAAAATAAAGATTTTGAAAGCACCAAAAACACGTTACGGTAGCTGGCAAAACATAAATATTACTGATTAATTAAAATGCATTGTATCGCACTCGATTTATCACTCACGACAATGTTTTATTCACTCAATCAAAACAGTTTCACAAAGTATACAGAGGAAAACACTATACATAATATAAGAACAAATCTCACGTAATTTCTCGCTCACAATTTAAAATAAGTTATACTTGCAATTTTGTTTTTTGTTCATTTATAATGTTTCTTAAGCTGGTATATTGTGGAAAGGCAATAATTATCTCAAAATGTTGAGTCTTGAATAATTTCATTTTTAGTAAAAAAAAAAAAAAAAAAAATTAACAAAGAATTTCGATTTTTTTAAAAAAATTTTTAGTAGTATTTAAAAATTATTAAAAATGATTTCATTTATTCTTATAGAAGCCCACAGAAATTTTAGATGAACACGATATAACTCATACTGCAGTTCTCCTTGGTCGGATTTGTATCCACCATACGCTCGATTGTAGGTTCGGACCCATACAGCTCCGCCGGACATGTATTACTGGATGTAGGTCCGTACACATCCAGTTCCGCCGTACACTCCGCCCGCCCGATTGTAGATCCGGACCCATACAGGTCCGCCGGACACGTAATGGATGTAGGTCCGTACACATCCAGTTCCGCCGTACACTCTGCCCGCCCGATTGCAGAGCCGGACCCATACAGGTCCGCCGGACACGGAACCTGGATGCAGATCCGCAGCGCTGGATGTACATCCGGACCCGAATCCTTTAAAATCTCGGACCTGCCCATCTCTAGTACGCTCCAACCTGCAACCCTGGCGCGCGCAACTGGAGTGTTGACCATTTTTCGACGCACGCTCCAGGAGCGACAGTCCAACCTCACGCTCCGGCGCGGCAGTCCGGAGCGCCGCCGTTCCAAACCGCCAGTTTGGCGCGTACGTGTAAACGGGCCTATTAGATAGGACGCAGATTTGAGTTTTCCATGGTTTTCCCAAGTCTCTCCGGGAGGATACCAGGCTGGTTCCTTTAACTAAAAGGCCATGGCCGAATTCCGTCCCGTTTCTTTCCCACGGTCTTTTACCGCCTCTAATGATCTCGACATCGATAAAGCTTAAAACCACAACCAAGGGAAACAAAAGCTTTTATGAATACGTTAACATTTTTCTGTGCGTGCACTAAAACGGCAATTAATTTCTGGATTTAGTTGTTTGTATTGTCATTTCTATGACATTAATATTTGTAAATATGTTTTCCTTGACAAATAAAATAACCACAAATCAGTTACGGTCCATTGAAACAATCCGGTTTGTGTTCCCCTAACATCAAAATGAAACGACTTTAACTGGCAAGCCTGACTCTGAATGAAAACTCTTCAGATTTTGAGAAATTCGTGTTTAATATTCAATTAGGTATAAGAGAAAATTAGTGTTTCTTAAGCAATATGTGACCTGATTACGGATTTCCGGTATTTTTCTCTAGTTTGAACCTTAATATAAGGTCAAGCTGTTGTTTACGGTGTATACACTCTTCAGTTGACATCATATGGATAAATAAAACTAGACGTCGAGGTTCAAGAAGAAATGTTTAACCTGATAAGATTAGCAGCTTATTTGTGCATGCATACATAATGACGATTATATTGGAGAATCAATTCAAGTTAAAAATAAAAAAGGATCTCCTTGTAGTGGAAAAAAGTGTATATGGCATGTTTTTTTCAGGTATTAAAAGGAATTAATATGGAGGACAACCAAAAATAACACGTGTTAGATGGCTAGTTGGACTCAGGATACAAAACTCACATGATACGGCATTGCTTTAGTACGGTGCTTATACAGACTGGTTAACCGGTATGAAAATCATATTGAAGGAGACCTGCTACCAAACGAATACCGGTAGAGGGCCGTGCACAAACTACGTGGCTCGGTCCAGGGGGGGGGGGGGGGGATGAAAGACTACGCTGGGCTACGTGGGGGAGAGGGGGGTGTTCCGATCCAGGCCACGTAGCTTTCCTTTCATAACATTTATTTACAGTTAAAATGAGGAACAGAACTCACAACAGCATGTGAATATTTATTTCCCTCAGTTAATCATCTCCGTATGTAAGTTAAAATAGTCTGACAGGAGAAAACAGGATAAAATGTCTTCTGGAATCAAAAGGGAAAAAAGCTACGTGTTACGTGGGGGGAGAGGGGGTAAAGGCAAAAGCCACCTAGGGCCACGTTTCACAGAAAGCCAAAATGGAGCTACGTGGTTTAAGCACGCTCCCTAGGGAAAAAGGAAGATATTGTAAATGACCGGAGCGTAGTGTTGACCAATTCACTTGTAATAAAATCTAAAGTTCTTGTGAGGGATTGAAAACCTCTGATCCTTTTTAGGATTACGTGCCCAATGGACAACGGAGCCCTATTAGTGATGATCCGTTGTCATTTCGTTTACACAGGCCTCTAACACTTCAAAGAAACAAGTTTGTAAGTTCAAACTTGCACATGTGTTTCATTGACTCAACATCAAATATAATATTTAAAATTTTGAAAAAATTTATTCTGGGGGTTTTAATAGTAATAAAAAATATAAAAAAATATGTGTGTTTTGTTTATAAAAGTACTCCAGGGTGCGGCACTCAAATCCGGACAAATTTAAATTTACTACCATGTAGTCGTTCTACTGAAGGTAATTTTTCCCGTAAGATTCAATGCTTCTACAACCCGTTCATTTATGATCTGTTCAGTTAAGAGAGGCGGGTCAAGGTCACTCTGCTCTATCCCCACTTCGCTGCCCTAGCCCATACAGGCGAAACAGCTGCCGTGCATGAGCAATCATTCACACAATGTATGTAATACAAAATGTTGCATTTGATGGGATGTTTTCTTTAGTAAATTCGAGCATTTTAATTATTTCTCATGAGCGAAATTAGTAAATCGTGTGTCGTAGAAATTGCGTTTACAAACTTCAATTTCATATGTCTTGATAAAAATTATTTACATGATATCAATAAAATTTAGTTTCCAGTCATGATTTTTACTTTTAAAAATTGCGCTAGACATTTCGGGAATTAAATCCAATGCATGTCTCTGGAGAAGAAAAAGGATGTCCCTGGAACATTTTGTTTGGTTTCGCTAAATACACGTTACACTGTTCGTAGCGATACACCACATGCCTTGGTTGTCATTTTTTGCGGTTCCCTAAAAAAACCATATTAACTTTCTCTTCAGATTTTTCTAGTGTATTGAACAAACAATACACATCAAAACTAATTGCTTTTGACAGTCGCCTAATATAACAATTATTCTGATGCTTTTTAACTTACAGCATTTTGTAACGATGTATTCCTATAAACACGACAATATTGTAACAATGCCCCTTCCCATTCTGTACGCAGCCGTTTGCTCGGAAGGGAAGGTAATGGGAGGGGGTTGTGAGGTGAGGAGCGGGGAGAGGGGAACATGACCTTGAACCGCCAGTTCAGAGCGAACAAGGTATAACAGAGGTTGCTCAAGGTCAGTCCGCTGCCCTTACCCCTATATGCGGAGGGGAAATTTAACAAATGCCTACCTGGATACAGCACATCTCGATGAAGTAGGGAGGGAGAGGGTGGTGAGGTGAGGAGCGGGGCCTGAGGAACATGACCTTGGGCCGCCAGTAGGGAGTGAGTAGGGTATAAAATAAAATCAAAACTTTGAAATCCCTAGGTTGTTATGAACAGGTGTGGAGTACGACTGATGAGTCGCTACTGAGGTCTTCGCGTTGGATTTTCCGCTATTGAAACAATTTGGGTACCTGTGATCAACTGTGTACGACGTTTTTGCTACATTTAATGCTTCTGAGAAGCTTGTGGAAGCTTCCGCTAACCTGTCGAGTAAGATTCGTTTGAGAGAACATGGGATACGGACTCTGCCGTTGTGGAAAGGGCTCAAGCGTTGATTCCGGATGACACAAGTCAATCTTTAACGAAATTAGCACTACTTTTGGCTGTCAGCGTCATTGTTGGGTGTCAGTGAGCGAATAATACTCAGGTTTGCGTAGGAATATCTGCGTTATAATTCGTACAAAGTAAAGATACGACATAATAAAATAATGCAAAGAAATGGATATCCAGAACATCTAACACAAGTTATTCAAGATATGTATAGAAGGATACAAATAGTAATAGATGTAGGAAATAAACTTACAGAAGAAATAGCAAGGAATGCGACAAGGTTGTAGTCTGTCTCCGACACTCTTCAATATATATATATATATATATAGATGATTTAGTTAGGAAATGGAAAGAAAATGTCCATCCTGGTATAAAAATAAGCAACAACACTTATATAAACATTATGCTGTTTGCAGATGACCAATTTATCCTCCAGGAAAATGAAGATGGACTTCAAAAAGCAATTCATATACTAAACATTATCAGCAAAGATTAAAATCTGCAGTTGTCTCGTGCAAAAACGAAAGTTATGGCATGGCAAGGGAAATACTCTATCAGAGTTAAAATAGTGGTAGACAATCAGCCAATAGAGCAAGTCTCCAGCTTTACTTATCTCGGATGTGAATTATCTTTTAATGAGGATAACGAGGTGAAGAAGAAACTTCACCGATTTCCGTATATGTGTGGAACCATTCGACGAACACTGAAAGGTAAAGCACGAAAGGAGACGCAACTCAAGTTTTATAAAAAAAACGGCAGTACCGACTCTGCTATATGGCAGTGAACCATAGGTAAATAAAGCACAATACAAAAACAAAATTCAGTCATCTGAAATGAATTTTTTAACGTCAGTAAAAGCATATTCCCTGTATGATAGGAGAAGGAATGAGGAAATAGGGGAACAGCTGAATATCTGAATATCTCCACGCTAAATGACAGTATTACCCAAAAAAGAGATAGCTGGAAAAACCATGTTCTACAGATGGGAAACGATAGATTTCCTAAGCTTACCCCGGAGTACCATCCCACAGGCAGAAGGGACGTTGGAAGCCCTAGAAAACGATGATCGGAAGAATGAGGTCGGAACAGGCTTTTGGCCTATCCATGAAAAGGAAGTAAGTAAAGATACGACAAATGTTCTTTGAGGCTGTCAGAACGAATTGCTTGATGCAAAATGTTGTGTTCTTTGGAAAATGAAACAGCTGGTCGAATCAGATACTTTTCGGATGAAATGTCTTTTCTTATGACGCAAAGAATAATCGGAAGGATGGCTCACCGACCCATGGAGACTCAATTATTATCAGTAAAAACATTCCGATCATTATTTTGGTGCTATGCTCTGTTCACTTTCAATTGGTGGCTCAAGGTTAGGTTCCCCTGCCTCCGCTCCTCACCTCACCACCCCGCCCGTTCCTACCTCTCCGAGATGACCGCTGTGTCCAGGCAACCGTGAGTCAAATTACCCCTTCGCATGTAGGGGTAACGGCTGTGTAGTGGGTATAGACCAGACTGACTCTGAACGAGCGATAGGTGTGTCTATTGGGGTTACATCATGCAGCCCCCCTTTTTTATATAAAGAACAAACTTTACGTGTTAAGGCGAATGTGGTGAACCCGTGGATGGAAACTGGGGCTTCGGGGAGGCGTTGTGTTTTTTTAGCAGGGTAGTGCACCGGCACACACGAGCCATTTAGTTCTAAATCAGATAATGTGGACGTGTTCAGGTTTAAAAAATTTCTCTATCCCCTCTCCGCCTTCCCCAGTATCTCGAATTTGTACCCCTTCAATTATTATGCTTGTAGCGTAATTGCAAGAGTTAGTAACAACTTCAGACACCCTAATATTGCACCTTTCCACACCTCATTTGAAGCTGCATTTATCACTTTACACAGATCCTGCGAGTGATTCAAGGAGAGAATAAGGAAGGAAACTGCAGCTGAGGAGTTTATATTGAATAATTCCACTGTAGACTTGTCACACAAATTAAATGTAAAAGATTTTTTTTTTTTTGTATTTGCAATTTTTGTCAAAATTTTGTCTAACAATTTTTATTTTTTCCGGATTTAGGTGCTGAAAATAGCGGGTGTATGGGGCTTGGTAAGTACAGAACTCTGACTTCTTTTATATTTTACAGTTGAAAGTAAAGGTGGTAGGGGGCGTCAAAGTTTCAGATTTTAGACCCTTTTTGTTATCAGGTCTACCTGAAAAACTGCATTATTAAAGAGCTTGAAATTTGTCCCTAATATCGATCATGCCTTGTATTTAAACTACAAATACTAAAAAAATTATATGTCATGTAGTTTATAAGTTGTAAGCAAAACTTTTTATTTTTAGGTTACTCTCCCTTGAAAGTGTTCTTACTTCAGACTGCATTTAATCCTGATATAAACATTATAGTGACGCTAGACGAAACTCGGCACGGCGTTGGGGGATGTGTAGCAGATTTCGCTGCCTAATCTGAAAACTAGTGAAGCATTGATTTTTGTACCAGTAGACTACCTACTATTAATTTCATTAGAATACAGAACGTTAACTCCGTGGGCTCAAGTCATATATTTTTGACTATTTATAAATACTTAAATCCTATGACTTCCCATTGAAAACTTATAATAGTTTTTTCCTAACATAGTTGCGAGGGAAATGTCAAGAGTATCACAAATTTGTGTTGAAGGAAAGAAACATAGCAGATGGGTATAAAAAAATTATGTATCTATTACAAAATTAAGTTGGGCTTTAAAGTGGGCGATTCGCTCAGAGATATTGGCTGCGATTAAATGCGACTGTTTTTAGGACAATCATATATATATATATATATATATATGATGCTTTTCCGTGGAATTTCATTGCCGCGAAAAATTTACCGAACTGATCTGGATTGGATTTTCACAGTTTAAAAGTTTAATGTACAGGGTCTGTCCCAAAAGTAAGTTGAATCAGTCCAGGAAAAAAGCTAAAATTTTTCAAAGTGGCTTCTTTCTGCGTCGGAACACCGGCGGCAGTGTTTTTCCCAGTGGCTGAACGCACACTGGAAAGGCGTCGATGGGAACCTCCTTCAAGCACCTCTTCGTCGCTTCTTTGACGGCTTCCCAAGTCCCAAAATGGTGGCTCTTGAGTTCCTGGTTTATCCTCGAGAACAAGAAGTTCGATGGTGCCAAGTCGGGGCTGTACGGCGGCTGGCAGTGTTGCCACACCGCGTTTCGCTAAGTACTCCATCACAATGTAGGCGATTTGCGAAGGCGCGTTGTCATGGTGAAGACACCTAATGTTGCCTGTCTCATCCCTGACGCTTTTCACTCTGCTAAGGAGCCTTTTCAGGAATTCCAAGAAAAAATAACTGTTCACTGTTTGTCCTTGTGGCACAAATTCTGTGTAAACAATGCCTCTTTAGTCGACTTTCTTATTTCGTGAATTTCTATTTTAATCTGTTTCGGGTTCCAGATAAATCATTTAGCATTCCTCTAGGTAATTTATTCTCATCATTCACTCCCTCACCTGCAATAGAAAATTTTAAGAGAGAAATGGTAAAGATGTTTTGTAGAATTGTGTCAAATATTCTGCTGTGAAATTTCTCTTGTATCTTAAACTAGGTGATACTGAAAGACACTGTTCTGGATTTAACTCTTTTAACGAATAGCTTTACGTATTGTAATAGTAATATAGGTAATTTTATTTCAGTAGCGTAATACATATTTGGTCTTCTATGAGGACGAGTTATTTTATATGTAACATCTCCACAAATACGGGGATGCATTTTGTGTTATTCTATTAGTGTGGTAAGCATGGCTGCAATAACTAATGTAGATAGTAAGTTCAGACTTTCAGAATGTAACCCTCGAGTTTTCAAACAACTTACATTTCGCGTTGGATTATCACGTCCTTAACTACACAGAAGAGGTCGTAATATTCCGTTATCCTTGTTAATTTCGGTTTTTATTAATCCTAAATCTTAACTGGATATCGATTAGTATGCTGCAGTTGTCTATTTCCATTGTGTAATACCTCTCGGTGTAAATATGTATAAAAATAATCTGTTATTAAAGTGTGATAGATAAACCCACAAAAGCTTCTAATCTGTTTCAGTTATTGACAGCTTAATCGGAACATCACATAGGAAAAATTAATGGGACGATTTGTTAGAACTTATTAATTCTGAAACTGACAGCGTACTAGGTTTTGTGGTTCTGTTCTTGTTATTTCGTAGATATATGTTTTAAGAAGTTAAAACAATGCCAGGTAAATTATATATGTTAATAATAAATTTTATGAATTTTTACTGTACTTCGAGCACAAGTTGATTCTGGATGTGGTTGTCAGAAGTAACAGTAAATTGTTTGTGGGTTCGTTCATACACTGTTATATTATAGACACTATCACTGGTTAATCGTTTAGGGTATTGATACAAGTGAAGAACAATTTTTTGTTTCTGTCTGAAATCTTCAGTTGAAATGGTATAAAAACTGAAGGGTAAATTGAGAAACATTTTTTTTATGTGATCGAATGATATGACAATGACGTATTTCCTATGTAATCATTATTTGAAATATATTATCAAGGAATAAATTAGGAATACTTGATGGATTTAAGTGGAATCTGTGAAAATATACTATAATTTTTTTTTTTTTTTTGATTGCACTCAAACCCATTTATGTTTTTTACACCTCAGAAGATATATTAAATATTCACAATCCTAAACATAAAACAATCTAATGTCTTATAAGGTAAACAGTACATTTACGCTGTATGGTTGAGAACTACTGTGGGTTAAATGCTGATTGTTCTCATATTACTCCAAGGTTGCCTTTACAGTCATTAGAAATAATATAACGATAGTTTTCCCAGTACTCGTTGACGTCAACATACAGCAGCTCTATACATGAGAGTTAAAATTGTTAAATGTAAAATCTCTGGCGAGCTGCACAATATTTATTGATAGAAGATGATTGGCTGCAATGAAAATTAGTACCTTTATTTAAGCCATTTATTCATACAGTGCTGCAAACTTTCATATGAATGATCACATTTAAGAAAGGTTATTTATTGAGAAGTATATAAGAAGAGAATGATTATCGTACAAAAAAAATCAATCATACATTCAAAACAGTTCTTGAAGGTCCAGCGTAATGTCGGGCTTTAAAACATTGTTGGTAATTGTTCAAGGTATTGATACAATTGAAGAACACAGTTCTCTCTGTACTCTATAGCTGAAATGACATAACATCATCCAAATTATAGACTATTGAATATTAATCTGATGTGCGAAAAAGGAGTGGAATTGAAATCGGCTATCGCTTCAACTCAACGTAATGGAAACTCTGTAACTAGTATAGAATCGATGACGGGCATCACATAAAAATGGTGGTAAGGTAACTTGGAAGGATCTAACCAGCTACTTTATGAAGGACAGGAATAGTGGATATGGTCAAAAGCGATAATTATTCTATTTAGTTCCATCTGGAGTGTGGCTCGGTTGCCTCCACTGTTCACTAACCGTATCTTTTCCTCGCTGACAGTGGTAACACTGCACACCAGCCTCAATGGTGATACCTGTATGCCGAGTCGCAGACCTTTGGACGATCCGGATCATCTTCACTTCCCTTCGGATAACAAATGGGACACGTCCTCCAGGGTTCATCACCACTGGACGAGGTCTCACCAACAAGTGACGGCAGCCAGATGTCTGGTGTGGGCGTTGTCGGTCTCTCCACCAGGATAGAGGCACCAGTCTCACCTCGTCGACAGCAGGAGCACGTCAACAGAGATCTCAAAGTGGACTTCAGGCGGTCCCAGCAGCTCTTTGGATCTTCGTCAACAATCGGCCAGATGACGGAACTGTCCGAAGAGTCATCGGTCGCCGCGAGTGAGAAGTTGCTCGCAGCTATGGATCGTAGTTCTCTGACGTTGGATGTGTCATCTTGATGATTCGATTGGAAACCTCCCATTGGCGCAGCCTCGTTGACTACTGGTGCACGTCTTTTCGGTCCACTGAAAAATATAAGAAGATTGTGGGAACAAAGGAAATGATTCCGGCAGATATCTGGGAAAACCCCCCGATTTATCTCATGTATCTTATCTAGGTGTCAGTTGTAGTGTTATTAGGTTTAGAAACTTGTAAATCACCAGTCTCTTTGTTTCGATTTTGGGATGTAGTCTGAATATAATGTCATATTTACAAAGACCCGTACACTAACGAATGGAACTTAATTCGCCAGTTTTGTTTTTAAATAATCGTGAATGATTTTGTTGGAACTTGAAGTGGTGTTTTTTCCACTCACTCTTCATATATAGTTCTAAATAGTACATTGAACTTCTTATTCGTTTAGGAGAGATTAAAGTTTTTTGTTTAATAACAGCAGATTCAAGTTAGCCGTTGACTTCACATTTTTTGTATTATTCGTTCAGGCCCTTGAGTTCAGGTGACAGGAAGTGGGAAAATATTCCTTTGTAGATTAGGAGGCAGGGACTGAAATAAAGTACCGAGGGAAATGATGAATAATTTACCAGAAACACTGAAGGAGTTAAAAGTGGGAAGTCGTAAAGGGCAAATCATTTGAGGGGCAGTGCCACAGGAGCGTATACCGGTATGCTACATCACAACTGAGGTTAAATTAAAATTAAATAAGAGTGAGTAGTAAATAAGGAAAACCATTCCGCTCATAATATTTTTGTTTCGATGAAAACAATAATATCCCATATTTTTCACAGGACTATTTTTTGAGAAAGCTAATTTTAAGTGCCTAAACTTCCGCAAGAGCAAGCAGCAAAGAATAGAAGGGTAATATGCCAAAAGTGTTAGTGCCATCTGTGGTTTAGATTCCCTTACTGATATCCATATTACACAAATAAGTCTAAATGTTAAGAAACTTTTCCCTTGTGGTGCCAAATGGAAATAAGAAAATGGGTGAATTTTTTATTGCTCGTGAGTATGTATAATGCTATGTTACAATCTTAAAATTCTTCCATGCCATGCTTCTGCAGTTTTAAGCGTACTGTTAGAAGGAATATGAAATTATCTGAACTTTCTTTTTAATTTTAATCCACTCTATATGTTAATCCTTGACGAACAGTTGTGCAACAGTTGTGGGTCAGATTACATAGGTATTTATATCTCTTCTCACAACCTATACGGCTAGTATTTCAATACTGAAGTACGTTTTATTGAGGTTTTATTATTACAGATTATAAATCGATTCTTTACGACTTATTATGTTTCCTCTCTGATTTGTTATAGTTCGATATTCGATACCTAAACTAAGCATGGAATTGAACGCGATGTTTGGGTAGACCTTACAGAATCTTAGCCTGATATTGGAGATGGGGTGGTGAGTTCCTTTCCTCCATACCCAACATCTCCCCCAAGAAGCAAAAACACTTGCTTAAAATTCTATTGTTTCTGGCAGTTGAAGCTCCTTATGTTTATCCAGTATATCTTGCTGATACAAATCTCAAACAATCAAGCATAAAGTTTCGTGCGAAGAAATTCAGTTGTTCCATACGATTTATTTGAAAAATAGAAGACCTGCTCTTTTTCGAGGAACCAAATAAATATCCTCTGTTAGATGGAGTAGAGGATCTTGATGTGCCTGCTTGAGCCTCTTCAGCACGTATACAGGGTCGTATCATAGCTGCCGTCAACATTTCACTGAGTGGTTGAGTGTATTGAACGCTCGTTGAATTTTTAGTCGTAACGTTTGATTGCCCCAGCCCCATATGTTTCATTCTTTGTCGAACGAGCACAACAATATTCTGGTTCATCCATTGGTCCTTTCGACGTGGCTCCCTGTATTAATTTGTTGAGTACCCAAGATCAGGAGATGGACATAAGCAACAGAAGAATGTGACTGCTATAATTCTCGATTCCCTAGAGCGAAGCCTAGTGGGTGAGCGGTAACCCTTGCGTCTGATATTATGAAGGACTCAGGTTCAAATCCCCGTCCAGCTATCCAGATTTCTGTTTTTTATGGGGTCCCGAAATTTCCAAACGAATATGGGGATGATTCCTTCCTAAGACCACCGCCGAATTCCTTTACCCAATAATAACATCGACATCGATGAGCCGTAAAGTCCAACAAAAACAAAAGAAAAGGCTACTTGCAAGCTTCCAGAAATAGCAGAATCGCAGGGGGACGTATGTAGAGTCTCAGACAGAGCTATTGCAAGAATAGAATTTTAGACGTTCGCTTTGCTTACTTTATTTTTTTCAGCCAATGATCTCACACCTCTCATTTCAATGTTGCTCAGGTATCACAAATTTAGCTGTCGGAAACGTGATCAAATGCGATATTATTAGAATGGCTGTAAACATTGCGTTGTCGAACGAGGGTAATGGCCTAGTTCTGATTCTACTTAAGGCAGATAACGCGGACAAAGTAGTCCGAAGTCCTCTGACGCATAGTTCCTTTGTGACTGAATTTTGTCATTGTCTTCTGATTCCTGTGCTGTTAGTAACAACGCTTTTCAGTTGTTGGTTTTTGTTAGTGTACCATCAAGCATTGTGGCCACGTAAGAAGCTTAACAGCAGTTGTGTATGCAATAATAAACTGTCCATTACTATTGTATTATTGTATATTCACACGTATCCAATCTAATGAACAAGGAAGATAATAATTGCCAGGAGTTTTAGGGCTTTATTTGTGTAGTCAAAGCTCGCAGACCTACCTTCTCAAAGTACACGATGTTTCCAGGTAATATGCTTTTTTGTTTTGTTGGTTAGTAATCTTGACATAATAAATCTCTTATTTTTCAGATGCTTTTCCCAATTTGTACTAAATGATTCAAATACAATCAGCCAGGGACGGCTTAAGGAATTTCGGGGCCCCCTGCGAAGTTTGATTTCAGGGCCCCCTACTTCTTTTCTAGATGTACTCTTGCCTACTCTTTTGATAATTTTCGTTTCGTGACTTTACACACACACACACACACACACACACACACACACACATATATATATATATATATATATATATATATATATATATATATATATATATATATATTGAGAGAGAGAGAGAGAGAGAGGAAGAGAGTAGGGTTGTAACTCAAGTCATCTTAGTGGATGCGGATGCGGATGTTTAACACTTGACATCCGCGGATGCAGTTGTTTTGCGGAAGTGGAAAAATAAATTCATAATAATTTAGATTTTAATATTTTATCAAAAATAAACTTAAAATCAAAATAAGCATATTTTTTTATGCCATATTCTACATTTTTCAGAAGTAACGTCTATTTACATATAATACTGCCACATTGATTTATTTTTTGCCTCATCTTTCAACAACAAAAAACTCGTGATGAGTTCACAAGTGAATTAAATTATTTACATAACGCAGCACGGGTCTAAAAACAATCTTTGTCATGCGAACTTTGTTGAGTTCGCGGCTCCACTAATTCCAGCGTAATGCCACACCACCATACATCTTCGTGCCCGCCACCTACCTTTCCACCACTCTAGTGGCCCATTCAAAGTAAGAGTTGTAGGATCTAAGTTCTTATGATTTTCGATCCTTGATGGGCCGTGAAAAAGGGTTAGAGAACTAAATGCAGGACGTGTTGTGTGTTGGGACGTCGAAACAACCAACACGAGTCCTTGCTGTCCAACGAGCTGTAGTGTTAGATCATGATTTGAGCAAAAATCCTGCGAGTTTGCGGTAAGAACACATGGTGTGCCGCGAGAAAGTACGATTGAAAAGGATTGCTTGGAACATTTTGTTCGACTCCTTTTACTAGCGTGAATGGGTGAGTGGATCCTATTGTAGTTCTACACGGATATTCTGTAAGTTGGACCGTGAAGAAGACGATTTACTTTACATTTAACTTGTAAATTAGTCGCTTAGATTATAACACCATTTAGTTGATTGTTATTTTTATTGCTGGATCGTCAGAAAAAAAACCACATTTTTCTTAGCTAGGAGACGATGGGCAGAATCTCGTATAAAGAGAAAAGAATAATATATATTGCAACGTAAGCAAAACATATTCCGGACGCGAAAGCGGATTTGGGATTTAACACGAAAGTTCCGCACTTGCGGATGCGGAGATCAGTTACATCCCTAGAGCTCAAACAACGATTATAGAGGCGGACAGTGGTTTCTCTAAATCTGTGTACAAACGGGCCAGCAGTTTATTGCGGCGACATCAAATGTGTCTGATATTTCTCAAGAAGCCGGCAACCGACTGGAACAGAAATGGAAAGCTATATAGTCGCCCGTTCGAGAGAACATTGACAATCGCGGTAATCATCAAAACTGTCCTGTTTATGGGAAAATAGGATCAACAATGAATGTGCTGTCGGCACTAAGACTATTGTGAACGCAGCTTGTTAACATTCTAAATTTATAGACTTTATTTTAGCAGGAAAATTGTTGGTTAAGTAAGAACAAATTTTGAAGGGGATCGTTGCGGGGCCCACTCAAGTTTGGGGCCCCCCGCGACTGCGGTTCTTGCGGTAGCCTTAAACCCGCCCTGCAATCAGCATCACTTTTTGTGCTATGGTCTTCCAGTTTCAGTTCATTTATTTTTCCGTCAATAGCAAATGACGTTCATGCACATGCTTAAGTTTTCAGGTTCTTATACTCTTTTTGTGCCACGTGTTCTCTTTCGCATTTTTCTACTAGCTTCTCTTTGCTTTCCATTATAGTTATTATCACTGCATTTAGCCATTTCGGCCTACGAATCCAACGTTTCTAATTTATTCCAAAAATTTCTTTATTCTATTTCACTTGTCAATTCATATCAATCATGGACATCATAAGACCTCAACAAGATTTAATCGGCGAGTTGTATGATTGGGATTTAATAGAAGCTTCTTAACTCCTCACTGAGAACTTTTGGTCCTCCAATTGCTCACATAATGTGACAGATGCGGTTCTACTATTTGCCCTCTCCGTTAGCATAGTCGATTCTTTTCTTACGTTTAATAGTGTAAACTGAAACTAATTTTTTGTACACAATTGGGTTGTCTTTACTCAGCGAGAAGTAAAATCAAATGAATAACCTCGTGATATACACAAATTTAACAAATTGAATACATAGTTAAAAATGTTAAATATATTACTTAATCGGTAAACTACAGAAAATAATTGATAGAATCGAGTGCTTTTTCACTAAAAATGCCTGGATGTGTAAACTAAGATTCTTATTTATTTTGCTGTTTGAGTCTCATAATGTGTCAACAGTTATTTTAACATTATGCCATATCGTCAAGGTGGTTATAAATTGCTCACTCTCTTCAATATATTGCGAGGAGGAATGATTTTGTATCAAATAAGGCCATTTAAGTATGTATGAAGTTTACTTCTTTAGTACTGAAATTACTGAGAGGAAGTTGACAAATCAAAATTTGTTAGGATAGAAGGCAACGCACGAACAAAACTGGGAAGATGCTATAATATAATTGATTATTCTGGTACCGAACCGGGCAACGTGAAAACCACTGTCAAATAATATGATGGTTCACATTTTCCGTTACCAACAGATCCTGATGAATAAAGAAAATGGATACTGTACCTAAGCGGCTGCTGGATGAGGTTGCCCTTTTCAGTTTCGGTTTCCAGATATCTTTCCACTAATATCGCAAGTTGCGGCAGAATGTTGCATCGACAGAACTCTTCTCAATAACCAATGCAGTCACAGCTTTCGAGCGCCTGGCAACTAACTAAACAGGAAACCCGTCTTAATACGTTTTTAATACGCTCCGCCTCTTTCTTAATTGTTTGTGTGCGTGCCTGTCATTCAATAGTCTCCTGTTCAAGGCGAACGTCGGTATAAGATGTACATAAAAGTAATTGTCTGTCTTTTAAACTCCTGCTGCAGAGAAGATACTTCTACAGCAAAGAACACCATAGAAATATCATCATATGTAAGGCTCTCAATATATGAAAATAATATTCTGCTTTGTGGGAAGTAGAGGAGCTAGAAAAAGTGGCCTTATTTCAATGAAAACGTAAAAGATCCATTGTGGATCGACAAAAGGTTCAGCAGTAGATCAATAAGTGTGGTTACAACACTGATGTGAGCCATGCGGCGCCTTTATCAGCTTCGAAATTGGGTTATCGGACGTGCTTGAGCGGAGCTCATCCTGTCCACGCCAACTTCTACTGAACTATCCTTCCGTCTGAGCAGCCAGCTGGAACCTAGAAGAACTACCTCCCCTCCGCCATATTCGTTGGAGGGGAGGTACGTACTCTCAGAGAGGAGCATCTTTAGCCACCCTTTCGGGTGTCCACGGGGAACCAGTACGATCCATACTGTTAAAAAAGAAAACGGAAGGAACCACGCAGAAGTAAGATTGTATGTTTTTTGAGAAGCTGGGTAACGTTCGCCATATCATCTTGTGGTCGGAGTTTACAGTTGATTGGCACTTACAGAATCTTTTAACGATCATTCCAGACAAAAATACTTCAGAAACATTTATTTTCGTAGTAGAAATTTTTAATCGCGGTAGGGTCTGAGGAATTTTGATCCTCAGTCAAGCACGTGACCACGTCATCATTCTCAGCTGTAAAACCCGTTGGATTAAATTCACAGCACACTGTCATATCACTTTTTTTTTTTCTAGGGTCTTTGAGTTCGAAGACAACTTGGCTGTAAAAAGTTAATTTATTCAGAGGGAAAGAAGTAACCCATATGTCTGCGAATGCGTAAAATGTAAATACTGGTATTCAGTTTGTAACAGTAGTATATTTGTGCCAAAAAGCGTGGCATTAGTCTCCCCCGGATGTCGCAGTACCATTCCGTATACGAGGAACCATGGTGGCAGCATTATGCTTTCATTCTGTGTGCTAAATTTAGGGTAAAATAGCAAGTGAAATAATAACGCTTTCACTTAATTCTTCAGTTCCGCTTTCAAGATTAAATATTGCATGAATGTATTTCATGATATTTTGGCTAAGTGAAATGTTTCACAACTTTGCTGAGCTTTGATCAGTTTTTGGGAACTGTCACATGGTCCTCGAATGATTGTTACGGCAAATGTAAATTTACTGTAGCTAAAATAATAGATTTTTTTTTTTTTTTTTGTAGTTTGTTAAAAAGTTCTTTTCCTGCTGTATGAACTTAGTCAGTATAATTTTGTCGGAAATTTACAAACAGCAGCTTCAGTTTCTTGACCCATCTATTCTTACCTATGTATAAATTTATAAAATGAAATCCTGATTTTCATATCTAAAACTATTGATTTAATTTATGGAAATCAAACGAATGTGTTAAACTGACTAATTTAACAATGAGCTCCCACAAGGCTCAGTACTGGCTCCCCTGCTCTTCAGCCTATACATTGGTTATATACCCAAAACAACGTCACTCAAATTTGGATATGTTGATGATTGGGCACTGGAAAACAGCACAAATTTATCGAGGAGATTCAGACCATTCTCCGAAATATCCTAATTATCATGGAAACTACTTTCGTGAATCAATGGTTCCGCCCCAGTGCAACTAAGATGCAGGTAAAATTCTTTCAACTGAACAACATAATTATATGCAAAGTATTCGAGAGTCGCTTTGTATAGATCACTGAGCTAAAAACGTATCCTAACAAATACAACTTCGAAATTCGGCACTAAATGAGGCTCATCAGCCTCAAGTCTCCGATCTTTTACATTGGAACTGGTTTATTCTGCTGCTGAATATTGTTGCTATGTGTGGCTCAGAAGCACACATACGCAGAAGATCGGTATTGTGATGAATAAAACAATGCAGATGATATCTGGAACAATAAAAACCACTCCTCTCTTCTGGCTTCCAATTCTCAACCACATTTATCCTCGGCAATTGTGCTGGTAACATGCACTCATTAGTGAAATAACCAGTACCTCGCGATTCACTTATTCTCTGGGTATATGAATATTAATTCGCTCCAGAACTCCTCCCATTGTGACAACCAGTTCAGAATCAGTTTGACATTACTCAATACTAGTGAAGGTAATGTCAGGAATCGTCACCATCTCACTCAAGAGCTCTTCAGTGTATCTCCGAAAGATCAGATGATTTTGACCTACCAAGAAAAACGTGGACTGGTCTGAATGGAATTAGAACCAAACATAGCAGATGTGTGATCTTACTCTACTAATGGAACGCGACTTCATCTCCTGAATGTAAGTGTAGATCTCAATGCCAAATCATCTATCACATAGTGCACGCGTGTCCCCGATACCTCCCAGCCAATTTTGTGGTTTCCTGAACGTGAATGGCACTGCAATTCTTAACGTTTGTAGTCTAGATATACGCTTGTAACATTCGCTAGTGTTTGTTCTTTTACAATTAATTTATGTTGTATTGTGTGCTGAATTGTGATTTGTATTAACGCCATTCGCTTAGTAATAATAATAATTGATTATATATTTATTTGCGCTGACGACTAATAATAATAATAATTGATAAAATTGCGATGGAGCGCCCGCTCCGGTGGCAGTCTCCCTACACATCCCTTTCTCATTTCTTCTTCCAAAGTAGTTTTGCCCTCCACTAATTTTTAGTTTAAATTCCTTCAATGTTTCCGGTAAATTATTCATCAGTTCTCTGGGCAATTTATTCTAGTACTTTACACCATTTCCTAAGAAAGAAAATATTCCCACACCATTATGCCTGAAATTAAGTGCCAGTTTGTACTCTATTGAGTGTCCAATTAATTACGTGAAGTGTTTTTTCAGGAATTCCGGACCCCCCCACCCCCGCCTACTGGTGAGACTTCGTGAGACCTGATCGGATCCTCCCCTCTAAATTGAAGTGAGATTTTGACGGAGGCCCCCCCCCCCCCTCTTCCCTACTGATCGACCTCGTAACTTTTTGAGACCTTTTTTTTTTAGGTCTCATGCTTCCAAGGACGATTATAACCCCCCCCCCCTTAGGTCGGTTATTTGACCAAATACCCCCCTAAAGTCGACCTTCGCGTCATTTTTAGACTTTTTTTTAGTTCTACAGCTCTACCAGAATTTCAAAACCTCACGTGGGATTTCCATTGTCCCCCCCTTCCCCCTTGGTGAGGTTTCGTGAGATTTTGCCGGACCCTTCTTCCCCCCCCCTTTTTCTCAATTTCATGTCACGTGATTAATGGACGCCTCCTAAGAACGTCGTAGAATTCAAACAACAGTAAATTATATCTTTAAAAACAGTTAATTCAAGTCCTGCCGTTGATTTGTTGTTTTTTTAACTAACTGTTATGTCTATTTTCTTGACGGTAATTCCTGGATTACCAATTGGGAATTGACAAATGTTTTGAAGTAGGAATTATTATATGATAATTAGCTGTGGAAAATTTCTGTGCAGACTCATTTTTTCCTCCAAGGTGCAATGATGGCAGCTAAAAGGTCGAAACGACAGCACACACTCGGTCCTGTAAGTCAAGTGCAGTTCTGCTTGAAATGCCAACATTATCAGAAGAAACATAGACTGCACGATCGTGTTGTTTGCGCCATTAGCATATCAGGAACTTTTTTTTAGCAAATGGATGATACTGCAGTGCTGCAACAAATACAAAATATTATGTTTTGTTTCACCACCTAAGGCATAACGTACGTGGTGAAGGATAACTAACTTAAGAGATGTGTTTACAGTAATGGTGATAACATGGCGTCCTTCTGGCACGTTACAATTTCAAGAATGTGCAAACAGAATATCAGGTTCGAAAACTATGTTTGTCAGGGTACGATTTTGGATGATTTCTGCTGTCAGTATTTAAGTATTAACATTGAAATAATCGAGTAGAAGAAATTGTTTAACGTATTTTGCATTGTGCTGCAGAGTAATAAATTATCTGTCTAGTTATCATATCAACGAAGTTTCGCGGCTGCGTTTCCTTCCAGTTTTTTGGAGTTTAATCCAGGAAAATTGACAATCACATAACATTTTTAATCGTACATATCGCAGCAGTAATCTAGATACGGTTTGGTTTTGGAAGAGCTCAGTTGCGAGGTCACGAGAATTCTACTCGAATTAATACGTGTGAGAAAACTAAGGTATTCATACCTTCGAAAAATATTGGAAGTTTATCGTGATATTACTGCAAAATAATACTAGGGAATGTATGACATATCAAATTTGCTGTCTCCAATCCGTTTTCGTATCCGCAGAAGAATCTAACACATTATGGCGATGTATCTGACGTTGGATGCTGAGTTAAATAAATCAAGTCCGGCGATGGAAGATAATTTCATCATTGGCTATTACTGTAGGTGAGGTAGTATTCGTAATCGGCATATTGCGAACCAGAATTATAAATTAAACCGCAGGGAGTATGGAATAAGGACGTATTGAACTATCGATAATGATTATTCTTCCAATGGTGCTGGAAACTTGGTTACCCCTTTGTATTCTTCTAAAAAGTAGCCATCATCGAGTATCACTCTCTTTCCCTTAATTCAGACTCACGTACAAAACCCATTACATCGCGTGGTGGGTGAGCGGTTAACGCTCTGGCCTCGCATTCGGGAGGACGCCGGTTCGAATTCCCGTCCGGGCATCCAGATTTGGGTTTTCCATGGTTTCCCCAAATCACGCCAGACGAAAGCCGGGATGCTTCTTTAGAAAGGCCAAGGCCGAATTCCTTCCTGTTCCTTGTACCCAGTTCCATCCCGCCTCTAATGACCTTGATGACGACGAGGCGTAAAGCTATAAATAATAAAAAAAACATTACATCTAACAACTCCATCGTAACCAAATTTAATACCTCATCGACATTAAGATCATTATGGGCGGGAAAGGTTTTGGGGTGAGATACGGGAAGGTATTTCATGGCATTTTGAAGGAACCATCCCGGTGATTTTGGGAAACCATGAAAAATGTGAATCTTGATGGCCGGACAGGGATTCTAACCCATATCGTCCTGAAGGAGGTATCCATAAATTACGTGTGGTGTTTTTCCGGATTTCTCCCCCCTCCCCATTCTGGTTTTTTAGGTCTCACCTATCAATAGACGGTTACACCCCTACTATTCGACGAAATTCTCCCCTAAAATTGACTTTCGTATATTTTGTAGACTTTTTTTTTTTTTAGCTCTACAATCCATCAAAATTTCGAAAACCTCACGTGAGATTTCCGTTGACCCTCCCCCTTGGTGAGATTTCGCCGGACCCCTCCCCCCCGCCCCCTTTTCCACCTCACGTAATTTATGGACGCCTCTGAATGCGAGGTCATCCACCACGCTGGTCTCAATCATCTAAACACGTCCAGGAATAGGGTCTACTTACTTCCACTTAAAACAGACACATGGAACAAAATAATTGATCTTGCTATCTACAAATCCAGACCTAAAATAACTGTTATTATCATTATGCCCGAATCGCTTGACAGGCCTCTTTTTATTTTTTCCTTTCAGCCTCATTCCATGAGTGTTATTATTATTGAGAGTTCCAAGTAATAATACTTAGTCTCTCGAAAAAAAAGAACAAATTATTAATCATTTTCGATATGCTCTTTTATAAATTTCTCGTCTTTCATTTTATGCCAACTTCTTTCTTTTTTGAAGCTGTTACGGTTTAAATTTAATCTAGTTGTTTGGGTTCACTGCTCCTGTGTTTCAGTTCTGTATCTTGCCGTTTGTCCTCCCATGGATACGGCTCGGGTGACACCCATCCTTCTGGCCCAGTCGATTTCCGGCGGTCCTCGACTCTCATCGCCTCACTGCCTGCGTCGTCCAGTGAGAGCTAGATTTCGCCGTCTGGCCAACTTTCAAGGCGAGCGAGCCAAGGTTTAGCTCGCCGCAACACCCACAAACTGTTCGCCAGTATCGTGTGTCGGTCCGCCTAACCAGCTTGGTGTTGTGGCGCTACAGTAACCGATGAAAAATTTCGTCTTCAGAAAAATGTCTAGGAATAGACGCAATGGTTAATGGTTTCATCAAGACGCAAATATCATTTCCACAGAGTGCATCAAGTACTTTTTTTTACGATTGTTAAGGCCTTTCAGCATCAAATCTGCCCACCAAGAACGTTACAACTTACAACAAGCGTGGCGGCTACCGTTATCATTAGAAGCCTTCCATATTATTTCTCAATCTTTGGTCTGCCGGAAATTAAAATCCCAAATCCCAGACGGAGTTATGATAAATTAATGAAATTTGGCCCCATGTATTCCCATATGAAGAGTATTAAATGATAAAAATTTAGTGTAATATTATGAGAATTACAGGGCATTTGCTATGAAAAATTGCTATGTTTTTTTAGCGTCTAAGTGGTGAATAGTGTGGTGTGACATGACACTTTTTTATCCACAAGTTCTTGTTGACCAACTATTCCAAGGCGAAAAGTGATGACCCTCTACACAAATGTCTGTCAGAGAGATCGGAGAATTGGCGTGTTTGAAATGGGTGCATCATATCGAGAAATCTCTCGAAGGATTGGCCGTAGCGCAATTCCAATATACAGACTTGTTACACAATGGATGAAAGTGGGCTCTAATACTCCTAGAGTAGGCACAGGTCCTTACAGATGGGCAACAGAGCGTGAAGTCCGCCAAATTGTGTGGGTGGCTGTTGCTGGCAGACGGGTGACTGTAGACCAGATCCAAGTAGTGGTTACAGAGAGAGATACCCTCCGGACGATTGTAAACCATTTGTTCAAAACTTGGTAACACTCTCCAGCCCCTAAGCAATGTGTTCCATTAACATGATTTACTTGCGAGTATCGTCTAAAGTTTAGACTCTAAACGAATGTAATGCAAATGGACACGTGAATGGCGTACATTTGTGTTTAGAGACGAGTCTCGATTCTGTCTGTGGCAAAGTGATAATCGAGAACATCTTCGCAGGCGTAATGGAGAAACCGCTTACCCTGCCATCATTTCAGAATGTTGCACAGGTGCAGCCACTTGTGCCAAGGTTTTACGGCAATCAGTTTCGACATCGGGACGGAGTTGGTTGCTGTTGAAAGCACAATCAGAGCTCACCACTGTTTGTACGGGGTGCTGCACCCTATTGTGATACCCTTCGTGTCCACTATCTAAATCGCATCTTCGAACAGGATGGTGCCCGTCTCCATACTGCAGCACAAGCCTTGCAAGCGGTTACGATCACAATAAGGACCGCACGATCCCTAGATCTGTCCCCAATAGAGCATGTCTGGGATGCCAGGAATAGACACATTAGATCACATGGTCATCCAGCACAAACTGTGCAACAATTGACTGCACAAGACATGCAGGTATAAAGAGACATATCTTAAGAAGACAGTCGAATATTTATTGATCAATGCCGGCGAGGATTCACAAATATATAGGTGTTCAATGTGAGTGCACTTCTTACTGACAGTTCATCCTGATGCATTTCAATTTTTAATCATTTCTTCTGGGTATGACTCTGAATATATCTACAAAGATACCTAAAATTCCACCATTCCTGTCTGAGTGTTGGTGTTTTAATTTCCGCCAGTGTATTAAAAATTTAATTCTAACTGAATTAGAAATATCATAACAAAAAATATATTTCAAAAAATTTCCACATAAAATAATATGGTACTCGTAGTGTATAAGTCAGTAAGAAGTATAAGCTAGAGGCTAAACTTTCTAAAAGCCATGAATATTTCAACGACCAGCACAAATCTGGTATTTGACTGCGTTGTTGCTATTAGAGTATGTTCCTTTGGCGGCTAAGTTGACAACCATTTTATGAGGGCCTTATTAAAAGTGCAGGTCTTAAGCGACCACAGTTCGTGCTAGTAACAATTAGTAGAGTTGGTTAAAAATTTACAAAATAGGTAACAATTAGGCCTGTTTAAGTCAGTGGTATGTAGAATTATTTTTAACATTTTACTGGTCCTCGAGTTGAACAGAATTGTGGAACGCTGATCTACACCATTTTCATATGTTAGTTTCCTCCGAGACTTTAATGCAGAAAACAAACCACTGAGCGTCCTGGCGTTCCTCACTTGAACAAAGCCTGCAAAAATTATTATCTGAAACAGAGGTTATGAATTTGCAAGACAATTCCCCTAACCAATTCGCTCGCAGTTTACCGGAATTTTTATATTTAGGCTTTATGTCTGCCGTGAAAACTGCATGATGTTTCATTTTTTCTCAAAACATAAATTGAGAGACATCAGTTGATAAACTAACGAATTTATGAGGATATTTTGACAAAGATCAGCTAGATCTCGTTACCATGGAGGTAACCTTCCGAATGGTAATTGATGAATGTTTTGTCTCATCAGCTAACCAGTTATCTGCTTCTATCAAACCTGAATAAGTTCCTTGGGGGAAGTGGTTAGATTCGACCTTAGGTTGCATGGCTTGTGTAAAGAAGAGAGAATGTGCAGGTTAACAAACGAGCGAAATGCTAACAACTGGCGCGATCAACATCATAAAGTTTTTCTTGTTTCTTCGGATGGGGCCGCGTCGAGTTTTTTGGAACCTAACGTGTCAGGCATCTTGTTGGGGCTTCATACAGAGGAATTCTTAAATATAGTATGTTTCCTAATGGGAGGAAGGTACGGAAACCTGGATGTCCATCTACCTCTATACTCTGTAACCCACAAAGTTATGGGTGGCAGAGTCTGCTTTGCACCAAAATTATAGCTGTGGAGAGATCTATTGGCAGCTGGCCTCAAATGCGCCGTTGCCAAATCGTCTACTCAACAGTTGTATTCGCCTCTTTACTTGTAGTCATAATTTGTACTGTTTTTTAAATACTTGTTAATCACTATATTGCGATAAAATATTGATGTATGCCATTTCGTTAGTTAAGTTATGCAATTACTGATGCATTTAATATATTTGATGGTATCAAAAGACCTGTTATTTAATTACCTTTCATTACGTCACAAAAATTTGATTCTAGAAACCACTATGTCGTTTTGGTCAAGTAAAAATTGAGTATCATCATTCTAACGCCTGTATTTAAATCCTATATTGTTCAATATACGTCTTACAGATTTTGAAAAATTTATCAACAAGACACACAAACTGAAGCACATATCGCCTGTACATTCCCTAAATTTTTTTCGCACTATGATTTTTTTTGGTAACAAATCACCACAAGTTTTGATTTCATCCGTATCAAGTACTTCCATATTTTTCAAGACTTTCCTCACCAGAGTACATCTTGATGATAAAATTTCACCATTATTGTCAACAAGAAGTTTGAAATATTTGTACACATTGTGAATGATAGATTTACTCTGCCGGCGAAATTCTGTTGTCCCAGCCGTGGTGGCTCTGCTGTCGATGACGTGCGTCTCTTTGGAGTCATTAGTCCCGAAAAACCTCTTCCTGAGCATCCATTTTTTAGTAGCATGATACTCTTGCTAAATTAACCTAATTATAAATTACTGCACTTTTTTCGGTGAAATTATTACACTAAATTACTATAATTAATAAATAACTAAAACAAATTATTTTAATACCGCATGTAAAAATCGCACATCACTAAAAAGCAAAACATCCTCTCTCGAGCACGCTCAATCTCACACTGACACACTTTCTAATTCCCATTCACATGTTCACATTGTGTGTGTGTTGAAAGGGAGGTGGAAGGTTTGTAGTTGGGGAGCGATCCGTTGCCGCTCGTACTAGGAAACACAGGACGCTCAGCGTTGCAATTTTCGAGTGATAGAAAGAGAACGCAACGCGAGAATGTTCCCAAGTGCGGCAACAGCGCGGTCACACACACTCGCCAGTTTGTTTGGCCACAGATAGCTCTGTGTATTTCAATCCCGAATAGGGCAAAGAAATAAAGAATTCATATAACCATCAGTAGACCACCTAATTTCTCTAATTTTATCTCTCCTGTCATTTCAACTCAGGTTGGTGGACAAAGAATTTCATCGCATTCATAAATAAAAGGTGTTTTTCGCATGTTGTCCAATTAATTCAAACGAAACCTACATCTTCTGCCTGCCAGACAATCCCAGCCCAATCTACATAACAATTCTGTGACGTTTTCTTTAGAACTCTGACAACCAGTCGCGAATCGAGCTTCTATTATATATAATTTCTATATACTGTCAATCAATCCCTTGCTGTAGAGATCCCAAACGGAATAACAGTAATCCAGATGTTGATGCTCAAGAGTTTTTTTTTGCTATGTCCTTTGTATGTGCGTTACAATTCTTCAAAATTTGATCTACAAATTGCAGCTCTACCGAAGTTATGTGCTGCTCTCATTTCACGTTGCTTTGTATTGTTACTACCAAATACTTCAGGGGGAATCAATCGTGTCTGTATACTTCGCAATCTTGAGCAAACAGATTCTTTTATTAGTTACGCACATTGCTAGGCGATTTTTTTTTCATTTCGTGACGGAGAAGAAGAATCCAGATGATACTGGCTTAATGTCAACATACATCAACAAAATTCCCAAACGCTTCAAGCTCGGAAGATGTACTGTAGGGTAAACTGGATGGTCCCTGTACATTTTAGTCATAGGCTAGACATGACGTCAGAGCCTATAGTCCGGGACTTGTTAACTCAGTCAGTCGTCAGACGCAAACAGTGATTACCAGAGACTTACCTCCGTTACAACTGTGATGTGTGCGCTCTCTCTGTGACCGCCGGCGATACGGTACAACATACGTCTGAATCACCGACCGGACTTGGCACTTTAGCCCCCCCAATAAATACGACTGCCTCTTGCCCAGTGTTGACTCGATACACACAGACAAGAAAGCAGTCGATTGGCTCTGAGTAGTACCGCGATAGATCGGACAGCTTCCACTGACCATCGACCCTCAGTCTTCTACGTCGAGCAACACTGACACTAATACCTCTTCCATGAAGATACGTGATATAGGATGCGTTCTATAATACGATAATGCAGTGATGAGTTGTAAGGCATAAGGGGTACTTGGAACTGTAACTGATTACAAATCTAAGTAGTGTGGTTGGACTAAAGAAATGCAAAACACAACATCAAATGGAAAAATTGATGACGTATCCGTAGAGGATTGAATGATTCAACATTTCTCATAGCTAACTATGGTTTTTATACCCCAGGTGTCAAAGTACGTACATATTGCAATGTAATCTTCACGGATTCGCTGCCGGATTGTGTGTGCGAAGGACGAGCTTTCGGCGACGAACTCTGCCGCCATCTTCAGACCTGGTGCTCACGCTGTGAGGACGAGATCTGCTCTGGTCGATTACACTGCAGCAATACGCCGGGAAAGCCTTCGTTCATACGAACATATTGATTCTTCATGTAGTAAGGTCCACATAGGACGATAATTTCATAACATCTACACTCAGACCATTAGAAGACCTGTCTACGAGGGAGATCTAAAAGATACTGCAGTTTTTTTTGTTTATTTTTTGTTTTTTTTTTTACTGTGCGTGATTCTGTGTTGTAATTGTAAAGAAATAGATATATTGTTGTAAGAAGTTGATACTGTTTGCAGACACTGATGATCACAAAATATCGTCTTTCTTAGAATTCCGATAGTATCTCTCCATACGGTCGTGGCAGAGAACTTTTCAGACGAGCCTAGCAGACTTCGGCCGTCATGTGGCAGCTAATAGACTGGAATATTTTCGAAGAGAGCCGACCTCGGTAGCGTAGGGACTAGAGTGCTAGCTCCACGAGCCGAAGGTCGCCGGTTCGAGTCCAGCCGCGGGTACGAGTGTTTAAGTGTTGTGTGTATGTAATGTCCGTCTTGTGATGTGTCGAATTAGCTGGAAAAAATTCATCAGGCTCGCTGTATGACCTAAGATGCCGAAAGCCATTACACATAATATATATATATATATTTACGAAGAGATGTCTCAACAGTTTGACAGGCCGTGCCAAAAATGAAATCCCCAAGAATGACCCTTAAGCCGCATCATCTTTAAAATCGTCAATTGAATCTGATAGAACCAGTGAAACTGGCTACCAGGTGCAGAAGTGCAGCACCAAATGCCATATCGATCCGACCTTTAAGAAAGGGGAAGTTATGTGTAACATGTTGAATTCCGGAAATGGAAAGTCAGGCACCAACTTCCTTATACTGATTTTACAGAATGATATTTTCCAGAATCATTTGAGCGATTTTAAGACGGGTGGTTTGCAGAGTAAAAGAGAAAGTACTGGTTCAGATTATCAATATTTTGAAAGTCATGTAAAACAGGATTCCGAATCTAATACACCCAAGTGAATTTGGAATTTCCTGACGAGAAAATTCATCAAATTATTTGGAATACTATGGGGCCATTTCATCACGTCATTGCTCTAGGAGATTTTTTTTTTAACTTATTGCTTTACGCCTCGTCGACGGCTAAGGTCATTAGAGGCGGGAGGGGACTGGGGACAAGGAACGGAAAGGAATTGTACCGTGACCTTTTTGAAGGAAGCATCCCGGCATTCGCTTGGAGTGATTTGGGGAAACCATGGAAAACCCAAATCTGGATGCCCGGACGGGGATTCGAACCCGCGTCCTCCCGAATACGAGGCCAGAACGTTAACCGTTCACCCACCACGCTCCGTGCTCCAGGACAGAGATTCCCAATTAATTTTTCCCGGGAGCCACTTCAAGAAAGAGCTCAACATCGCGTATCCCATTATAGCTGAAATGATAAATAAACAAATGTGTTTAACCAAGTCGAGTGCGTCGCATAGTCACAGAATTACAGTAATATAATTCACACACATACACAGTTTGTCTTAAGCGCGTACGCACAATGCGAGGCAGCGTGCGGTACACGGCATACGACGCACGCCTCACGTTGTGCGTAACCACTACGCTCATACCGAGGCATGCGCAACGCACGTGCGCGGCGATATCGGTAAAATGTTCGTGCTCAAAGGCGCCTCAGCCCGTGCGGCGCCTTGCATGTGAACGGGTGAAGCGAGCCTCGCTCCGCACTTTGCACGCATAGTGGATAACCAAGACAGCAGCCAAGCATTTCTTATGCTTTACCTTATTATATAAATGAATAATTGTCAAGATTATGTTTTCGTTCTTAACTGTATAAAGAAACACTGACCAGTAACTTATTATTCCGTTACATTAATGTACAATTTGCATTATGCCTCAGTTCTTAAATCTATAAACAGAGTCAATAATGTCCTCGTACACGATGATTTTCAAGAATATTATTTATTTTCTAATATGATGGTATAAATGTTATGAATAAGAATCTCTTCTTAAGCCTATTAAGAAGCTGTAAACTACTTGTTATTTTTATCTTAATATAGGAATAGGTATCTAATGTTAAAGAATATACTTACCACAATATAACTTTTTCAAACTTCCGTTAGCGCATCACACTTTTCTGGAACGTTGTTGTTATTGTTTGTTTGGACATGCGGAACACATACTATAAATTTTTGTATGAATCACCACTTGCTAAGAACATTAAAGTAAAAAGTAATCTTTCTTTGACAGTTATAGCGTCTCGCTTATGTGTGTCTTTCTTTTTGACAAAATGCTCAATTAGATTCAAAAGAGGTTCAAAGTCTTCAGTGGCCGTATGTACGAAATTTTTGTCTTCTCCGCATGTTATATCCTTCAGAATTCCGTATTCACAACGCTGCTTGTAAATATTTTTCATTCTCCATCTTGAGTGACGTTTTGTCTTTCGTTTCTGAATATACAACGGCGGCAACCTGTACGTTTCGTCATGGTGGAGCCATGCTGTGTGCTACGATTTGCGTTGATCGCCCAGAGCATGCGCCGATCTGATAATTTTGCTACACTCTGCTTCGCCCTGTGTGTACAAGGCTTTACAATGGTCCGCGAAGATGGGACGTAGTCCGTAGGAAGAATACATACAAAAAAAATTCTAAATTAACTAAAGATATAGAAAAATCGTAAAAATTATTTACATAAAAATGGATTCAATACTTACGTTGTATAAAGTTATAAGGAAGTATGAGCCATGAGCCTATAATCTAAACTACCTAAAAGTCATGAATATTTCATATACCACACAAAAAACTCGTAATTCGAGGATATACCTGAATTGTTACTGTAGTAAAATACGTTTCCAGTCAGAACCAAAGAGAGCGGTGATCCTATAAGGAGTAATTTAATAGCCGTTTTATGAGGAACGTGTGGATAATAATTGGTAGTGTTGGTTGTTACTTTACACATAGCTAAAAATTAGGCCCACCTAAGTTATTACATCGAATAATTATTTTTGACATTTTACTGGTACTCGCGTTGAAAAAAGTTAAGAAATGTTTCTCCAGGAAAATTCTGGTAAATTCTCAGAAACTACACGTTACACATAACACAAACACATTTGCCCTAACCTCACAAATTTCACAGACAGATTGCAACAATAACTATCATCTTTAAAGTTAGGTTGAGCCTTATCGTTATGTTAGTTAAAAAAAAAAAGAACAATGTAACCGCTGGAATCTGAGAGCCAGAGATTAAGATAAACTAATGGTTTTTTTGTCATGTGGAGAGATGACATTCTCCAACATCCATATTACACTGGTATTTTTTTTAATTATTGGGTGTTGTGATGTACTTGATTGCGTGAATGGACAGAATAAAGTATACATTACTGAAAAAAGTATGATGGGATAATTGATATGTTCGATAAATAGTATTACCTGATTTCGATTGGGGTCTAGCCCAGTTGAGAGTTTGTTAAATTTAGTATTTATTCTGTCGTCTCAGTGTTTGCCAAATTTAATTAATTTCCACTTTGAGAAAAATCATTGGAAAAGGTAAAACCACGATAAGGTCAAAGAGCACATTAGAAATTTAACAGGTAACCATGTAACTGATTTAAAACAGGAAGGTGCAATATTTTCTAGAAATGGAATTGTTGCTGGCCAACATAACCTGTTCATAAAAATTTAACAGTCTCACTTAAAATTAACCCTAAAAACCAAAAGAAACTTTAGGACCCTTAGAATTTGAGTATTTATTTTTATGCACTGTATTTTTCTGTTCTCTTACTTTCTACATTGAAACTACACTAGACGCCGCAGCAAGTAAATAATTAGATTTGTACAAACTCCTTTAAATTATAGAGGAGCTAAACATAAAAAACTTTCAGTAGTAAAATTTCGATTCGATACCTTTCTTTTATAGAAAACGAAGTAAGCCTGATATTAAAAAAAGCACTATTGGCATTCTCGTTTTATTCGATTAATTCACATACTGTTGTTAGCCACATTATTTTAGCCGTTTAAAGTGGGATATACCAGCGTCAGGGACACATTGTTTCAAAAATAAGTATTAATAAAAGGACAGATTGGTCATAATCTCACCACGTCATGTCATCTGTAACGCTGTGACGTCACGTGCCTGACCTTCGTTGGCTGGTTAACAGCGGCCAGAGATGTTCTCATTCCATAGATGGCGCTATGGTAACAAGCTAAGAATTTAGGTTACCTGTTTATGTTTCAGTAATGCCTCAGTATGTTTTAAATTGCAAACTAACCATGACGAATAGTATGTATTTCGTTTAAATCCAGATATTATTATTTTATTTTACTTGTTTTTATTCCATTGGTATGAATGATTTCATTATATTCTCTGAGCATAGGTGTTGCTGTTATAGCAAACTAAGAAGTAAGTTATATATTAATGATTTTTTAATGGTTCCGTATTTTTCTTTCTTAAATCAAAATTTCAAAAGAGATACATATTTCGTTTAAATCTGTATGTTAATATTACGAAGAAGATTTTGTAACTGAACGAGATGTAGCCAAAATATGTACAATATTACATCACGTCAACATAAAAGTTATGTGCCTTATTTAATAAAATTCTATTTAGCTAAGTAACTGCGATGAACTGAATTGTAGAAGCTAGTTTTAGTATTCACCGCAACTCTCCACAGCTTGCGAGCTGTCAGACTGTTATCTACTGGCTTATCGTTTTTAGGTGACCTAGAAGATAATATGCGCAGGCCGGGTGGCAGATACTCCTCCATCAATCCATCACTCTTCAAACGCACACGCCTGCCAACATTACGTGTAGTCCCTTCGTAATGGAACCATACTCGCCGCTAGTAAGACATTCCCCTCCAAAAACTATTGTAAAACATCTGTTACAACGTTAAATGAAGTTCATCATACAGATTTGATAGCTTTGAGTAATGTCAGATACATAGGGGTGCAAGTTAATATCAATATCGATAAATATATCGATATTTATATCGACGCCATGTAGATATCGATAATCGATAATATCGGCCGCATCAAGCCGATAATATCGATATTTATTTATATTATATTAGAAATAAATATGTAAATCAAAATTAAATAAATAATTTGAGATAGTTATTAAAAAAATAGGTCTGTAAATGTTCAACGTCAACAGATCCAGAAAACTGGTTTGCTTAACCTTTTCCCATGTAATGTAGTCTATTCCTAGTTTGAGTGACAGTGGCTCCTGCCAGAAGGTACCGACGAGGCTACTTTGAATAAATTATTAATTGCGATTTTGAACATATCTTAATCCAACTCATATACCAATGATGATTGATTTTAATTTATTTTGCAGCAAAAAATAAATCGTAATTTCAAAATAGCCAGTATTACTGTAGACCATATACACGCAATTATAGAAAAATGCTTCACACTTTTCAACTTCTCCTTCACAACTTTTGAAAGTTTTTCATATTTTTTATCAATTTTTGTTTTGATAGTTCCACTAGAAAGAACATTGTATTACGGTGCTAAGTTCTTCATTTAACAGGCTTACTTAAAACCTATGCCTTCAAATGCATTAAAAGGTCTATTATCAACACTGTTGAAATAAGCAATAGCATCAGTTAGACTGTCCTAATTTTACACCGTTTAGAATATTGTAATAAGTCGCAGACAGAAACAAGAACCAACGAACGCGAGGAACCGATAACGTACACGAAACGGGAGTGTAACCACAGAGTAGGAAAGGACGTTTTCGATTTGGTTATCGAGAGTAAATCAGGGCGTAGCATTAGTCAAGTATGGTCCCTGCCACACAAATTTATTTGCAGGAATTTTTAGTGCTAAGGAATTTTTTAGTTTTAAGTATTTCACTGCATCATATCGATATATTGTATCGACCAAGTAATAATATCGATATTTTTTGTTCGATATTATCGATATCATCGGTTCACCAATATATCGTTGCAACACTAGTCATACATCCTGAATTAACAATGTGCACAGCAAAAGAGAATAAAATAAGGACAAAAAGAAAGAATAATGATTGTGTCTCTAAACATAAAAAATATGTTTCTTTGGCTTTGATCGATATGCATAAAACTTCACGAATTTAGCATTACGTTATTTGTCTTTGCCGCTCTGCAAACTCTGTTATTTTGTACTACTAGTTGCTGTAAGAAATGCAGAAATTTGCAACTCTTATGCTTTAGCTATTAATTGTTTATCAAAAACGGAGGGAACTCCAAACACTTGAGCAAGCGGAATCAAAACTACACTACCCAGAAGAAAATAACTATTTGCAGCAGGCTTGACGCTCTTACCCAGTGGCATATTAATTCTATCATCTGTTGAAGTGTAATTTAAAAGATGAGCTACATTACAGACGATTCTCATATTATCATAACTGTTTTATTTATCCTTGTAGTTAGGGAGCGTCCATAAATCACGTATCTTAATTTTGGCCTCTTGTGAACCCCCCTCCCCCACGTAGCCCGACGTGGCTTTTGTCTGTATCCCCATCCCCTCCCCCTCCCTCCCCCAAGTAGCTCGCATCTTTTTCCATATTGATTCCAGAAAACATTTTGTACTGATTTCTCTTGTCAGACTATCGTAAATTACATACGGAGATAGTTAATGTCGGAAATAAATATTTAAATACTATTGGGTGTTCTGTGTCTCATTTTAACTGTAAAGAGACCATTTGTTGGCTACTGTTAAGAAAAACGTGAGTTGCCAAAAAAGGGAGGGGGGAATTATTAAAATCTAAAATAAAATAATCCCTGAAAATGGAAAATACATATATGATATTGTTGTAAGGGGATCTAATAGGTTACTAACTAGAACCATGAATTTCAGACACAAAATAAAACCTCATTTATTGAGTCTTATGGCCTTACAAGGTCGGGTAGTAATTAACGTTACGTTAAACACAATTAGATCAGCAAAAACAAGCAATACCCGACGTTTACAATTCGCCGGGTAAGCAAACAAAACTGAATGAAATATCTCAAACAAGTAATAAAAACAGCAAAGTTAACATTGAAATAACATGGCAACACAGGCCATCAAATTGAAGCTAACATTTTACTGTACAAAGGAAAATCCCAGGGGGCGCCGTATAAAGTGAATGAAAAGCATCAAAATTGAAATAACAAACAGCAAGATGCTTAAGGAAAAATTGAATCGAAATATAAATTCAGCTAGCTCAGAATTTAAGTGACGGGAGCAGAGTCTTAACCCAGGCGTCGCTTAAGGGCACATAAGTCTGTTAAAATCCACTGAATAGTGACCGTCGTTTCTGGTACATTACCATAGAATCATCGCCGTGATGGTGAGCGACAAACACAATGCCACTGCAGCAATGGAAGCTAAATAAGCGGCTACGCCCGCGTTATTAGCATAACTTCCAAATAATGGCAAGCATGCCACTCGACATCTCGCTTTCCCAAAGCAAGAAATGATCAACCACAATGATCATCAGAAAGCGTGCCGGCTAGCACGTCTGTTCACCAGCTCGTCTTGGACCCAAGTCACGTCCGTTCATCAGCTCGTCTTGGACAGAAGTGATGTCTAAAATGGCTCCTTCTTCTTCCTCGGCTAGTTGCTCGCCACATGTAAAAGAACTCCACGGAATTAGTATTGTAGACCCCAATAAATGTTCAGGATTGGCTATCTACACATTTCCGTCGTCACGTGTTTAATATCATGCGTCGCATTCGCCGTCTCCTTCGCGCGTTTCCTACGTGGTCTTCGGGGTAGTAGCGGGGTAGGGGGTAGGTCACCGCCCGATTTCGAACGGGACTCAAGCCGGGCTGTCCCGGCGCCATCGAGTCGCCTCGCCTGCTCCATTGTTCCTCTCTCAACCGCCGAAATGGCAGTTTCTAGCCTTCGATATTCAACCCTTCTGAGCCACGCGTTTACAGAAAAATTGATTTACAATAAAATATACCTTTGGCCGCCCTGGTTTTAAACATACATTTAACCTATCCAGACAACCCTCATTATTTACAATTAATTACACGTTGCAAGACTAAATAATTAATAAATTTGAATATAATAAAAAAAGGAATTATGAATATAATTAATAATAATTTAATTATATTCATTGTGGGTGACACTGTCACACCACAAACTGTAACTCGGAACCCTCCCCCCCCCTTCACGTAACCCAACGTAGCTTTCCAGCAAACCCTCTCCCCCCCTCCATCCTAGATCGAGCTACGTAGTTTATGCACGTTCATTCAAAAAATCATCAATACGTCTGATCGATGTTGCTATTGGAGTCATAATAATGTGATTGTTAGACAGAAACGGCAACCAAATCGCATTCGGAAACCATCTCGCCGTATTAGTTCTGAACTAGCTGATGCCAGTAATTTGCTTTATTAAAAAAAAAAGTAATAAAAGAGACTATGAGATGAGGTCACACCGTTACTTGCATGTCCGATTTAACCTTCAGAAATATACGATGCTTTTGGCACTCATCCCAGTATACCTTTCGACTGATATAAGTATCTAAACTATCTAAACAAATTCAGAAAGCGGTGACGTTGTCGGAAACTTCCATATCCCCGTAAAACGTGAGGTACAAGGCATTTTGTCTCTATATATGTAGATACTGTCATATATGGAGATATGTTAAAATGTATATGTAATGTAAATACGTGAAAGTATACTCGTAAAGATGTTGAAGTGCATGAATTGTAAATATATTAAAGTGCACAAATTGGACAAAACATTTTGCCTAACTTTGCATATGTGAAAATGTTAAAGTTGTATGTAGGTATATGTATGAAGTGTAAATATGTCAAAGTGCGCAAAGTGAATGTGGTATGGCTTGTATGTATACTTGCCAAACGCCAAATAAATAAATAAAAAAGTATTTGACCTTTAAACAGATACCTGTTTGGGAACATTTTTATCTTATCAGCTGTTTACGTAAAAATAAAGCATACACTATTTTACGCCTGGAACCATAGATAAAGAATTTAATCGAAGCACAACTATAATCTGACCTATGGTTTATACATTAATCGCGTTCAAAGCGAAAAGAATACTATTTGCGGACACTTGTCTTGATTTCTAACATTTTTAATGTCACATCAAAATAAAACAGTTCTTATTTTACCCCAGAGACCATGGGATGTAAATTAAACCCCATTAAAATGCTACCAGGAGCTTTTGCATGAATCCCATTCATTGAAACTGACAGACACAAATTAAAAAAAGTTAATTATTTCTTCTTTAGCTTATTAATAGTGCCACTATTTTTTTTTTTTTTTTTTAAATGTGCAGAAGTTTACCTGATTGCAGTTCTATTATATTTACCGAGCATGGTGGGTGAGCGGTTAACGTTCTGTCCTCACATTCGGGAGGGTGGCGGTTCGAATCCCCGTCCGAGCATCAAGATTTGAGTTTTCCATGGTTTCCCCAAGTCATTCCAGGCGAATGCCGGGATGCTTGCTTCAGAAGGTCATGGCCGAATTCCTTGTCCTAAGTCCCATCCCGCCTCTAAAAAAAATTATTATTTTTGTAGATACCGCGAGGAATAGAAATCTCGATGGTCGAATTACAATTTTCAATTCCAGAATCGAAGAAGGAGGACCATAGCTGTTTCAGACCCCATCTTTCCTAGGAATTACCTATGGCTAGATATGTGGGAATAGAAGGATTAACGTCCTGTCGACATGTCAGATCGCACCAAGCGCGATCTAACCTGAGAGTGTGACGTTAGGGAGTGTCCATAAACTACGTGGCTCGGAATAGAAGAGGTGAGAGAGGTTGAGTGGAAAGCTACGCTGGGCTACTTGGAAGGGGGGAAGGGTTTCCGAGTTAAGCCACGTAGCTTTTCATTCGTAGTATTTGTCACAGTTAAAAATATGGTACAGAGAACACAACAGCATGTGGATATTTATTTCCGTCATTTAATTATCTCGGTATGTAATTTAGATCCTCTATGTACCAACATTGATGCGCATGCGTGTGAGTTGAAGTCATAGCGATAGGTTGTACGCGGCTGGCGCATTTGAACCAACCGACACGGGATTCGAATAACATTTGACATGCCGTTCCTAGACGGATATCGCCAGGAATTTTCCAAGTCACTGACAGTTCGTATTGTTTTGATGATTTGAAATAAAGCTGTTTTGATTAGGGATCGGCCGCATGTGACCACAGCCTTCGTTGAGAAAATAATTCTAATATTGTTCTGTCAATTGGTTTTCAGTGCAATTTTAATTAGAATGCTCGCTGAAGTGTTATTTCAAGTTCAAAGTGTGGTGTGAAGTGCTCGTACAATAAAATGTTTTTCCAACGAGTTTTCGCTATCCAGTGAGTTATAGAAATCTTTTAAGCAGATAAAATAATCATTTCCTGGTAATGTACAAAGAAAGGTGACAGAACTGCAGGAAAAGAAAAATTGCACAGGTCTTCTTAGGTTTTTTTTTTTTTTTTTTTTATTTAATTTTATGCCGCAGGTATAGTTTGTTTATCAATTAATGAACAATGATGAATGTTATATCAAGGAGAATGTTTTTAGTACACCTCGAGAAGAAAAGCATGACTTACTGTACCTGAGAAAGAGGTTTTTCCCAATAATTGATCACATGAAATAGTGGCTAGTGTCAATATTTTTTTCAGAATATTTATAATTGTAGAAAAGTACATAACGCAAATTTCAATTGTATTCATTATATACGCAATAATTGTAACGATAGTCTGTCAAGAGAAATAAGTACAAAATGTCTTCTGGAATGAGTGGGGAGAAAAGGTATGTCCCACACGAATGTGGAAGGGAAGGGTCGAGACAAAAGACATGTCAAGTTACGTGGGGGAAGGGAGGGGTTCTAAAGAGTCCAAAATGGATCCTCGTAGTTTAAGGATGCTCCCTTGCTGTTGCCAGCTGTCTCCAAAAATGTGAAACCTCTGTACTAATGTTTTTGTTTCATTCTATTTGTGAAACGCTAATTTTGCGGCGAGAAAACGGAATTACCAACATTCGGTTTTGATCAATTATGAATAAGGGGGCATCCATAAATTACGTGAGGTGTTTTTCCGGATTTCCGGATTCCCCCCCCCCTTCTGGTTCGACCCCCCTCCCCTCTGGTGAGATCTCATTCGTGAGACACCTCCCCCCCTAGAAATCGCCCTTGTAACTTTTTGAGACTTTTTTTTACGTCTCACCCTTCCAAAGCCGGCTACACCCCCACTTTTCTACGAAATACACCCTTAAAATCGGCTTTCTCGTCATCTGTAGACATTCGAAACCTGACGTGAGTTTTCCGTTGACCCCCCCCCCCCCTTGGGTCAGATTTGATGAGATTTCGCCGGATCCCTCCCCCCATTTCACCTCACGTAATTAATGGACGGCCCCTAACACGCGGATACCACAGTGAAGATCACCAGCACGCCGGTGGCGGCATTTGTATTCTCACGAATACCTTTCCTTATCCACTTTTCCGCATTCAAAGTCAGGGCGGGCGCTAGGATTTTGGGGACCGGGGTAAACACAGTTGGGGGCCCTTGGCGAATTCATCAGTTAGGGTGATCGGGCTCTCCATCAGCCGGGGCGGCGCCCGGGTACATTTCACCCGCTTCCCCCCCCCCCCAACGCCGACCCTGCTCAAAGCCAGCCAGCACTGGGGAGGTTAAAGTTGCAAAACTGCACTGATTCACACCGTAAACAGACAGATGGTGATTAAATCTTTATAAACGATCTTTGTAATACTTACATTAATCGAGTCCTTATTAGCAATAACTACTGATATTAAGGAAAGGCATTGTGGATGTCCGTTCATCTTTATCTTGTAAATGTGAATCAGCGGCGTTTCTATTATACTCTGTGCTTTGTTTGCAGTGGTACCAACCAATTGCATTAGCTCTATTTGGATATTATAGAAACTCCTTAAGAAATTCATTGGAATTGACGGTAGTGTCCGCTTTGTTCCTGCTACCACTGACCTTGAATTGTAATGTGCTATTGTGAAATTGCAAACGTCGAGGTCTGTGAAGAGGTATCTGCAACAGCTCTGTACACGCAACACAAACAGTTGCTATCAGTTATTTCCTGCAACGTTAAATTACTTGAATCACTGATTACTTCGTAAACAAGCAATAATGTTATGAGACATACTGGCGTGGGAAACGTTAGAGTTTAGCACGAAAATAACAGAGTTCTTCCTTGAAAAATATATTCATGTTATAAGTCTGTTAGTTAAATAAAGCACCCCATATTATTTTTCTGACTTCTTTTAAGAAGTACTTAAACCGCTATTTCGCGTTTTTATATTTTAGGTTTCAATGTATGTGGTTTGTTATCTGAATATTCATACGTTTGGTACGAATCCACTTTGGCGTTTGAACGTGAAAGTTGCAAGAATCTGCCAAAATTAGACCGAATTTGATCAGTTGGTCAAAGAGAAAGTTAAATCCCACCTTAGTTTCCTGACCTGGGAGAGAAAGTCTTATTATCGTCAATATTGAAATGTAGAATCCCGTATGAGTTATGTAGATTGCTGTATCCTGTTAACTTTATATTCGTGAGGAAAAATCTTGATTACTTAGAGTAGCGTTAATATTGCGTTCATAAATTTCACATAATTACTTTAAATTACATACAGCGGAAGAAATAGAATATATTCCCCCGAAACGAATCAGAATTTTCTGGTTATGGATTGTAACCTGAAATTAGGTAAAGAAATTCCTAAAGCGGTAACCAGTGGTGGTTGAACAGACAGTTACCGAGGTTTTGTGTATGAAACGTGGCAATGCATTAATTTATTGCAGAGTTATTTCGTATTATCTATCAAACATTCTGTACCAGTAATTCCTAAATATATAATAATAAGACCAGTTTTAACGCCCGTGGAAAACGTCGGGTATCATCTATGGTTGTAGTAGGAATTTGTTTGGAAAAGTTTATAAGGAAAATCGAAGAACAATCATTTTTACTGATATTTTTCATGATATGAGCACCTTACGCTGGTTAGATTCTCGGGTACGTAGCTAGGATTTTTTTTTGTTTTTTTTTTTTTTTTTTGTAAATAAATACATTTTACTTTTAATGACGGAAAGTATAATTTCAAAAAACGAATAATTGTTATTTATTTCATTGATATATTTCATGATTACCGACGTTTCGTGTAAACTTTCTCTGAGTTATTAATAAACTTCGTTGCTTCTGACATCCAGTGAAAAAAATTCTTATTTTATGTCGTAACCTAGATATACGAAACTACTTCAGAGAATAGCGTAAACATCGAATGTCCTTCTTCTCACATGGATTTCTGTATCTAAACCTTGTTCACTCCTAACTGGCGGCTCAAGGGCATATTCCCCTCGCCCCGGTCCTCACCTCACCACCCCCTCCCTTCCTACCTCTCCGCACCGTACGCCGTGTCCAGGCGGACGAATGGTAAATTTCCCCTTCACATGTAGGGGTAAAGGCAGTGGAGTGGGGATAGAGCAGACTGACCTTGAGCCGCCTCTTTTAACTGAACGCGCTATAGTTGTCGTATATAAACAGAAAGCAATGCGTAAATTTAAACGAACATACCATTGTAACATTTTTAATCTCTGCTCCGCATTAAATTTTTTAATCCCTGGTCTTCGTATTTTTGTGCAGTTATCTCCACAACAGACAATTACCTCTTACCTGGCATTGCAATTACACGTTTTTTTTTTTTAGCATTATAAGTGCAAATAAAATCAAGTATAGGTTGCTATTTGATATTTACCCTTCCTTTGACAATATAAGCCGAAACAAAATCAAATGCAGTTATTTATTTGAAATTTGTGGTTAGCCAAGCAGCGCTGTTGTGGCAGCCAGTGTAACTAACGCTTCGGGCATGATCGGCACTGGCCGAAGGTTGCCGACCTATTGATGTGAGCGCAGTCTGCAGACAACGCATTTCATTAAAGAGGATTTAACCAGAAGAAAGTCTGGATATTTAAAACATTTTTGGGGTGCTTTTAGTGCCATTTGGAAAAGAAATCAAATGTTTTTAAACTGTCTGTTTATCTGTTTGGATTCACGCAAAACCCCTGGTTTGATTTTGATGGAATTTCGAATAATGTACAGCCTAAAGTCTCGGAGGTAAATCAGAGTTTAATTTTAATTCGAAGTTGGAAAACTGGGAAATTTAAGATAAAAAGAGTTCAAAAATAAGTATCAATTTTTCTTTGACCTTTATTCACGCAAGAACTACTGATCGGATTTAGTTAATTCTCACAGTCGAAATGCCTGTCGGAATTTCGACGTACGAAAGGCATCGTATAATTCTGAGGAATTGAGTTAACTTTGTCCTCGTTGGTGAAATGTTAACTGTGATATGATCGGTTTAATCAAAACATTAACAACCGACGTAAACGAAATGGCGAGAAACAGCCAGTTATTTTGTATGCAACGAGGACACATATTCCTCTAGTATGCATTGCTCTAAAGAGAACAAGGTCGCTCCGCTGGTACCATACATTAGCCATTCCGATTTGGTCGTCTGGCTAATTTGTAATTGGCTTTGGTCAAGGGTCAGATAACATCCTGCAAATTCGGCGACAAAAATAGTTCAGACAAAAAAAACTTGGCCAATTTCTCTAATATAAGTTTGACTTGCAACATGCCTGACAATATTGTTGGACATTTCCAACTTAGATGAATTAACAAGACGATTTCTTTTTACGATTTGTGGATATAAACACAATTTCATGGAGAGCTGTGGAATATAAGGTGAAACTACACCTCTTATATTATGAACAATTAAAGTAATCATTTATTTTAGTGAAAGATTATCTAACCCTAATTAAGCTTTTTTATAACCTGAAAAACACAAAAAGTCATGTATTGGTATGAGTCAGTGGCGGATCCGGGGGGAGGGTGGGCTAGGGGGCTTAGGCCCCGACATTTTTTTTTTTTTTTTTTTTTTTTTTTTTGCTCTACTGATTTCTTAAGGGCGGTATGACTATAAAGGCTTACCCCTGCCCGGCTCAAGCCCCCCCCCCCCAAACGGAAATCTGCACAGGCCCCCTCCCCCCCCCCTCAAACGGATATCTGCACAAGCCCCCTCCCCCCCCCCCAAACCAAAATCCTGGATCCACCACTGGTAAGAGTTATGGAGGTTTCAGAATTATGATTTGGAAGCACACTTTCCGAAGTGATCTCGAATCAGCTCGAGTGTTTGGATATAATTCCATAATCAAAATTTACGTATATATCTGGAAGATACTCAACAACCTAAGTTTGCTGTGAGTGTTTGAGTAGTATCTCCAGCCAACACATCTGAAAGGACGTATTTGAATCATCTGTTTGGAACAAGTGCATCCGCAGTTGCCAGAAGTGATTTCACTTACCGTGGATAAAACTGTATGCGCCGTCAAATCACTCGAGTTGACGTATGGTATCTTCTTAAGTCATAAGAGAGTGGTAAATCTGAGCACTTGTTGGCATATACAGGATTATTTAAAAAGAAGGAGCAGTTTTTGCATTTTTATTTATTACAAACCATAAACGATATAAATACGTGTCACAAATCACGGAATATAGGAAGATTCAAAGTTTGGTTACGCCCACCTGTTAGTTCCATTCGCTGACGCACACGGCGCTGTTATCTGTTTACCTGGAAATGCGACGCCACAGTAAAAGTAGTTTAGTGTGCCTATGCTTTGAATATGTATGCACCCATCTCTGGCGAATTTCTTACGCCAATCGTAAATCTGTTTATGATGCATTTGTACTTATTGAATTTACGACGGAATGCACGCTGCAAGTCAACAATAGATACATGTTCTACATGCTGCAGCACACAATACAACTTCTTCTGTGCCGTCGCCATTTCCACGTAAACAGACAACAGCGCCGTTGGCGGCAGCAGATGGAACTAATAGGCGGCGGTTACAAACTTTGAACCTTACTCTATCCAATAACGTGTAGCATGTATTTTTATCTTTTATAGTCCTCTGACATCGATGGTTTTAGCTGTGTGTTGCGTCCGTGCTACGCCGTGTGTACTTATTTGAAAAATATGCTGTGGATGTGAACCACATGAAAACTTGTGCTGGTGGAATGGCCTAGTGGCCAAATGTCACTTTTTGGAAATTTGTAAAAATAGGTTAGTATGAGACTTGTTGTAGTTCGAGTTATTATTTAGCTCAAACAGCAGGAAAAGGGATGCTAACAGAAAAATGTTGGCAGTGCATTGAAAAGAGTGAAACATTATATCTACCTCACTTGTTAGTTCTTGATATTTAAACGGATTTTAAATATCTTTTCTGCTCAACCGAATTTGCAGAAAATAACTACATGTATGTATGCTAATATAAGGCTAAGCTCGGTCTTCGTGTCAGTAATGCTGTGACGTCATTCACGCGCCCTTCGTTTGCCTGGATTAACAACGGCCAGAGATCGTACTATATTGTAGAAATTATGAGCATTGTTTAACTGTCAAAACACTGAAAGGAAAGTTGATATTTTGTTTAAATCAACAAATTAGTTATTACTTACTTTGTGTTTATTTATATTCGTTACATTTAAAAGGTTTCGTTATATTTTCTATTCGCTGTTATAGTATATATAGTATATGGTATTACGTTTACATCGCGTGCGATGAAAGCTTTAATTTCAGAGTAGAAATATTGGCATTAGTTGTTACAGAAGAGGCAAGGAGTTTTTTTTATGAGCGTCATGTTATTGAAATCATTACGTCGTTTAAATGAAAATAGTTTCACGTTGATCGCGATCTGTGCGGCCTAGACCGCGATTTAAAACTAATATTAGGTGGCATAACGTTAGTTGTTAAGATTTATTTTTGATATACAACACCGCAAAAACAATGATATGTTCGTTATTTATTTTACGTAGTTTATTTTGCTAAGCAACTGAGAAGAAATAAATTGCCAGGAAACTACGGTCAAACAGTCATTTTTGACGGGCTAAGAAGTTATTTATATTCCATGCAGATGTTTTTACTATCCCTGTTATATAAAAGTTGGAAGAAATGATATCCCAATTCTCTGTGTTCAACTCGTCATTTTCGACGGACTTCGAAGCTGGTATAGTTTATAATTGGTAATTACTAATTTTCCAGCAATTGTGTTTGCATTTACAGTTCCCGGTGGGGCTCACGGGGTTACCACTCCCGCCTGAGATGTCACTCGAATCAGCGATGCATTACGTTAGCTGTTACCAAGCCGAGATACAGTGTATTTCATTCGAGAGAGAGGCGAGCGGCTGTCTGTTGTTTACTGTTGGCGAGGTCTGGTATGACAGAGCGGCGCATCGACCTCATGTGGGACCTTGAAGTCGGATCACGAGTAGGCCACGTGCCGGACTACTCGAGGCACTGCCAACGGTCTGCACACAGAATATCTGGGGCAACTGAGACCACTTGATGAATAGAATCATTCTGGAAATGCAAATGACTATGTAAACTGAAGGTATATCAGAGCTTTAAAAGAAGTGCTAGTACCAGTTGCGAAAAATTAGCGCAGGCAATAGTTTTATTTATTTAAATAAATTTCGACAACTAGTAAACAGAGATAGATCATCAATTTTTCCGAAACTGAATAACAGAATATTCTTTTGCCAAGGTTTACTCAGCCACATTAGCTTATCGTTAGTCGGTAAGGGGGCATCCATAAATTACGTGAGGTGTCTTTTCCGGATTTCCGGCCCCCCTCCCCCCCGGCCACTCTGATGAGACTTTGTGAGATCTGGTACGACCCTCCCCCCATCTGGTGAGATCTGGTCCGTGAGACCCCCTACCCTCCTAGAAACATTTTGAGACCTGTTTTTTTTAGGTCTCACCCTTCCAAAGCCGGTTACACCGCCACTTTTCAAGGAAATGCCCTCCTAAAATCGGCCTTCCCGTGTTTTCTTTTTAGCTCTACAATCCAACAAGAAAGAATTTCCAAATCCTCACGTGAGATTTCCGTTAACCCCCCTTCCCCTTGGTGAGATTTCGCCGGAGCCTCCCCCCAACCTTGTTTCACCTCACGTAATTTATGGACGCCCCCTAAGCCTAGCTTGTTAAACCGATCACGGAATGTCCTACCGAGCTTCACATAAACAATACATGTTTTTATAAATGAGAAGTACAGGGTGTGTGAAAATTTCGCTACAGATACTGGATTCAAATTAGGGAATTCTCGATCGCTCTTAATACTGAGCTTTATTAGATGTGTAATAGTTTTCGAGACACAAAACCATCTAAAACCCGTAATCAATACGACCGAAATAGAGGTGAAAAAATTTCAGTCCCTTGAAAGTCGATTGTGCTACATTTGAAATCGTTCGTCCAATCTGCTGAATAGGAAACTTCAAGCACACGAAGAAATTCTTGTATGTGTGTGTATATACAAAATAGCCCTGTACTTCGGTGGCTTACTGACAGCAATATTATTGAGTTTTATTTTCGCAACGAGGTTTAAGTGCACGACCACAGCTGTTTATACTAAAGCCTGTTCAGTTAATAGAGTCGGCTCAAGGTCAGTCTGCTCTATCCCCACTCCGCTGCACTTACCCCTACAAGCAAGCGTAGGGGAAAGTTATAACTTGCCTAACCGTGCATAACGTTCAGTGCGGGGAGGATGGAAAGGTGGGGGAGGGGGGGGGCTGACGAGATGAGGATCGGGTCAGGGGAACATAACGTTGAGTCAGTTCGGGGCGGATAGGGTACATATAATTCCTCAACCACGTGGGAGCAATATGAGTATTTGTAATTAGAATGACATTTTATTTCTTCTTGCTAGCCTGTCTTTCAAACTGTTACGGCCTATCAGTCTTGTTGTGAGACGCACGAGCATAGACTAGCGAACATAAAGTAGAGCCTTCTCTTTGTTAAGCTATTTCACATCCCTTCAATAATCCACCCTCATATCGGTCGTCATATAAAGGACTATTAATATCTTATGGAAGATGAATCAGTGTTATGTCAATTTTTGCTGCCTTTGCGATTTCTTGTTTACAAACAGTTGCTTTCTATTCCACATGGTGCCCTTGATGCTGTTTGTTCGTACAAATTCTTGCTGTTTTGAAACCGTGTGTTCAGATATTAGCTCTCGTCAAACACATAGCTCTTACGATAAATTCGAATTACCCTGAACCACATTGCGGAGATTTATAAAGGAACCCCTTATGTACCAATTTACTTTTTATTTTTCAACTACAGCGGTGTCAGCTCAACAGATACATTTAACTGTCACCGAAGAAGCAATTATAAGAGAGAGAAACAACAAAACACTGGCCGGCTTAAGTAGGCATTAGTATTCAAATATTTTGAACTGCTCCAAGATGAGTAAAATCATAGTACAATACTTCGTTCATAAATCCTGGAAGACTCATTACTAGAATCAATTGAAGAGGCGACATTAGAATATGCCTACTATCGCTATACCAAATGCAGAAGCTCGATAAAACCACCATAAAATGACATATACACAAAAAAATGGTCACAATAAACGTGGCATTCGTAGTAGGGTGGTTACTAAAATGAGCGGTCTGGTGACTCAGTAGTTAAGTGATCTGAAAGGTCCCTGGTTCGAATCCCTATCTCGGCGGGGATTTTCATCCGACCTTCTCCTCTTGCTGTGTAATGTGAAGTACGCCAGAACGCTTCCGTGGTTCCGATTCCACGTTAGACTGTAGATTCTCTATATCCCGTAGGACTACCGGGTTATTTTAAGGCGACTTCGACAGGGGCGGAAAGCGCAGCCATTAGAAACCCTGTCACCAGGTCATTGCGATCACACGGAATTATTATTATTACTATTATTATCATTATTGATGAAATGATAAAAAGCAGACAAAAAGAAACAGAAAATATAAAGCAGTAGCAATGAAAGTTGTGGCAGTTTAATGTTCTGCATTCATATCAACAAGATGCTGATCTATTACTCTGCAAATTCTCAGACCGTAACTCTTTTGCGAATTGACGTAGCCTCATTTGAAGTTTATGGAATAATAAGTGTTCACACATTCTTGAGTCATTTGTCCAATTACTTCTAGAATTCCAGAATTATATACGGATTATTGTATCTTGAAGCAATCTAAACCATTTCGATTCTCTGTCTTCTTAAGCCAGTCAGTTACATCGTTTTGTTGTTATTCGTCGGTGACAGATACATGTATCTACTCTAGTGAAAAAGTTTTCAAGCCACTCCATTACAATATAGTTGAAAAATTAACTTCTTAACCCAGTCAATGTTTTGTTGTTTCTCTTTTAATTACTTCTTCGGTGGCACTGGCAGTTAATTGTATCTGTTGAAATAATTTCTATTAACTCCGCTATTGACAAATTAATGTAAATTTTTTCAAGCTATGTTCCCTCGTTTATAAATCCCCGTATATTGATTGAAGGTCATTCTAATTTATCGGCGGTAACGAGAGCTAATGAATTTATTCCGGTGGTGTATCTTCTTTGTTCGATTAACTCTTTTGGATGGTACGATACATCAACTAAGTTAATGGTTAACTGTCTTTTTATTTCTTTTATCCTTCACGAGTGCCTTTTATGTGTCAAATTTCTTTCACTGGTTGATTTTTTTACCTTCTTATTTGAAAACTTGCTTTTTAAATTTCCTATCTAAAATGTGTTCTGTAGTTTAGCGAGTCTGTGTTGATTGCAGCCTTTTTTTATATTTTTTTTTATTTCCTAGAACCTTGTGGGTTTGGATTTGCAACAATTGATCAAGTAGAATATCTATTCTATTTATGTGCCCATAGAACTGTAGTCTTCGTTTCCTCATTACATTTGCTAGTTTTTCAAGTTTAAAATATTTTTCTTCTTTGATTCACTATTGATTTTAGCCTCTAGTATTTTTCTGAATTTTTTTTTTAGATTTTCTCGAGAGTTGCAAGATCTACAATTCTGTTTAGTTTAATTCTTTTGTATAAAGTATTTCTTGTCTAACTACTGTTTGATAGTGGCTTAGTTTTTTATTCCAGGATAGTGATTTTTTATTGTATATGATTCTTGGTAGCTAAAATGATTTCTCCATCCTTTTAATTCTATTTTTATTATGCCGTTCAATATCTATTCTCCAAAATATTTAAACCAATCTATTTTAGATATTGCGTTGTTATTTATGTTAAACTTTTGCGGTGCATTGGTGATGTTTGTCATAATTTTTTTTCCCAAAAGATATTTGCAACACTACTTTAACCGCTTGATTCTGTAATTCTCTGTTTCGTTTCTAGATCATTTTTAGAAGTGTACATGATTAATGACATGCTGCGAGGAAAAGCTAGTAATTTTACAGTGATTAATTTTGGTTCGTAGTTGTATTCCATTAATATTTATGTCTTTTCATTTATAAAGGTCTAAATTTCGGTTCAAGGTTTTTGAAATTTATTGCAATTGCTGAAGACAAACTACGAGCTAAACAGGCGTAACGCAAGAATGCGCCAGATAGCAGCAATCTGTGAGCGTCGCGTCGGAGAAACGGTCTGGTAGCATTTCGAAAGCCGCCAAGTGAAAGCACAAACAAACTCCGTCTGGTTTAGGTCAGGAAGCGTCCTTGTGCCCGCACAGCCTAAACAGTTGCATTTACTGTTTTCGTCACCTAAAACGCTAATGTCTTTATTGCGGAACTCCGCCTAGTTTATAAAAATAGGACTTTCTGTTAGATAAGTTACTCCTAACACGAGTCACGGGTGCAGACGTATGCAGATGAGTTTTAAAACAGTATTAAAGCTTTTTCCGCTTAAACGATTAGCGGTGTCTTATTTCTATGCGGTGATCATTTTTTTTCTGACATTAATAAAGCCAGTTTTACTATTATCGATGATTTATGTCCTTTCGATATTTCCGGAGTCGGAAAGGAATATCTCTGTTGCCTGCTCAGGATAGTGAGTGTTGTGCTCTGCCGTCGAACAGTGTAAGTTTTCACCAATGTTTTTTGTACCTTGTTCACTCCGAACTGGCGGCTCAGTCATATTCTCCTCAACCCCCTCCCTTCCTTCCTCTTCGCACCGAACGCTGAGTACAATTAGGTGATTTGTAACTTTCCCCTGCGCTTGTAGGGATAAGTGCAGCTCAGGCCCGCCGCTAGTTGTTGGAGCGCCCGCGTGCAATACCGACTATGCCGCCCCCTGTCTAACTACAGCCAGTGGTGGATCTATGAAATTTCCGAACCGGGTAAAAAAAACTGTGAGATTGCTGCCCCTTCGAACATTATTTGCCGCCGCCCCCATTGTTTCCATACCGAGAGTCGCCGGCCGGCCGGCCGAAGAAGCAGCTGTTGAACAAAAAAAAAGGTCGCCCGCTACATAATACACTGTAAATTTCGTCGCGACGACAATGGAGTGGCAACTATCGCGGGGCGGCGACTGTGGCGATCACTCGTTTTGCACGCCTTGCACGCCCGCTTACGGCGGGCCTGGTGCAGCTTAGTGGGAATAGAGCAGACTGACCTTGAGCCGCCTGTTTGTAATTTGAATAGACTGTACTATTCCGTTGCTCAGCTGCTGTCCGTCCGACGCACACCTATAGTACTCAAACGGAATAAGTTAGTCTTCAAATTTTTTCAGTTTGTAAGTTTCGTTGACATAGAAGCAAATATCGTAATTTCGTAAAATTATGGTGTGTTTGCAAAGAAAAATAGGGAGGCCAAAAAATAAAACATTTTTCGACCCCAGTGTATGTTGTGTCGATGTTCCAAACCGTACAGTAGTGGAAATTTTTTATTTTTCACTGAAAAATAGAGACACGAATGTTCGTCAGAGTTATCAATTCTGGACTATTTTTGTTAAAAGAGCTATAATTTTTGCTTTTTTTAAGCCGGTATTTCGTATGAACTCACAATTTTCTCCCCAAAATCGACTACAGCCTATATTTAAACAAAAATAATACTTTTTTGTGAACCAAATAAGCAAAATTTTTAATTTTATGTTTCTTTGCTGTATACTAACATAATTTTATTTAAAATGCATTACGTTTAAAGATACCCGTAATAAATTTGACTATATCTGAACGAGATAGCACTAGCAGAATTCGCGGCGACCCGAACTAATGACTATAAATGAAGGTTCGTGAAATAAACTCCTAGGTATGAAATTATAACCACGACAGGACTCAGTGAATGTGGCAGTAAAGATAAAATTTCCTTTAATTACGATCACTTGGAACCGAGTTATAATGTTAATAAAAAAATTGGTTAATTTTTAAAAAAAACATGTAAGTCACTTTTTCTTTCGTCATCATCATTATTCTTAGACGTTTCCACTTTTACTGCACGACTTCTTCCATGTCTGATGGTCACTCCAAGATTTTTTCTGTACCAATTGTATCCAAACAACTGCTTACGCCTCTACGTCTTTCTTCCTTTGGTTCATCCATCTTGTCCGTCATCTTTCAGTTAATCCCCTACCCTATCAAACGTTCTAAGAGTACTAGCATCATCACTTTTCCCTCCTCCATCGTCATGAAATGCCCCAGCCACTGCAATCTTTTCTTTGTTGATATCTTTTCCAATGCTTCGTCTTTTAATGTCTCTCCGATGCTTTAACACTGATTTTATACTGTCTTGTGACGTTCTCTATGCTTCTCAGAAACCTCATCTCTGCTGCCTAAAATCTGCCAATGTCGTTCTTTTTCCAAGTCCAGATCATAGTCAAATTATATAGTTTAATTAAATTGCAATGGAGCGCACGCTCCGGTGGCAATTTACCTACACGCCCATTATCCCCCTTTCCTGCACACGCCTACATTTGCCCTCTACAAATTTTAACTTTAAATTATTTCAACGTTTTTAGTAAATTATTCATCATTTCTCTTGGTACTTATTCCAATACCTAACAAAAGAGAATCTTCCCACTCCCTTCTGCCTAAAATCTATTGCCAGCTTGTGGTCATGGTCATCTTTTCACTTCCATGCATTACTTTTTTTCTTACACCAGTATCTTTCCATGTCTCGTCACCAATATACGACTTGTACCCTTTCATAACCCTCTTCACCCTCCTCGTGTCTTGCAATGAATCCCATTCCAGCTCTTTTATCATATCTATTACTGATTGCATTCTGCGATAATTTCGAGAAACAAATCTAGCAATCCTTTAAAGATTGGTATTGGTTGAGAGGATACTCTATAGAACAAGATTTTGGCTTCATTCCATTTATTCCGTCTCCAGATTGTATCCTTTATTCTATTTTTACGTATTGAATTACTTCTCTAATGCTTCAGCACCATCGAGCAGAAAAAGAGAAATCCACTTTGGAAGCCATGTTATAATTATAAAAAGTTACTTTAGCCGGATACAACCAGTAGCGCGTCATCCTGCTGTTATATACGTAGGAATTAAAACCGCCGAGGATGTCTGCATCACTGTGCGAAGCGCTTCCTGTGTCTGATGGTCGTGCGACACGTCGCCCACAATGGCAGTACTCAAAGGATCTACGATTGGCCTCCAAGGCTGTCTCGCCACCCCGTAGGTCTTCCTGTCTGCACGACCAGCTATTGGTTAATTGCTGCGAACAACACAGGATGGCGACTCTGCGCCAGACCTTGGACTGTGATCCGACGTACAGAACGAGGCCATTCACTTGCTTCACCGTACTGACATCTCTGATGTGTTAACGTCACACGCACGTAAGAAGCTTTGTTTCCACAGCTTTACCGTAAAATCTTTGTTACGTAGTCGTAGATCGTCCATAAAATTACCTGATAGTGACGAACAACTAGGGAGAAGACATTCTATAAAACGTCCATGTGCAACAGCCCTCAAGCCAAAAATTAAATGTAATTGTATTATATGAAGCACTTATAGTAAGCTAGAGTTTGGTTGGATATGATCTGATAGGTTTATTTTGCAATTTCCTGTAAATCAATGTACGTATATAGACTTTGTTTTACGAAAAGAAATTATTATATGTCATTTAATATGTTTAAGAACAGTACCATGCAAGAGAATTGCTTAAATGTTCGTAATTCCAAGTATTAATGTAAGTTACGATGTCTAAAGGACAATTTACGACAGTTTAAAATGATTTCTGTGAATAATTTTGTGTTTAAGTATCTTTAATTTCCATTTCTGACCATTTTGTATTGATTGTAAATGATTATGTATTAATTCTGATTGTTTTGAATATGTTTCAATTGTTTAAGTATTGTTAACGTTCCAGAATTATCTGGAGGAGTTTTTTTAAGTGTTCTAGAAATTTCGATGCAGCTTATATAAAGCAAACATCCGCGATAGAGAAACAGTTAGTTTTTCGGCAAAGTTTTCACCAACTAAATTTTACGACGGCCAACAACTATATTGTCTGTGTAAGACGTGTTGTATACAATCGCTGGATTGAATGTATCCATGTAAACAGTGTCGTTGACGACGTATTTAAGAAAATAAACAAGTTTAAATTGAAACGTATCGCGTAGTACTTAATTATCGTATTAATTAAACCACCAACAATCTTATACATGGTTTTATTTTCGAAGCGCTATAAGAAACCGCAGCATTATTACATTTATTCCATTTCAGTTACTCAAGTTTTCGTAGCGATTCTGGTAGGTAAATGGTTAGCATTTGGATCTGGCATTCGGAAGGAAGTTGGTTCGATCTTGATCTGCCTATCCCGACTTCGGTTTTGCAGATTTTCAAAAATCGTTCCAGGCAAAAGTGGAGACGATTTCTTCAAAAGGCCTTGGTCGATTTACTCCCCGTTCCTTGCACCATCTTCTCCAGGCTCGAGTGATCTCGACGTCGACCAGTCTTGAATCCATATTACAAACAATTATTTTTACATTTTCGACAGTTATGAATGCCAATTTCTGAAACTAAAGGACCTCTGAAAAGTTGAAAAATTATCAAAAGTTTCAGGGTATAATCACGTCGGGAGCACTATTGATCTTTGAAAATTAATCATCAATCCTTGAGTTATCGTTACAAAAAGCTAACAAACATGCAAATGACTTATCGAAATGTCGTAGCAGTTGTAAAGGATGAATAAGGAACTTTTAAAGGTAATACCTGCTCCCTGGCTGTATATGATAGCTCTCGGGCCTGTCATTCTGCAGGACTCTGGTTCGATGCAAGTTCCAGCAGTCCAGAAATCACACCCGACGGCTGGAGGAATAGTTTCTCCATAAAGGCCATGGTCGAATCCCGTTGATAAAATTTCATGAATATTTATCATTCAGTATTTTATGAAAACAAGTTTTGTGTATAATTGAAAAATGAAGTACAGTATAATAGATGGGAATGACATTATTTGTTGGATGACACCGTAGAGCTGTTCGGCCACCTAGTGCAAAAATTTCTGTTGTGGTTTTCGTAACAGCTGAAGGTGGAATCTTCTACTATATAATTTCGTTAGGTCATCCACTCACCTCGATAGCTATTAGCTGGAGAACGGTGTCACGTGTCAGCCTTCGCTCACAAAACAACGACCAGAGATAACATTAGAATGAATTCGTGTCTACAATTTAATAACTAAGCAACTGCTACAAAATTAATAGGCATAATACGTTCATAAAGTTTGCTTTTCATAGTTTCAAAAAAATTATAAATTTTTCGGCTGAAAAAAACGTGGATCTGATTTTCAGTAACACGTTACTTATTAAAGCAATTCAAAAAACTTAAAAAAATTAATTACTCATGGTTTCTACTGTAACCACGAATACCGATTGTGATTTTAATTCCAACTTTCACTAATGTTGTTGCTTGACCACAATTTATGCATTACGTTTTATTTGCTTTTTAGGCATTTTACTGGCCACTTTCGTTATTGGTCATTATTCATGTTCGCTGTATGTGAGTTATTAGGTTATTTTAAGTGGACATCAGACCAAATGTGTCACCGAATCGACTATTCTGGCAACTTATTTCTGCCGAGTTGCTCAACTGTTTCATAATGTGGAATGTGTATTAACACTAGAGTGCACGCGCGGGCTACATATGTAGCCCAACGTGTAATATTGTCGTATATTATATAAACTTTGCGCGCTACAGATTAATCGTTCAGTGTATTCCTCAAGTACTATCCCCCACCCCCGCCAGTAGCGTGCCATCTCTCACGGCGCAAGGACATCTGCATAAATCGCCCTTGAAGTTGATGGGCTACACCTGTAGCCCGCGCGAGCGTTGGAGGAAGTAAATTATTTAATATACAAGTGACAAAATTGAGGTAAATATGATACATTTTCTGTATTAATACTACAAAAAAGTAATGTCAATAACTGTTTTTTATGTGTGTTGTTTGTGTTTATGTATTTTTCATGTAACTTTATTATATTTTTGTCATTTTTAGATGGTGGGTAATGTGAGCTATGCCCAAATACTAAGATGGTTGCTGGAGAATGACAAAACGAAATTAAGTAGTTTTGATGTTGTCTACCCTCCATAATCATGCTAAAAATTGATTATGCAACTAGTGAAGCTCAAAAACCTGATATCATCAGATTTTATAACCACACAAAATACGGTGTCGATATTTTTGATAAAATGTCTAAAGAATACCTCTTTGCTCGGAACAGTTGTCCATTGCCTCGCACGCTGTTTTACAATTTTGTTAACATGGCGAATATAAACGGTCTTGTAATATATCTGACGAACAATCTTGATATGAAAGTGATCCGTCGTCAATATCTTCAAGAAGTCGGATTCGATCTTGCAAGACCTTTTATAGAGCGTCGTATATCCCAGAAAAATATACTAAAAGGTGTAAAACTGAAAGGCAGACTACTTCTAGGATTGGCAGATCAGCCCCCGAAACATAATAAGCCTATTCGGGGAGGAGTTGGTCGATGTTCTTTTAGCAGCAGGGCTCGGGCTTACAGGACGCGCAAGCAATGCAGCAAATGTATGAGGCGCATTTGTAGCCAACTTCAGGCTGTCGTCTGTCCTAAATGTATGCCAACAGAATGAATTATTACCAATCACTTTGATAATTAGTTCAATTACTACACTGGAAACCCATTTTATAATAAATATTACGTTCCTAAATAAAAATAAGACTAAAAGATTTCAGACCTTTCAAAAATATTTGATTTTTAAGAAGTTTACGTTTATGTTTCAAATTATAATTAAGAAACAAAATTTTGTTAATTTTATGAGTCAATATGATAAAAATAAAGATATTTAGTAATTATTTACTCGGTTTTATATATTTTTTGTCTGATTCCGAAAATTAATTATCGTACAAAATGGGCTACGCCTGTAGCCCGCGCGTGCGCTCAAGGAGTAATTAGGGGCGCGTGCACTCCATGGAGGAAGGAATTATATGGAGGAGAAGTGACGTTAAATCGGTGAAGCAAGCACTAAACTCTCCCGCATGGTGGCAGCACCGGCAGCGACCATATGGCGCTTCCCAACAATTAAGGTGTTCACATTGTGGTAGATGCAGTGATTATTTCATTTAGTATTGTGTATAAGTGTTTAAAAATGCCAGCTTGTGTTGCGTACGGTTGCACAAATAGGCCAGACAGGAAAGAACCTGGAATATCATTTCATAAGTAAGTTGAATTGTAATTATCGTTGTTGAAGTGAGCGGTAGACACCGCAAACTTTGCAGCACGTCTATAAATAGCTCTCAATGGGATTACTTTGTTCTCAAATTTTTCTTGGTGTAGTGTAGAAAATCAGCAAACTTGCTATTTTGCACATAATAGACTAGCATTATTTTTTAACGAGTGTTTAAAATGAGATTTAAAGGGGCGTGTTTTACTTGGCGATTCAGTGAATTTACTATTACGATTTCTTTCGTCACGTTGCTGATTATACTGACAATGGATGATGAAATTAACTGTTATGTGAGAAGCTGTGAGTTTTATTAATTTTTTAAATAGCTATTTCAGGCCATTGACTTAGGTTATTTTTAAAGCTTCATATAAGACTTGTTTCTGTTTGTAAATACGTCTATACCTATTTTTACCGATTTTGAAATCTTTCTCATCTATTTATGTCGAAACAGGTTCATGCAGAAATAAAAATGGGCTTCATAAATAAAGAAGTTATTAGCCTTTGAACAAAATCAATTTGGGGAATGTGTTTCTAATTTAGTCTCTTTTTTTTTTGTACAACATTCTCCTCCCCCCCCCCCCCCCGTATCTAAATCTAACTGAGAGATAATTTTTTTACAATTGTCCTAATAAGTAGGGCTGTGAAATTAGACAACACATCTTGATCAAGAGAATGTTCATTAAGGTGACTGAATAAACATTTTATTTCTGGTACCAGCCTACAAAATGTCTGGGTTGCTCATCCCTAGAGTGGGTCCTCTTACTTTTTTTCTGGTCTAGGACACATTTCAGACTAACCACAAGTCGTAGTAATAAAACTGAAATATCCATTCTGCATGTCAACCATGTAATCATTGTGGCTTTGACAGAATTAATTTTTGGTCCAGCCTGCATCCAAACCTAAACCCCTCAATATGGATGTTGTATATCCCCCAAACTAAGCAAGATATCGAAAACATTTATTCCTTATTATCGAGTTTTTTCGTCGTGTTACATAAGAATCCATCATTAAATTTGACTTTTGCGAAATTTTTCTTCTGCATTTCAACTCAAGACACCTCACTTTTGAGACAGTATATCTCGAGAACTAGGTGAAATATCGAAAAATTTTACTCTTTATTTTTTATTTGTCTCGTCTTTTTAAATAAAAATTCACCATAAAATTTGACTTTGAATAATTTTTCTTCTGAATTTCAACCAAAACCATTTCACATTTGAGACAGAATATCTCGAAAACTCAGCAGGATATCAAAAAATTTTATTCTTCATTTTTTATTTGTCTCATCGAGTTACATAATAATCCATCACCAGATTGCGGCGTCACGTTTATCCTAGAGTCCCCTTGAGGTGTTTGTACATATTCCCCGTGTTTGTTGGGAAGCGGTCAAGCCACCACCACTCCGGCCATGCCCCCCCACTCCTCCGCCGGCCTGCTTCACTCCCATGCGTGGTAAAGGTCTCTTGCGTCGTCTCCATATTATTCCTTCCTCCATGGTTGCACTCTAGTGTTAAATTCTCTGGCCGTCACTGATACTATGACCAATGTTTACATTATGAGTGTTTGCCCAGTCTCAATAATAAACAACGTGATGCTTTCCATGCAAAAAGTTTTTTTTTTAATTTTTGCAAAGTGAACTTTAAGGTCAAATACAAGTCAAGTTCGAATGTGTGACCTTTGAAACAGTTACACGATAGTGCGATCGTTCCTGTCAGTGTTTAATACCTACCTCTATTAATGCTTCTGAGTTCTTCAAGCTCAAGAGATTTTATTCATCCTAAGGGTTAAACACACGTCAAGCTTATATTTGGCGAGAGCACACCAAACTGTCACAATCTTTCATCGTAAAAACTGGAACTATTCTAGACCCGTGTCGATACGCAAAAAACCGTCAGGGGCTTACAGTAGTCTGTAAATAAATAAATAAAAAAGTTAGGTTATGTTGTAATTTCGTTCTAGTAACTTGATAGGTATCTCGCTAAATACTCTTTCTTGCTGTTCAATCCTGTAGCGTTCGCCATGATAGGTATTTCGTTTTAAAATGAAGTAAATAGCCCAAGATGTTATTCAGATTCAAATTTGTTTATTTTCCTTTAAGACATCAGACTCCGAAGATACTACGTACAAACGTAAACAGATGCTCCAGCGATTATAACGATCAAACAACTGCTACTCACAACACTTTCAATACTGAATACAACTAGAACTCGTCTCTGCCGATCGCTTATATAGGTTTCACAGAAAATTCCAGAATAATTAAAAGACTTCCGAACGACGTTTTTGGAATTCTAACAATACTTAAATAATCAAAATCACATTAAAACAATCAGAATTAATACAAAATCATTCACAGTCATTATGAAATGCACAGAAATTACGATTTTAAAGATATTTACACACCAAATTATCCATATAAATCAGTCCAAAATGTCGCAAATTGTCCTCTAAACCTCGTAGCTCAGGTCAATACTTAAATTACAAACCTTTAACTAAAGTTTCTTTCATTGTACTTTCCTTGAATATATTAAATACTATTTACATAGTTTCTTTTCATAAAACAATGTTAATTTACACAATTCACTATTAATTTCAAGAAAAATATACAAAAACATATCCACTCAACTCCCAGCTTGCTACAAATAATTCTTAAAATTCAATTTCATTAATGTACTGGGTGTGGGGGTCGTTATAAACTGCTACAGGAAATACAGCGTAAACATCACATGAATTTCTGTATGCAGTCGTAAATAAACCAAAAATCAACATGTAAATTCAAACTAACGCCGCATTGTAATTTTTTTTTTATCTCTGCCTTGAATTCTAATTTTATTATTTTTGCAGTTACTTCCGCTATAGACAATTGCGTTTTAGCTAGCATTGCAGGTGCAGTTACTTTTAGCAACCGCAAATAAAGTCAATGCAGTTATTAATTTGAAATTTGCTGTTAGGCAACCACCAGTTCGGGTATCATCATACTTCCCGAAGGTTTTAGAGATATCGAGGTCCGTCCAGCCTGCAGGTTCAATGCATTTTTTAAACTGAATGAACAAAGTAAAGCTTTGCCAGATATAAAGGACATTTTAAGAACCAGTAAACATTCCAGCTGAGACCGGCATCTGACTCAGGGAATTCACGGTTCTCAGAACGGTGCCTCAACAGACTAAACCACAAGACCACTGATTACCGGATGAATTAAGTAGCTATCACCGGTTATGTCAGAGAACTAGGGAAGAGTCCATGAACCACGTAGCTCCATTTTGGTCTCCTGTGAACCCCCACGACGTGGCTTTTTCCTCTACCTCCCTCCCCCCCCCCTCCCCCGCCCTCCCCATGTAGCACGTAGCTTCTTTGTTTTTTCATTCCAGAAGACATTTTGTACAATTTTCTCTTGTCAGACTATTGTAAATAACATACGGAGATAATTAAATGAAGGAAATAAATATTTATATGCTGTTGTGTGTTCTGTACCTCATTTTAACTGTGAAAAATAATATGAATGGAAAACTACGTGGCCTGGCTCGGAAATTCCCCCCCCCCCTCTCCCCACGTTGTCCAGCGTAGCCTTCCAGCAAACCCTCTCTCCCCCCCTCCCCTAGACCATTACACGTAGTTTATGGACGCGCCCTAGTTGGTCAGCAGTAACTCTCGAGGCCCGGAATTCGGTCCAACTATTCAACTTTCAGTTTTTCATTGTTTCACGAAATCCCTCAAGACAAATGTCGGGAAATTTTTTCTCAAAATGTCGTAACCACAATCATTTTTATTATTTCACCACATTCCTTAACGGCCCTAATGGCATCAATGAGCTGTACTGATAGAATTTTTTTAAAAAAAGAGGAAGAAAGCGTGAGAACTTCTGGGAATTCTTTTGTATCTTACTTAATGTTAACTTCACGTTTAATTTCTCACTATGAATTTTATTAAGGTGTTCGTTTGCAAAGATGTAGTTGCAGCAATAATCTGACTACTAGATTTTCTTCGTTTCTCTCCTTATCAGTGACAAAATACAAAGGTGAACATAAACATCGTGACTAAAATTGAATATTGATGGGCGATCCTTGAGTATTTAGTTGTCTTCTGACCTGCAAGATTTTCTGGTCGATGACCGGTCGTCCTGTAGGGTCAATGTTTAGATGCGTGAGTGGAGAGCGGGAACAGGTTCACGGATCTGGTTTGTCCGCACAATTCAAGATCTCGAAGAGTCTGCGTACATAATTCACCTGAGGTCTGAACGAGGTAACGTGGAGAATGCGTCTCCTCAACGAAGTAATAGTCGAGACATATGAAAAACACCTAGTGCAGTATATACATTTCATTTAGCTTATGTAATTCGCCCATGTTATAACCCTATTACGCTGTAGCTAAACGATGTACTATATAATGTCCTAAGCTCACTCACTCACTTATCTCGATAGCTATTGGCTGGAGAAAGGTTTCACGCGTCAGCCTTCTCCCGCAAAACAATAGCCACCAGAGATATCATTAGAAGAAATTGTAGGTTATGGCCCACAATTTGATAGCTAAGCAACTGCTACCAAATTAATTGCCATAATACATTCATTAAAATTGCTTTTCGTAGCATTTCATAGGTAAAAAAATATCGATAAACTGTATGGCTGAAAAAAAGTGGAACTGCTTTTCAGTAACATTTTGCTAATGAAAGCAACATAAAAAAACTTTTAAAAAACTTGCTCATGGTCTCTGCTGTAACCATGAATTCCAATTGTCATTCCGGCCTAGGATAAATTTCAATTTAACTAAAACTTTCGATAATGTTGTTGCTTGACAATTGCATTACGATTTTTTTATTTTTGTTTTTTTTTTACATATTTTACTGACTAGGGATCGTGCACAAACTACGTGGCATGGTCCAGGGGAGGGGGGAGGGGTTGGCTGGAAGACTACGCTGGGCTACGTGGGAGAAGAGGGGGGGGCGGTTCCGAGCCAGGCCACGTAGCTTTCCTTTCATAACATTTTTCATATTTAAAATGAGGAACAGAACTGACAACAGCATGTAAATATTTATTTCCCTCAGTTAATTATCTCCGTACGTAATTTACAATCGTCTAACAAGATAAAACAGTACAAAATGTCTTCTGGATTCAAAAGGGAAAAAAGCTACGTGCTACGTGGGGGAGAGAGGGGTTCAGAGGAGACCAAAATGGAGCTACGTGGTTTATGCACGCTCCCCTACTTTCGTTAATTGTCTTTGTTCATGTTCGCTGTACGCGAGTACGTGTATGTTACTAAATCGAGTATTCTGACAATTCATTTCTTCGGAGTTGCTCAACTGTTTAATAATCTGTATTAATTTCTCTGGTCGTTACAGACACTATGGCGAAAGATTATATTATGAATGCCCACCATCAATATTTTTTTTAAAAAAAGCAACGTGATGCTTTCGAAGCAAATAGGAATTCATCAAATTTTGCACAGTAAACTTTAATGGCCAAGTACAAGTCAAGTTTGTATTTCATCAAGTTCGAGTTTACGATCTTTGAAACAATTATACGATAGCGCAATCGTCTCTGTTCGTGTTTAATAACTACGTCTATTAATACCTCTAAGTTCTTAAAGCTCAAGAGATTTTACCCACGAAACACAGGTCAATTTCATATTTGTTCAGGTCAGGTCAACCTGTCATAATCTTTGGTCCTAAACACTGAAACTAATCTAGACCCGTGACGATACGAAAAAAACGGTCACGGGCTTACATTAGCTGTGAATAAACGTTATATATGTTACATGTATTGTAACTGTCATATTTATGACATCTTCGTTTCCGAAACCGTTTTAACGAACTTCCGGCAAATTTCATTACTGATCCTAGTATACCGAACTGTTCAAATTAAGAATTTACCATCCACATAGTAATTTATTGCCGTAACTGTAGCTAAATGAAGAGAAATCAGGGGTGATAAAGCTGGGGAATGAGGCAGATGATCGAGAACGCTTGATTGTTTTCTATATTTCCTCCCTGCAGCTGAGGCGAAAGTTTTGTCTCAATACCTAAGTAACACATAGCCGCGTTTCCCGTTGTGTTTAGCGGGAAGCGTTGCGGTTTTTGCAGATTACAAAAGAAGGTTGGCGTTCATTGCGTCATAAAGGTGGTTTGTTTTTTGGGTGTGGGAATGTAAAGGTCGCCGGTTCTAATCCCAATTTTGAAATACCCTTTGCCCATTCTTAATCTCTCGTAAAGCTTCTTTTGTATGTATGAAGAAGGCTAGGACGCTTCCTTTGCTAGGATTAAAAACAAAACTGTACGTTCGTCCCCTTTATCAACTTGGATTATGCGGTAACCGCCAGAATTTATCACTAGGCCATTAGACAAGAGCAAATAATACTTATTGCCGTTCCATAGAATTTCTGTACTGATAGTAGTAAAAATAAAATCCGTCTGATTATGTTATTGCCGCACAATGTACAAAAAATACTGATTATAACTGCAGGCGGTGAAGTATTTTTTTTTTAAAAACAACGGCATTATATTAGAAATTAGAAATAAGTATGTAAATCAAAATAAATAATACATTTCACGTAGTTTATTGGAAAAAAAGTCTGCAAATATTCAACATCAATAGATCCTGAAAACAGTGGCTTGCTAAACCTTTCCCCATGAAGTCTATTCCTAGTTTGAGTGACAGTGGCTCCTGCCTTTGAGAAGAGGTGATCTGAAGGTACCAACGAGGCTGCTTTGAGTAAATGATTAATTGTAATTTGAACATATCTTAATCCAACTTGTATACCAGTCACGGCGATTTTAATTAATTTTGTAGCAAAAAATGTATCATAATTCGCAAATATCCAGAGTTTTTCTAAACAATAGGTTCCCAACCTTCTTTGGCCTACCGAAGAAAAAAATACTCATCGCCCCCTTTTTAGGAAAAAAAATTACACCTACTCACCTTCTTAAAAAAAAAAAAAAAACAAAAAAAAAAAAAACACATAGCGTTCTAATTTTTTGGTACGAAACCCACTTTTTAAAACAGCACTCCTCTTTACGTTAAATGTAGGTACAATGTCATAAATAGAAAAATAATTGTTATCGAGCTAAATCAGTGTGTCAAGTTTAGTCCCTGCCACACATGCATTTATTTGTAGCATTATTTTAGTGCTAAGGGGTTTGAGGTTTTCGATATTTAACAGCGTCATATCGATATCATCGATATTTTTGGTCCGAAATTATCGGTTGACCGATATATCGTTGCAACTCTAACCAGAGCATTAGGGGGTTTCCGTTAATTACATGAACTTAAAATAGAGTGAGAGGGGTTCCGTAAAAATCTCACCAAATCCCATTTAAGGGTAGGTTGGGTCGATAAAAATTTCACATCAACGTTTTATTTCAGATTTCCGCACTTCAAAGAGCAGTAGAGCTAAAGAAAATGTCTTCAGAATTACGGAATCAATCTTACTTTGGGATTGGTGGTGAGAGCGGTCCTACCAGATCTCACCAAGAAGGAGGGAACAATTTAAGAAAAACCACCTCACGTAATTAATGGACATCCCCTTACCACTCACCCTCCAGGATCGGTCTGACACTGTTGATAGTGCCTTGCCCTGTCTTTCAGAAGGTCAGAATTGAACTGGTCATTACCGTGTTTTACCTTCTCCCTTCCTTAGTTTTTTAAATCATTCACAACGCAGACAACAACCCCGTTGAACATACATGATAACAGATGTTTGATCAATCGATCCGGTTGAGGTGTTACGCGGTGCCTGAGCCGAAGCCCTCAACTGCCACCCCGACCAAACCATTCTATCATACCACTTCATTACGCCTGCGCCGCGGGATTGGGCTCTTCTGAATCATCCACCGTTGTGGCAAAGACTTCCACCACGCCAGCGGAGACGGTGAGGCATAACGCTTTTCGCCACACCGTAAGGGTGCCCACGGGGAACGACGTGGATGTAGCGCCGCCACGTGCCAGGCCGAAGACCCTTCCAAAGCCTGGTCGTATAGTGAGCCTCTCTGTTTGTCCCGCGGCTACCCGGCCCCACCATCGCCCCTCGGGGCACGATGGAAGCCGCAGCGACCAGGCAGCTTATGGGACCCGCTCACCAGCATACGAGCCCCCGCACCGCACCGACGCCATATGGTATCTCCGAAGCGCACAGACCCCATGCCTATCCAAGCTTCACAGAGCACCGTCGTAGCGCACGAGCATAAGCATTCAGAGCGGTGTTGCCCCGCCCAGGTCCGAGAACCCACGCGCTACCGAACCCCACATATACAGTGGTTCTATTTCGGCAGCAAGAGACAGCAAGTTGATATTTACATAGAGACGGCTGTTGGCTGCTCACTTTGAAGTCTCTCTGTGCTGCCGGAAAATCTCTTCTTTACTACCGCTCAGAGTTATAGCAGTGCCGTCCTCCGCTCGAAGGTGGCCTTGGCGAAGGTGGATAGCGCCCGGAAACCACATACACACATCAGTCATCAACTCAAAAGCAGGAACATGTATATAGACCGAGAAAATTGCCATGGAGAAGCAGTTACCTTTCAGGCTGCCGCCAAACGTGGATCACCGAGTAATGGAGAATTTTCCTATCCCAGTTTCAAATACTGATAGAAACAAATGGTATGCACAAACATTTACCTACAACCTAAATTTAAAAGGAGGAGACCAGAGAGAAATGGTAGAAACCCAGCTATCATTTCAGTAGTGTGGAATTGTCTGTGTGAGCTCACAAAGGATGCCGCCTCTATTGTTCTAATTGGATACATTGTATCATTCTATTGTTCTCCCCCTCCCACCTGTCAATCATTTTCACACCTCTATTGTTCTCTCCCCTCCCACCTGTCAATCATTTTCACACCTCTATTGTTCTCTCCCCTCCCACCTGTCAATCATTTTCACACCTATTGTTTTCTCCCCTCCCACTTGACTTGAGGGCCACTTGACTTGAGTGCCACTTGACTAACCTCAGTTCCCCCTCTATTGTTCGACCACTTGAGCGACCCAGGTGTGTCGCGCCAGCTGCCCTCGCGGTCCTTTGTTGTCCTCCCCACCTGTCAATCATGGCCACTTGTTTGAACACCTGCCTTCCCTAGCACCAGCTGCCCTCACTTGACTCGAGGGCCACTTGAGCGACCC
>CM061919.1:152481962-152687446 GCA_031002005.1 Vandiemenella viatica | reverse complement strand
GAATCTGAAAATACAACTTTTACTCTTCCAGAGGCGTACTTGTGTTATGTGCACAATGTTATGAGTTTACTGAATGAAAATATTAAACTGATGGAGTTCGATGACATAAATGTAACACAAGTTTATAACATATTTTTGAAACTAAAAGAAGAGCTAACTGAAAGGGTTCAAAATAAGTTTTTTGAGTTTAATCTCTGTCAAAATATTGGTAAACCCCTGACCGATGATCGAAAAAAATTCCAAAAGGAAGCTAGTGATGTGTATAACAGGTTTTTATCATATCTTAATAAATGGTTCTACTTTGGGGAAAATTCATTTTATAAAATAAATTATGCTCATCACTGTCATTGGAAGAATCATTACAATTTGAAAATCTGACTAGGATCGCAAGGAATCTGACTAGGAACTTGGAATTTGAAGGCGACGAGCTATTTTCCGAAATTTCCATTTTAAACGATGTTCTTCCATCTTTGAAACAGAAGCAGCTGAAAACGTTGAACGAACCGAGTACAACAGCTCTTCAATCTGGATTATGCGCTAATATTTGGACAGTACTCTCAAGTTGAAGCACTCAATTTATTACAAATAGTTCAACACGTGTAAGATGTTCCAATTTCAAACGAGTTTGTGGAAAGTATTTTCAGTGTTATGGTCTGATGAAAGGAACCGATTAAAAGTGGAAATGATCAATCTGAACTTTTTGTGCATTTCAATTACAGGATGACTTGCACTGAATTTTAGTTATTTTATTGCATTATTAATTATATTAAATTTTTGTGATCTTTATTTCAAACAGTAATTTTTCTTATTTTATAGTTCGCATTGTTAACAACAATTAATTTTAAAAGTAAAAAACCGAATTGCTCTGTAAATTTTTTTAACACACATACCCCCCTCCCCATGAGCATTTGTCCGGTCGTGGAGATCTGAAATGTTGGTATTTGTCCGACCGTGGAAATCTACAAAGTTGGCAACCCTAGCTAGATCCCATTGTACATTCCCGATCATGTGCGAGGCACTGCAGCGCACTGAGCCACACCGTTCATTCCCTGTATTTAAAAGTAATTTGTAAATACATAGATATTATTAAAGAACATGTAACGTCACGACTTCTTAAACTATTACGCGAATGATGCAATTCTTCATTTCATCTTAAACAAGAAAAACTTCATACAACTTTAGTTCTGGCAGGCCCGATTAATGAGCCAAACCTTAGCGTCGTCCGTCTGTTAAGAAAGTTGTAATTTATTTACATATTTATTTCGCACATCTGAACAACAAATTAAACTATGATTTTAATAACAGCAACATGAGCTACGACAGGAGGCAGAATACACGGCAAATCGAAACTCCATCACCAGTTCGAAAGACCATACGAATTTATTTTAGTAATAGGAATGTAACTGGTAACGCTACGGTAATAACAGCTGGGTCGAGGTTATCATAGATAGAAAGAGAGTGTACCCCTAACTTACTGTTACTGAAGGAAGGTGGGTAGTAATTCATGCACAAAATTGATTGGAATTTAATTGCAGTGTTACAATAGCGTTAGGAAATAACTGTTTGAAATACCCACCGTCAAAATGTCAAGTTTCTGTTTGGTAGGATGTTTTCTGTATCATTCATACAACCTACTTCCACATTAGCGCCAAGTTTAATGTAATTTGTCCTGTTTCGTCGAAAGTGTTACTCGTTTCTTACTTTCGACATTTCATGGAATTCTGTTTAGCTGCTAAGTTGATTAGCTAATAAAATTTAGTCAGAAGCACAGAAATCATTTCGAATACCAGCTTCAACCAAGGTTTGAAGTAATTTATAATTTAGATAATTAATGTTTGAGCCGTTACTTCTTTCATCTATTAGTGTAATAGACAAGATGTAGCATTGTCGCACCTACGTCATGTCACGCGGTGACGTCAACCTATGACGTTGCGCTATGACGTCACGCTTTACGATATTATTTGTGGGAGTGCGCGTTATTTAATATCATTTCCAAGCAACAGTGAATAAATTAACTCACATAACACTGAAATAAAAGTATGTATTGCGTTAAAATCGATATATCAATCATTAGATGCTTATATTTACGTAATATTCTTTTGATATATTGAAGTATTCCTTAAATTCTTTGTCCATAGATATTGTAAGATAAAAGCTTTGTATTTCGAGCATCAGTGCTGCTAAATGTTTGGTTAGAGTATAACTAGCATGGATTAGAATTACAAGTTTCATTTGACGTTAACGCAGAGGGCATGAATAATTTAGTTTTTTTCAAAATTTCAACTGTGTCCTATTACTGAAATTATTTGTGTTTAAATTGGCATATTAACTATCAGTTTTTTTTTTACTGAAACATTACATGGTTCAAATGAAAGAAGTTGCAAATTGTTCGCGATATATACGGCCTAAACCACAATGAAATATTACATGGCATAGCTTAAGTTGTTAGCATCCTTCGTTCTTGCTGGAGTCATTATTTCAGCAGATGTAAGCTTTCTTAGCCGTTAAAATATCGATCTTCATCATAGGTATTAAGAAAGAAATGTGTCAGAACCTGTGAAGATTTGGGATCAAGTTTATATCGCGATGCATGGAATGTATTAAATTGCGCATGATTGAAGCTTTGCTTTTCTATCAGAAATTTTAGCGGATTATTATGGTTAAGCTGAAATGCAACCTGGACCAAGATGACAACTGAAGCTTTTTGCTACAGCACAATGAACGATAAATTACAATGAGCTTTATTTTGTAACAATTCTGATTAGTTAAGCAACTGCAGAGAAATATCCACGTTATTTAATAACATTTCTAGGCATCCACGAATAAATTAACTGACTGAACATACTTATTAGTTGCTTAGATTTATTTAATATTAGTTTATGTAGAAGTATTCGTTGATATCACATATATGTAAGTTAATTTTCGCAATGTTAGCGGCAGTTTTGATAGATTGTTATTAGAATTGGCACTTGAAGTTACAGCAGAGGGCATGCGTTTTTTTTTTTTTTTTTAGTAATTTTTTTTCTGTTACTTAATTCATTACTTCGTTCTAACGAAAGTGTTGCTAACATTTTTCGGTTGCGGAGCGTCTTACGTTTCAGAATTTTTAATTTAATTCATGGCGACGTTTCGGAAAAAAGGAGGGTGCAAATGTGAAGAAGATGCCATTATAACGAAGCAATTGATACAAATTTCAACAGGGCAGTACCAGTTTCCGGCCGGTGGAAAATATCACCTTCCACCCATTAAAACTAATATTACGTTGGAATGACGTAAGCTGTTAAGATTTATTTTTAATTTACTTTGGTTTTACTGATGCCTTATTTCAGCCGCATGTAACTGTGTCAGCTATTCAAATGTGTTAGTATAATTCTGAATAACGAATATAAAAAATTAAGATTGAAGAACCCTTATAGATTTTTTATTTGGTTTATTTCGCGATGCAATGTGACCATTGAAATGTGATAAGTATATGTATTAATATGCGTGTAAAGTAAGTATTGTTTCTCTGGCGGCATGGAGGAAGGAAATATTTCCTCCATGGTTTAGCGTAGTAATGTACATGGTTATGGGATTCTACGATAACCGTGAAGCCGCAATTTGTTGATGGATTCTTATGTAACTCGACGAAAAAAAAACTGAAAGTAGAGAATAAAATGTTTTGATATCTTACTTAATTCTCGAGATATTGTATCTCAAAATTGACGTGGTTAGGTTGAAATGCGGCCTGGAACAGAAAAAAATTTCGACTTTGCCAAATTTGATGATGATATCGTATGTAACTCGAAGAGACAATCGAAAACAAATAATACATTTCTTTCCATATCTCGCTTAGTTCTCAAGATATTGTATCTCAAAATTTAGGGTGGTTTGTGTGAAATCTGGCCTGAACCAGAAAAAAACAAATTACCAAAACCGCTATATCTACACGGTGGAAATGCACTATATGTGTTTTATTTTCTTCCTGGTGGTTGTTGTTAGGTTGAAATACGTCCTGGACCAGAGGAAACTTGACCAAAATCACAGTTATAATTGATTTTCAACATGCTATATCTCGAAAACCAAGAAAGATATAAAAAAATTATTGTTTATTTTCGATTTATTTCGTCGAGGTCTACAAGAATGCATCATCAGATTGTGGCACCAGGGTAATGATTAAACTGCCTGCTGTTAGATTGAAATGCAACCAGGACCAGGATAGCAACAGAAACATTTTGTTATTGCGCAAGGCAATAGGAATTATATTATGATTTATTTTGTGTTTATTTAAGCGATTGCTAAGAAATGATTTGCCAGAATACTGAAGTTGTTATGATTTAATTTAGTATCCTTCGTTTTAACTGTGGTCATTATTTCAACTGTAGGCTATGTAATTTATGTCATCCGTTAACACATCGATCTTCATCGCATTATTAGCGAAGATTGTGGTTTGACTGAAATGCGACCAGCATCAAGTTGACAACTGAAACGTTTTGCTACATCACAAGGGATGAGAAATTACAGCACATTGAGCTTTATTTCAAAACAATTCTGTTTAGGTAAGCAACTAAAAAGAAATTAATTGCCAGAATACTCCAAACCCGTCAATTTTGACGGGCTTTGTGGCTAGTTTCTAATAATGCTGAAGTTATAGACAGTTTATACGTTACCGTGTGTTCCAAGTTTCCTAAAAAAATTCTAAGTTCATCAAGTGATTCATTATTTATTTCACCGAGCGTGGTGGTATAACGGCTAGCGTTCTGGCCTCGCATTCAGGAGAACGGCGGTTCGAAACCCCGTCCGGGCATTCAGATTTGGGTTTCCATGGTTTCCCAAATCACTCCAGGCAAATTCCAGGATGCTTCCTTCAAAAGGCCATGGCCGAATTCCTTCCCCATTCCTTGCTTCCCCCCCCCCCCCCCCCCCAATCCTTTCCCGTCTCTAAAAACCTCGCTGTTAGAGAGACGTTAAGCAGATAAAAAAATATATTTATTTGGTTTGGTATTGTATGTGTACTCTTCTTATCAGTCCAGTACTAACAATGAAAGTAGTAAGTCCAGATTTCAACAGATTTTCATATTGGACAAGCTTTGCAACAGCTTGAATGATATATCAGACAGTTATTTACGTACAACAGAGCAAAAGATAAGTTTTTTGGACTTCATCTCAACCTTAGAAATTAAGATCTGTATATTGAGGATATCATGCAAATATAAAGAAAAATATTCAGGAGAAACTTCTTTGTAGTTTGAATCTTTTGCTTCGAGTTGTGACCACATGACTTCAAACGCTTCCACAATCTTGCAATTGTTTACTTTTGTACTCAAATTCCAATGTGGAAAGTTTACTGTTGACGATTCACTTTCTAATGCCTGGCCTCAGGACACCCATTAATAATCGTTCTTCAGTAATACTTCCGCAGCCCTCGTAAGTAGGTTCTCCGGTGATATTTCCAAGACCGGCGTATAATTTCACTAGAGTTGTTCAGACCATTTGTTAGTGAGAAATCAAAGATAATATTGTAAACACAAAATGCAGACATGTCAAGGTTTGAGTGCTGATGACAGAATCGTCGCCTGATTATAGCATAAAATTCGAAGCTTATCGTTTAACAGATGTTGAAAGTTCCAGTATAAACTCATTTGTGACCGATGTTACTACTCATGGCTGTGTTATTAATCAAATTTTTGGGATTGAGAACAGTTAACTATGAAAGATTTTAACTAGGTATATTTTCTAAAATGTTTTTTTTTCCCCCTGACATTTCTTTTGTTAGAAAGTAGAATGCTTTAAAATAATACCTACACAATGATTGCGAAATCGACGGAACATCGTCCAAAATCTCATCCCATCTCTACGTATGTTTACCTTACATTAAAATCCCACAAGGCAGAACAGACCCAATAACACCAAAACTCGTTCCCGTGTTTAATCCACTATAGTAACTAATCAAGTCGTTTCGTCAGACGATAACAGAATCTTATAATCGGCAATGACATACAGTCTTTCCGTTCAAAATCAGTTTGTAGTTTCCAACAAGAGTCATACTAAGTCGTATATTTAATTGAAGAAATGTGGAACATTGTAACTTCCTGAGACTCCCTTCCAAATGATAATTAATTTCTTAAAAGTTTAAACCCTTATGGAAGGCTTTCATATTGGTTGATTCTATTCACTCAGCAGACCCAGCCGTTGAACAATTCATGATCACAGTACGTCACAATGTTTCATTACTTACTGTTTCGTTCAATTCACGGTAATCCATTTTTATCGTTGCTAAGCCAACGCATTCTGATGACCATTCCTGGCATGGCTGATATCTCCAGGGTTATGTGTAGCAGGTGAAAATAGAATATGAAATAATTTCTTTTGAAGGAGAACATGTGACAACTGCTTTCCTACAAAACAGATAATTTGCTGGATCTCAGTGCAATATGGAACAATTTTGATTCCCTTTTTTGTCCCTCATACAAACATATCCACAACACAAAAACAGAATAAAAAAGAGCAGAACTTATTTATATTCAAAATTGGCACTGTCAGCATACTCTTGAAAAAAACCCGATAAGATTATAATGATAAACAGCTGAATAGCGGACAGCCGAATGACACACAGTAAGACAAGTACTAACCGCGAAGTTACATGCAATGCAAAAAGAATATGTTTGGTGAGAGAAGCAATTGACGTAAGCAAATATTTTCAGATATGCTAAAAACAATATAACTAGCTATAAACCGAAGAATAAATTTTCCACTACAGATTTATCACCGATAATGACCCAGGAAGAAGTGAAATGACCAAGACATTGTATTATTATTTTTTAAATAACTTCATTGACGTTATATCAATAAAAAATTCTGTTCAGCAAGTCTTTGGGGAAATGATATATGCAACAGCAAGACCCTATGACAAACAAAACAGCAGAGATAAAACCTTACATACTCCTTGCTTTGTGCGGTGGTGAACAGTGGTTATTAGTTATGACAGTTAAATGCTGCCTCCGGAACCTTGAGACACCAGGAAAGAAACTAATTTTATAGCTTCATGCTTGTGTCTAGTTCACCTAAGATACTGCCGTAGCCAGGATAGTCTAGCTAATGTACTTGTTGCTGCATATAATTTTATTTTGTAGTGTCTTGCCTATTTTTTTACGCCGCGTCAACGTCGAGGTCATTGGAGGCAGGAAAGAACTAGAGGCAAGGAACGGAAAGGAATTCGGGCCATGGCCTTTTCAAGGAACCATCCCGGCATTCAAGGAGCGATTTGGGTAAACCATGGAAAACCCAAATCTGGATGGCCGGACGAGGATTCGAACCCACGTCCTCCCGAATGCGAGGCCAGAGCGTTACCACTCACCCACCACGATCGGTCAGTGTTTGGCTAAACTGAATTTTTAATTAATATAGCACCAATGAAAATCATTTTTTATTAATTTAATGGCGTAAGTGTTTCATATCTCCTCAAAATATCACCAGTATAATTATCATTAGTGACAATTCGCTAACGTTTTTTGGGATTTATTGTACTGCAATGTTTGCAACAGACAGAAAAATCCTAAAACAATTGCAAAGATACAAACGAACATTACAGTTCATATGAACCGAGTCTTCCACAGTGATATTTTTCTAAAAAAATGTTCTACAGCAAATTTATTCTGATGATCACTCTTCTACGATAGCAGAGAGAAGAGTTGTGTTATAAAACTTTTCTTTTTTTCTCTTTGGTAGCTGCGCTTGCCACCATGTAAGGCCAAGTAAGGCTTTTAAGATGTCTTTTAATAGTTAGTAGTTACAACATCCACCATAACTTTGAGACATATGTACGGAAAAAAGAGCAAATTTGTATTTTAAACGTGTTTCAGTTTTAATGCATAACAATAAATCAAGGCTATAAAGATGCCTTTGCACAACAAACAATACTTCCAAGCGGATGCAAATAAACAAAGATCAAAGTTTATAACGCAATTCTTGTCTTATATCACATCTCACTTTTTATAATAGAAGCGTGGTCATCAGGATAAATTTGTATCAGTCCGTGTTTACAACAGCAGATATTCCATTTGATATTTTCACTAAAAGAATTGTGGTTATTATTTAGAAAGATTCAAGTCATTTTGAAGCTGTGAAGCAAAGTTTTAATCTCTATTAATTCCTTATGGAAACATGTAAGTGTACGGCTACACTGCAACCGACTTCGGCCGATTGTTCACTCTGCCGAATAAAGCCGATATCGGCGAACCAAACTAAAGTATGCAACAATATGGATTCCGGCTACACTACGACCGACTTACTCGACCGAACTCCACCGGACTCTGCCGAATTCTTTCGACGACCAAACAATTTTGTTTTATTCAGCCGGACGCGCTTGTCTCGCGTCATTTATGCATTCGTATTTAGCCCATTCGCAGCATTAGAATGAAATAGAAGAAATGTATTTCTCTTATAAACGCATATTATGTCTTGTCGATATTGAGATAGAGCTGCTAGCTATTATCACAGTCTTGTAAACCCTCAAGGGTGTCAGGGATTGGAATGAGTTACCAAGGGAAATGATGAATAACTTACAGAAAACGTTAAAAGAATTTAAAGTTAAAATTTGTAGAGGGAAAATGTAGCTGGGTGCAGGATAGGGGGAAGTTGGTCGTGTAGGGAAATTGCCACCGGATCGTGTGCTCCATTGCAATTAAATTAAAAACCACACGTTTAATGTGGTTTAGATTTTGCATTTTGCATAATAAAATAACTGATAAAGAAAACTATTGTACAGATTTTCAGAACTTCCTCAAATTTCATCGTGATGCAATTGAGGACCTGTATGTTGACATAACATCTTCCAAAAGAGCAAAGTAATTCGTAATAAGTTTATGGAATATTCTGTCAGTATTTAGCAGTAGATAATTATTTCAATTGCTGTATTTAATTTCTTCTGACTTATCTGTCTGTCACTATCTAATTGCTTGTAAATTGATAAAAGTTTTTATTAGTTGTCCAATTTATAGAAATCTGTACCTAACATTTTATACAATAACTGATGTGAAATATAAAATAGTATAATTAATATCAGTACATTGTTAATTTATATCTGCAGTTGCGAAAAATGAAATGATATTCTTTAAATAAATCAATAATTGGAATTAGGCAAAATTAATAACCAATAAGTCTAATTGCGCAAAAATATATGAAGTTACTTTGGAAGAAATGTGATTTCATTTACTTAAAAATCGGTTGATTGGTTGAGCCATGTCAAGGCCACGCGATCCAGCTTCTACAGTTGATTACGCAATTCGGCTTTCGTATTATACAGAGTGGTGTTGTTTAATTTTGTCTTGTTCTAAATATCGATTTATTTAATGGATATCATTTCATTTTACACAACTGCAGATATAAATTAACAATGTACTGACATTGACAATACTACTTTTTGTTTCATATAAATTATTGATGAAATAATAGGTACAGATTTTTATAAATTGGACAACTACGGAAAAGTTAATGTTTCAAGCAATTAGACAGTCAGTGGTAGATAAATTACAACAAATTTTATAAAGTAATTGAAATTATTACACATCATATACTGACCAAAATGGAACATCAAACGACAACAATCATTAAAAATTTAAAGAAGGTAAAAAAAAATATATTTCTTGTGTTAATTATTATTAAAATAAAATGTTGACTGCATTTGAAATGGAAAATTCTGGAATGGAAATTCTGATTCTGGATTAAAAAATTCTAATTTTTACTTGAAAATGCTTTGCTAAACGGTATATTATTTTATATTCAATAATTATCATTAATTTATGGTCACAACGAGTTTTTCCTCAGCACCTATAACTGAACTCTCCGTTACTGGCCGTGGAAAGTATCCACCAATTATGGCTACTAACAGATCATGATCATCATCATCCCTATCATTATCAGTTCCACGAATCATTACAGGTTATATTAAGTAAATGACACTCGAGTTAAACGCAAAATATAAACAATTTACAACGTGTGGCACCTACAAGGGTTTTCAAAACACCGATGAACGCTAGCAGCTTCACCTCGACGTCTACCTTCCTCTCCGCCACGACCTGAGCGACATGCTTTTAACCATCGACCACGACATCGATCTTCATCGCGACCGCGATCTTCCCCTTCACCGCGACCTGCTCGGCATGTTTTCACCCTTAAGGCGGAGGAGATGGGGAGGAGCGTGATGCCATGTAGCCACGTCAGTACCCGGAAGTTCTGGGTGCCGCGGTTCTCGCACAGAACCTCAGGATGACAGCAGAACACGTCGTAGAATGTTCGGCCTCCCGCAACATCATCACCAAGCGGAGATTACATTTTAAAATATGGACAGACAAGGCTAATATAAAAAAATCAATAATTTGACGTTACATATGAAATTTCGTATTATTTGGACAAACAGCTTTCTTTGGTCGTCAATATTACGCTACCTGAACCCGGAGAGGACGTTGAGGAGGGACGTCTTGCCAGCGCCCGAGGCTCCCAGCACAGCTGTGAGGCGACCAGCCAGGAAGCGACCGCTAACTCTGCGCAGCACTTCACGGTTTCGGCCATCTGAAAACACAGAGCAACACAACACTGTCAATGCCGCTCTAAAATAAACACTCAATGAGGAGTGAAATGATAGCGTTCTGAGTGTTAATTCGAGGGGCAGATCATTGCTTGAGTACGGTGCATCAGTAGAGAAGTTTGAGGTGTTGCATAGGAAGAATTGTTTGTGGAAACACAATCAGTACCGGTATGATATAATAAAGGAGGCAGATGACGGGAGCACTTGGAATGTACAAAGAGTATATTGACGGTGAGGACTGAGATGGTAGAAGAATTAGGGATATTAAATGGGAGAGAAGAAATGGCCATGACTACAAACCATAAATTTATTTGAGGAATGAAGGAGTGAAAAAGTTTTTTTGTAGGCAAAGGGTCACAGACCGGAAAATTTACTCAGTGAAATACTGAACAATTTACCCTATACTTGAAAGAATTTAAAACATCGTAAAAGATGAAATTAGTACACTGGTATACATGTAATCGTTGGTGTTGGTATTGGCGTAGAATGTGGCTGGCCAGCGAAATCAGTGTGTGATCGACTATTCCTGGGAGATGGCAAAATAGTGCTATAGCGTTGTATCAGAGCATGTAAACGAAGTGCACGCATTATATTTGTTGGCTATTGATGATGTTTGATGTATTAAAGGAAAGCACTATCTCAAGTATTTTTGTAATTGCAGACAACAAACAAGAACTGAAATAGTAAAGCCAGTTGAAATTATTAAAACGAAAAGGTAATATCGAATATAAGCAGACAAGGTGTTTATTAATAACCATGTGTTTCTTTAAATTTATAGTGAAATAGTATATTTTTTATTCAGTGTGAGTTATCGCCGTTCTAATTAATAGGACGCATAATGTGCTCAATTATTCAACAAATTAAAAATTTTAAATCGTGATCTTAATTATAACGTACAACCGGTATTTTTCTGTAATATTTTCCGAGGAAATGATAAAGTAATCACTTCACTACATATAGAAATTTATAAGAGGTCGTTTTCTAGGGATTTTACTGTTAAGGTATCTCGGAAAACTACATAAGCGTTTTGGATGGGATTTGCACAGTGTGAAAACTTAAAAACTGAGGTATGTCTTATGAACGGCGGACAGAGCAGAAAATTATATATTCGAACCATGAACAAATAGGCGCCAAAGATCACACTAAATCAAGAATCAACACCATTCCTCAACTGAACAGATACACATCAGACATTAAATTACATCGAAGATATACACTTCACTCTTTGTATTCTGTTAATATTGTTGTTTACTACGTCACAGTTTTCTGAAATAAAGTACGTTACAATACAAGGAAATGTAAATCAAACTTTTAGAGGGTTGGAGGAACTCCCGACTTAAGAAAACAGTTAGGACAGTGGAAACATATGAAATATAGCTTTTTTTTGTTACCGGAAGCTAATTATGATAGGCAATGTAGTAATATGACACTGGTGTTTGAAACTTAAATTATTAAAAATTAAATTGACCGTGTCTTACGCTGTAATACAGAATGTTATTTCCTATTCTGGTCGAGGCTGCATTTCCTAATAATGCCGTTCAAAAATTCAAACATCTACTGTACGCACATTCTGCCACACATTTCGAACTACGCTGTGGAAGCTGCAGGAAAATGCTAGTAGGCAATAATTCATTCCTTACAGTATTAATAAACACTGTAATTTAACCGCAGAATGTCAGTAAAGCAGAAAATATTTGAGCATGATAGGAACGCACATTTTCCTTCAAATTATTTTCTGATACAGCAAGAAATTGTGTAACCAATATAATTTATTGGCCTCGAGCGTTAAGTTCGATTGAGAATTCCATCCGTGCCAAATGGCCAGTCTGGAGAAACCATTTTGTCAAGGATTTATTTAATAGAAATGTCAATTTAAAAAGCACTGCAACATGAAAACTGGAAGACGTAATATAACGCCTCTGCTGATTGATGCATTTTTTCGAGTAAAGAAAGAAGCGCTCCTGAGTGCAAATGCAAGTACTATAGGTGTCTGTACACGTAAAGGCGAGTTACTTGTGATGTCGCGTACACTGTCAATTAGGCTATTAGAATGCCGCGGGCATCTTACAGTGAGAACTTCCGAGGTATCGTGTTGACAGCAGCAGTCGACTAAACTAGGAAGGAAAATCTGCTGGCACAGACGGGCGTTTCACTGACCCCTCACTTGCTCACGAGATTCGTGTTCTGTTTGCAAATATTCTTTATCCAACGTATGTATCTGCCCTTAGGCATGGTTAAACATTGAAACATTAACAATCTGTAAGGATCTACGTCTGTCTGAGCGTTTGGAGGAAGCATCACGCGAAACCATACCAATTTCCAGGGAGTTTTGACAGTTATGGTCTGTCTTAAAATCTGCGGTATACCTTATGACCCGACGTGACCGGGGAACCGAGAAAGAAATAACAATTCATTTGCACCGTAAATAACACTTCATTCCAAATGAACACTTCTTTTTGAGATACCCACATATTATCACGCTACAACATAAATAAACACTCCACTATTTGGATTCTGTTAGTATTGGTTTTTGACTACGTAACTTTAGTGATATAACACGTTAGAAAACACGGAAAATGTTAATAAAACTACTTCATCAAAGTGTAACGAAATTGTAGAATTTAATTTGAACGTTTATGCTTTGCTACTAGAAGAAAAACAATAGGCAAACGCATTACGACGCACACCAACGTCCGCACGAAGCAGCGGTAAAATGATGATGCTATGAGAAGCATGGAGGAAGGAAATATATGGAGACGACGCAAGAGACCTTCACCACGCATTGAAGTGAAGCAGGGCGGAGGAGGAGTGGGGGGGGGGGGCATGGCCGGAGTGGAAGGGGCTTGGCCGCTTCCATACAGACACGAGGAATATGTACAAAAACCTCAAGGGGACTCTAGGATAAACGTGACGCCGCAATCTGGTTATGGATTAATATGTAACTCGATATGACAAATAAAAAATGAAGAATAAAATTTTTTGATATCCTGCTTAGTTTTCGAGATATTCTGTCCCAAATGTGAAATGGTTTTGTTTGAAATTCAGAAGAAAAAATTGGTCAAAGTCAAATTTGATGATGGATTCTTATTTAAAAAGACGAGACAAATGAAAAATAAAGAATAAAATTTTTCGATATCTCACCTAGTTCTCGAGATATACTGTATCAAAAGTGAGGTGTCTTGAGTTGAAATGGAGAAGAAAAATTTCGCAAAAGTCAAATTTAATGATCGACTCTTATGTAACACGAGACAAATCGAAAATAAAGAATAAAATTTTTCGATATCTTGCTTAGTTTTCGGGATATACTGGGATTGGGTTGATATGCGGCCTGGACCAAAAATTAATTCTGCCAAAGCTACAATGAATTACATGCAGAATGGATATTTCAGTTTTTTTTACTACCACTTGTGGTTAGGTTGAAATGCGGCCTAGACCAGAATAAAAATAGTTATCTTGTTAACATACATCGTAAGCTTAATTGAAAATGACTGGAAGTAGTTTCCATCGCGATATTCGTTTTGTCACTAACTTGGTTCTTATGAAATTACTAACAGTAATAGATAAATTCTTTGTACCTCATGGAACAACAAAACCATTCTGGTACAGACTGCATTTAGACCTAACCACAATCTCCATTAAATTGTCGCTAGAGAATCAAACTATGTAGACATACCCACACACGCGTATTTGAATCGCAAACTGTATTTGCGGTAACAACATCGTTTGCTTCATCAAGATTCCGAGATTGCATAGCATAATTTAACACATTTCATTTCATCATACAGTATAAACTGCAACGTGACGAAAGAATGCGCAATACTAAATTCACTGAATCGCGATGTAAAACACACCCCGTTAAATCTCATTTTCAATACTCGTTAAAAAGTAATGCTAGTTTATTATGTGCAAAATAGCAAGGTATGCTGATTTTCTACAGTACACCGACAAAAATTTGAGAACAAATTCATCCCATTGAGAGCTATGACTAAATATTTATAGACAGGTAGCGAAGTTTGCAACTTCTACCGCACACTTCAACAACGATAATTAGAATTCAACTTACTTATGAAATGATATTCCAGGTTCTTTCCTGTCTGGCCTATTTGTGCAACCGTATGCAACACAATATGGCATTATAAAACACTTATACACATTACAAAATGAAATAATCACTGCATCTAACACAATGTGAACATCGCAATATCGCCGCTGCCGCCACTGCGCATGCGCGAGAGTTTAGAGCTGCTTCACCGATTTAACGTCACTTCTCCTCCATATATTTCCTTCCTCCATGATGAGAAGCGGCTAATAACTGTGTACAATAACCGAGTCTTTTTCTCCGTATACTAAATGAGATTTTGTATTAGCAAATGACAGTAATGATTGCATTTGAAACTTAATGTATTAATAAATACTATTTTAGAAAGAAGTTTATAGAATTTTATGTATGTATCACATCACTTTGTGGAAGTGAAGCATGTACTTTAGAAATACCAAAATGAAACAAAATAGAAGGATCTGAAAAATGGGGGTGTACAAAGATTTGTTTTGAAAATTATGGCCCAGTCCATCAGAGGTGGCAAAGGATTTGGGGCAAGGAAGTAAAGTAATTTGGCATGACCCTTTTGAAGGAATCATCCAGGCATTCACCTGCGGTGATTTTGGGTAACCATGCAAAATCATAATCTGGATGGCCGGCCAGGGTTTCGAATCCACTTCCTCCCGAATACCTGGCCCGACCGTTACCGCTAACATTACTGCTGTTGTATGTATGTTGATGGATATTGTGTATTAGTAGAAGAGATGAAACCAATGTATTCTTGCACTGAGATTCCCGGTGGGAACTCCAGCACTAATGCCCACGCCTATGTGACAGATCATTCTACAACAGTTTCGGGTTTTAACTGACGCTTTTGATGCTCAATCCGGTGATTAAGAAGCATTCTTCGTTTTTCGTCCTGCTGGTCAGATATCGGCTGACAAAAATTTGTTTAAGGTAAGGCTGGGAATAGAGCCGATTAATCTCTTTTTGCGTACCAAACATGGAACTGCGTTTACCGACCTGGACAACGAGACTAAAATATAAAAAAAAGTCACCATTGCGTATTTATCGATTTAGTGATGACATCTGATAGTTTTTTCTTTAATTGATTTAAATTATAACGCCAGCATGAACACAAGAGTAACTTATCGCCGAGTCATTGGCACATGAAATTTAGAGCTAACTTCATTGTTTTGATTTGTGTCTGGAGGTCAATTTTCGATTTTCTTGCTATGAGAACACAGAAGCAACCAACCGTATGTCGCCCTGCGACTGAAAGAGTCGATAAACTTTGTGTGTACAAGCGATCAACCTCTGAATGCTATCTGTTCTCTGTAAACTTTGATCCGTCACAGTTTTCCTTATTGTCAAGTTGGAAGAGTCAGCTTCCCATTTAACAACGGATTGCTTCCTCGTCACGAGTGGGATAATCAGTTGTTTGTCTGAGCGAAATCAAAAGAGATTTATTAACAATGTTCCTTATTGACAAGTTGGAGGAGTCAGTTTCCGATCTGGTGACAATCACTTCCTCCTCATAACTGAGATAAAATCTTATCTGGCAGAGATAAAATAAAATGAAGTCCTTTTACTGATTTTACAACTTCCTGCCCAGTGTGAATCCCATTATCTCTACATGTCCATATTCAGACTTCAGAGTCTTCACAGCCATTTCTTACAAGGAGATGGAAATGGGTTTTGGATGGTTAGGGCAAAGATTCACGGATTCCTAAAACTAATATACCACATTGTTACTTTGTTCAAATAACACCTCTCACAGCAGTAAACTCACTAACGGCTGTAGTCTGCATTTTTATACAAACTGCAGCATGAGGAACAAAATGACTTATTTCTTTGTGTTTTTTTACTATTGTTTTCATTTTCTTGGATAATTACCAACGATAGTTACCCATTGCCCGACCCATTGGCTCAGTCGGCCATTTTTTTGCCTGTGACTTTACGCTTTGTCGACGTGGAGGGCATTAGAGGTGGGATGGGACTAGGGACAGGTAACGGGAAGGAATTTTGTCATGTCCCTTTGAAGGAGGCATCCCGGCATTCGCCTGGAGAGGTTTAGGGAAACCATGGAAAAGCCAGATCGAGATGCTCGGACGGAGATTCGAACCGGCGTCCTCCCGAATGCGAGGCCAGAGCTCAGATAGCTGCGGCTCCGTGATGGTGTCCGGTGCTGACATGGGGATAACTGGTTCGGGTCCTGGTGATGGATGAAAGTTTCATCATCAAGACTTGTCTGACAGGATAGGGCAGTTGGAGGTGGAAAATTCATAATCACCATATTGAGTCATGGGTCAAATTCCACACATCTGCTTAGTTCTTATGTGGTGATAGCATACGATACTATTGATGGTGATTTGTCCGTCGGAAGGGGACGTTAAGCCTGGCGATCCAGTGTCTTTGGGAAGAGTAGGACTGAATGGGCGGCTCCGGTTTTACCCTCTCTCATCCACAACACAAACAACACGCTACACTGAACACATACACTATCACAGTCATCCACACTTACAACAACACTTACGAACACCTCACCCTTGTGAACTCATTTTCATCTTTCCAGAAGTTGCCATAGAGGAGTAAAATGCTGCATAGTAACTACCTAAGTTCGACACAGCCAAGGCGTTCAAAGAAGACGCTACCCACCAATCACTCTCTTCATTTTGTGAGCTTCTTCAGTAAACTACCTTCCTTGCTTACTGATTTCAGAACCCTCACATTGTGTCAATTTTTTTTAAAATATATTTTCTCACTCGTAATATTTTATTGAGATGTCATATCTCATAATTTTTTTTGTGTCTGTCCGGCTTATTGCCTCAACGCTCTTTGTCTTTTATCGACCGAGAGTGGTGATGTAACGGCTAGCATTCTGGCCTCGCATTCGGGAGGATGGCGGTTCGAATCCCCGTCCGGGCATCCAGATTTGGGTTTTCCATGGTTTCCCAAATCACTCCAGGCAAATGCCGGGATGATTCCTTCAAAACGCCATGGCCGAATTCCTTCCCATTCCTTGCCCCCCATCCTTTCCTGTCTCTAAAGACCTCGCTGTTAGAGAGCCATTAAGCAGATAAAAAAAAAGTCTTTTATCAAGTTTTCAGCATTCATTTTGAATTTTCTTGTATTGTCTGATGTTATACCATCTAAAATTGTCTTTTTTATATCGTTCTCCTTTATTGTCCAATGCTCTTTCTTTCTCGACTTTTTTTCCTTTTCTTTTTCACTTATTTTTAAATACCACATTTTCCTCCAACTGACTTCAGTTGTTTCGTTAGAATTCTTTCTTCTTCAATCCTGTCTTGTTCCCTATTCTCCATATGTCTCCATCTTGTGAGGAGAAGGTATGCAGGACGCCGATAGGAACTCGTGATGTGACTCTCACGTGCTGCAGGTTGTTAATGTTTTTTCTCGCTCGTGCACTTTCAGCAGAACCTTGACCTCCGTCGCAACTAGAGTTATTCCAGACGTCTTTCAAAACACCTGCGGTGTTATGCCCGATAAGCTATTAAAGTGAGTACGCAACATACTGTCAGCTGGAATTACTGAGTTTCAGATACAATTTAACAGGCGTACTTATGCATGTTTGATAGGCTTCATGTTAAATTGCAAGTGATCAGAAAAAGCTTTTTTTCAACTCAGAAGCAAAGATTGTAAATCAACCAAATAAACACAATATACTGATGGACACAATATACTGATGTGATTGTGTTACAGCGATGGGGCAAACACAGACTAATAGGCTATTTGACAATATTAAAAAAATATTATAAATTGAACTCATTCTCATAGGTTAATGCTTCAGGAGGCTAATTTTTTAAATTTTGAAAAGAAAAGTGGATTATTTTTAATAAAAAAGCGAAATAAAAATTATACTTTTCGTACCTCTGGTCACGTGACAGAAAACGCTCTAGGATTGGTGGTCGCTTGAGTGACGTCACACGTCTGTAATCGCTGCGGCTAGGAATGGAGCGTTTCCTATTATCCAAGTTTTCAACCATTATTATTATTTGTTGCTGGTCATTTCTTGTTATTAATGAAATTTCATTTTGAATACAAAATCGATAACATTATGTAAAAACCTACAGCGGAAAAATAACGAAAATAGACGCCTTATTTGTGGGGCTGGCTATAGAAAAAAAACCTGACTTTTATTCTACTGGGCTTAAAAATGTAACAGCTTCTATTTGAAACTCATTTATATTTAAATTGAAAGTTAGAGATTGATTGTTTTGCGTTAGCAAACCATACGTCGAAAAATTCTGTACGCGAAATTTGTGCAGTCATGCTGAAAATAAAGAAAAGTTGTATGGGTGTCGCAAATATGCGCAAGCAAATTAAGGTATTTCTTGTAGCTAATAAGCAGCTCTTTCAAATAAATATAGTAAGAGATCGGTATAATGAACTATAACTCAACATGAAATTGGCTCAGTAGTTTTTGTTTTTTTTTAATTAAAAATAATCTCGTTCTGTTTTAATGATGCTATTGTATCACGGAAAAATCATGCGTAAACTTACCTTGAAGCTCGCCAAAAGTAATAGCAACACACAAATCACTACTAACACGCAGAAATACAGCGTAATCATCGACCAAACTCAATGGATTATCGCGGCCGACTGAAGCGCTTGTTCAGTGGATCACAGGAAGCTCATTGTTCAAACTATTTTTTCTATTGTTAGGCGTGAATTCGTTGAAAATAAACCTTTGTTCCGAGTAGTATGGTTCATCTACTTTGAATATAAATAACTATTTTGCCTGCGTAGACAATTATCAAAACTGACTTTTGTCCCTCTAGATTTAGAAAATATCACACTGTGCGGCGTCCTCCCGGATGCGAGGCCAGAGCGTTAACCGCTCACTCACCACACTCGGAACAACTGGATGTTGTGGGCCATTTTTCTTAATTGCAGATTAAAGATTATGGATATAATTTTTTTTGTCGATAACACTGAATTTGTTTGTTTATTCATTTACCTACCTCGTTTCACTTCATCTCACATGAAGAAACTGTGAAGTGTTTACTATTAACATAAAGAGAAGCAATTAAGAAGTAGTGTCAGGATAGCTGCGTGATTGAAGAGTGGTAATGGAATTCAGAACGTCCTACGTTCGAAGAACCTTGGTTGGGATAATATTTTTTGTGTGAATTTTTTTCGGTATTTGTTTGCTGTTTTTATTCGAAGAATTCATAATAGTTGCTAAGCGTCACGCAAGTGTTTGAAACAAATTGCTACCATACATGAAAAGTTTTAATTTTTGAACTTACCAGAGAGAGAATATCATGCAAAAAATACAGGTGCACGGCCGTGAACAATGGAATTTATTTGACATCACATGTAGAAATTTCATGCTAATCTTGCAACAGTTCCGGAACGCTTTGTGTCCTTTTCGTTGAAATTTTTACGTGACGATACAACTGTAGGTTACCTTCCTGACATAATTGCGTCTATTAGGCGATATTTACTTTTAATGTGCAAGTCATTTTCATTAAAAAACTTTTTTTCGGTGTGCAAGTAACATCCAATTTCCTTTTTGAAATCTTCTTTGGTTGTTTCAAATGGTTGTAATTCGCTTGTTATCCAAAAATTTGTGAAGCCTTCAGAAAAAAGAAAAGAAAAATTAAATTGATTTTCTGGTGGATTTTCGGGAAAAAAATTATTATGCAATGCAACCAACAGCAACTAGTATTCAAAGAAAATGACAAAAGAAAACCAACTGAAAATATTCCGAAGCGAGGATCGAACCTCAGGACAAATCCTAATAATTCTCGCCTTAAACAACGTATTACATTTACTCTACGAAATTGCGGAGTAAATGAGATTCACAGAAAATCGTAAGTGACTTTGTTGCAATATCAAATTGAAATTGTTACATTTTTAAGCTCCACAGAATAAAACTCAGTGGTTGTTTCTATAGCTAGGCCCACAAATAAGGCGTCTACTTTCAATATTTTTCCGCTGTAGGCTTTTCCAAATTGTTTTCGATTTTATATTCAAAACGAACCTTCATTAATAACAAGAAATAACCAGCAACAAACAATAAAAAATAATTGAAAACTTGGGTAATAGGAAACGCTCTATTCTCAGCGGCAGCGTTTACAGACGGGTGACGTCACGACTGCAGTTGCACGTGCCAGGCAGCGAATGAGTGTTTTGGCGGGCTTTTAAATTCTTTAAATTTTAACTTTGAATTTTTCGCAAAATAATGCACTTTTGTCAAAAAATCTCTTCACTCGGTGAATAAGGTGTACCAATAAACAATTTAAAACTATTTTCAAGAAGTAGTCAAATACCCTATTGAAAACCCTGTTCCTATTTGAAAAGAAGAAATCGAACTAATATACAGCACGTAAGTAACAGTCTGTTTAAAAATAATGGGTAACTACTTTCTAAGTAGTTCAGAATCGTCTCCATTGCTCAATAATGTATTGTTTGATTATTATTGAAATCTTATGACATCCCTATCCACTGACGACATTAGCTTTGTATGAAACAAAAATAATTTCATCTTCATAAACTTATTTTCTTTTTTTGATATAGAGACAAATCCAGTTTCAAATTCATAAGTATATATATATATATAAGAGAAGTCAACAGGCCGGATTACAAATATTGCAATGCATGTAATATTTTTAAGGAAAAAACACAATTAAATCTCTAATTAGTGCCGTCTACAACGGCACGTCATAAAACTTTTTGTTTATTTTTAGTTAGAATAGTTTTGTCGAAGCCATGATTTATATTAGCAACTACGTTTCATTACGCTTTTATTTCCTAATTCTTTTTTTTTTTTTTTTTTTTTGAAAATAAGAAGGTAGGTTCTCCTCATCGTGTCAGTTTCAGAGATCATTGATCATAAATTTTAATACACCAAAATGATAAGATGATTAGCATTCACACACTAGGATTTGCGAAACAAAACAACGGTGATATAATAAAAAGTTTTCCGAGTTTTGCGATACATGAAAACAGTTATGCCACTGTGCTAATAGATGCGTGAAGTAACAACCTAGTCGGCTTGACAATTGCAACGTAATTTTATTTGCAGACTAAGGATTGTCCTTTCTGTTGCAGTAAACAATTGGCAGTTCACACTGATAATAAACCTACTTTGATTCAGAATAGTTTATCCCTTTTTCATATTTGACAAATAATGGTACCAGGGCAGAAGATGTGAGGCTAAGGAAAGACAGTTGATTATAAATTGTTCTTTCTTCATGTCAACGGATGGGTCATAGGATTGTAGGATGTAATTATCCCGTATGACATGTAGAATAATATGTTTTCTTGGAAAGAAAATACGTTGGATCGAATCATATCCTTCTGCAATAGAAAAATGAATTAATAGCAGATTTTTCTGCTGAACTAGGTGTTATTATTTTTCATGTTGTTTGGTGTATAAAATGCAAAACACTTTCTCAAGTATTGTTATGAGTGAGTGCCGAAAATAAAGAAATCGCAGAGACAGGGGAGCAACTGGGAGAGGGGTATTCATACTGGTTAGCAAAGTCTACTACAGTTCACTGGTGATCAGAGATTATGAAAATGATTTACTTGGGTAAACTTCTGGGGAAATAAAAAAGAAAAAGTCAGGGTGTTGGCCGCATACCATAGGTCAAGAATGAATGAAAAAGATGAGGCTCTTGGGGAGAAACTAAATCCAGATTCAAAGTTCAGAAGTGTGCATAGAATGGTCATTATTGATGGTTATTTGAACTTACCAGATGTAAACTGGGTATGAAATGGGATTAGTAAGACGAAGGAACAGAGATTTGCAAATACCTTGATAAGGGAAGGAGGTTTTACACAGGTGGTTGAATAGAAAACAAGTGGACCAAACATGTTATCTTCCTAATAAAGCCTGATGATAACCTTATCGGGTGACAAGTAACTGAAGGAATAAGTGATCACAATGCAATTCTGATGGATATAAGGCAATTCAGTAATCCACTGACCAAAACTGAAGAGGGAAATAGATACAATTATAAAAACGCACAAATTTTGGAACTGAAAAGATATTTCAGGGTTAATTGTATTAAATGGAAAAATTGCACAAGTACAGTGCAGACGAAGTGGGAAGAGTTCAAGGAAATAATAAGAATGGGTGAAGAAATGCTTATTTCAAAACATAAAATAAAGAGAAATACAGAACTTACATACGGGAACATAAGAGTTAAAAAACAGTAAGTCAATAAGGATTTTTTTTAAACAATCAAACAAGGAATTAATAATGTCAAAGGAAATGGCGAAGGACGAGTTTATGAAGAATATTATAGGTGCAGAGGGACCTCTGACTAATGCATCCAGAAATGTCTATAGCTATATCAGGAAACTGAGGTGAAGAGAGGGTGTCGAGACAATTACAGATAAGGATGGGGAAGAAGTAACTGAGATTTTTTTTAAAAAAGACAGAGTTATTAAATAACTGGCTCAGTGAGACCATTAGGGACAATAATTCAGGAACGGTAGGGGTTATAGCAGAAAACGAGGCTATGCGCGCAGTTGGAAGTGAGCAGTTTAGAAAATTTGAAATTAAATATGAAGAAATCATGAAGGAACTGAGGGATATGAAAAAGCGTAAAGGGGCCGGTGTGGATAATACTACGGATGCCTTAAGGATAGTAGGATGGGACATTGTACCTTATCTTGAAACATTATTTAAATTGAGTCTGGATACTTGTTGTTTACCAGATGACTGGAAGAGTGTGGTGTAGTTCCGGTCCATAAAGGAGGGGAGACAAATAGTCGAAAACTATAGGCCAATCAGCTTGACATCGGTGGTAGATAAGTTAATGGAAAGATTAATATGCAACCATATGAGACTTGTCTGTGTGGAACGTAAGAGGTTTTCAAGTCGGCAACATGGCTTTATACAAGGATATTCATGCAAATCTCAGTTAGGCAATATGCATGATAGGTCAAGTTTATAGTGTAGCTCTAGATCTTTCAAAGTCTTTTGACAGATTGAACCATAAAATGGTGCCAAATAAGGTAAAAACTATTGGAGTCGATAAAAAGATGATTTGCTGTGTAGAAGAATTCCTAAAAGGTAGAAAGCAAAAGATTAGTGTAGGAGATGTGGTATCAAAAGAAGTAGGAGTTAACATGGGTGTTCCACAGGGTAATGTATTGGGACCATTGTTATTCTAATGAATGAATGTGTTAATGATTTACTGTCAGAAGTTAGATTGTTTGGAGATGACATAATGTTATATAACAGGATCAAAACAATAGAAGACTGTAAACAGCTGCAGGATGATCTAGATAGGATAACTAGCTGGGTGAGCCAACATGGGATGAAGATAAACGTAAAAAAGAACCAGCTTATTAAATAAAAATCTAAAGGCTGGTTATGATTATAAAGTGGGGAAGGAACTACTTATTGAAGACTCGAAACGTAAAAACCTCGGCATAACATTTGGTAGCAAACTTAACTGGGCAGGACACATTGGATAGGTGATAGGGAAAGGGTTCAAAATCCTTCATCTTTTGGAAAGAGTGATGCGGGGATGCACTAGAGAAATAAGGGAATTGAGATACAAAACATTGGTCATACCAATTCTGGAATATGGGGGTGTAGTTTGGAATCCACATTTTGGGTATCAAGTACAGGAGTTGGAAGGGTGCAGAGAAGGGCTGCCAGATTTGTCTTTGGAAATTACCGCAAAACACAATCGGTAACTAATATGATAAAAGAGCCAGAATGGGATTCATTGGAGGATAGAAGGAGGGTAAAGACAGTCATGGGAGTGTACAAGGCTATATAGCTGATGAAGTATGGAAAGATTTGGTGGGAAAATTACGAGAGATGCCTGGAAGGGTAAAGATGACCATAACCACAAGCTGGCACATAAGGGTTTGGGGAAAATTTTCTTTCATAGGAAAGGGTGTAAGGGATTGGAATAAATTTCCAAGAGGGGTGATGAATAATTTACCAAAACCTCTGAAAGAATTTGAAGTAAAAGTTAGTTCAGGGCAAAAGTAGGTTGGAAGAGAAAAGGAGAAAGATGGGTGTGTAGGGAGATTGCCACCGGAGCGTGCGCTCCTTCTCAATTTTATCGATTATATTATAAATAGTGAAACAAGATGAAATAACTGAAAAGTATGGCTACAAACATGATAGCCTAGTGAATTCTTAGTACCAAAAGTGTTTTTTTTAAACTTAGTAATTCGCATGGCGAAATAGTATTTTTTTTTAAATTCAGTGTGAGTGGAACTTAAATTACAAGTTCAACGAATAATATACTACGTATTCATAGTTTAATTGTTAGAACGCATGGTAGACTCAGTCATTTAAGCAGTTAACATCCTTATGAAATATACAGGTCTCTAACGTTTCCTTTACCAGAAAATGTACAAAGCAAAAATTCATCAAATCGCATTATTGTCTGGTGTATTAAAATAATTCTGTATTTACGTAACTTTGATTGTCTGTGAAGTTGCGTGACTCTCGATGCATTAAGCAGAGGGCATTAAGGACGATTCATATTAACTGTATTATAATGGACCTTATCAAAACTACTTGCGGGCATCATCAAGCGATTCATTGCTCAATAACGGCGCAGCCTGATAATTAGGGAAATTTACAAGTTTGACGATCATTAGGAAATGTCCTGGAAACATAAAGATCACAGGAATTAAAGATAGGATGTGGTTGCGTTGACAACCTAATGTCGTATATCCTGCAAATTAGTTTGAAGAGGTACATATTCCTAAATACTACTAAGAGTTATAAAATGATATATTTAATTCACTGAAATGTCATATATCTGTTCGCGCGTGATAAATTTGTCTGGATGTAATAAATAACTCCAACGCTATCAGGCAAAAATTCAATATTGTATTTGACTACCTAGGTGTAGCGTCTTAAATATTTTTAGTTTCAGATTTTTTGTTTTTGTTTGTTTGTTTTGGTATGGATTTGACGCCTCATAGACGTCGATTTTTTTTTTCTTAACTGCTTAACGTCTCTTAACAGCGAGGTCTTTAGAGACGGGAAAGGATGGGGGGCAAGGAATGGGAAGGAATTCGGCCATGGCCTTTTGAAGGAAGCATCCCGGCATTTGCCTGGAGTGATTTGGGAAACCATGGAAAACCCAAATCTGGATGCCTGGACGGGGATTCGAACCGCCATCCTCCCGAATGCGAGGCCAGAACGTTAACCGTTACACCACCACGCTCGGTGTCGACTTCGTGATTGTTAGAAAGGAGAGAGGTGATTTCGTTAAAAAAATTATTTTCTTCCACATAAAATCATCAAAATTTTTTCCTAAGTCCGCAAGTGTCATAAATGTACTTAAAAAATTTGAATGGTGCTAAATTTCTAAAGATGTCTGCGCATGTTTGAAGGCCAATTCCTTTTGAAGTGACTTATTGCTTCCAGCATCCCATCCTGTCAACTTTCTGAAACTTTGACATCTGATGGGCATTATTTTTCTCACTCGCAACTACGAAAAAATCTGTCAGTTGATACTTGAAGAGTTTTATAGTAAACATATAAGCAACTAAGTTTTTCTTACCGACTCAAGGATCTTATGGCACATCTCACCCGCGTGAGGGAAAACAAGAATGTTTATTTATTGTCGTGTCAGAAATATCGAAATATAAACAGTGCCAAAATTCCAGTAACATATGTAACGGTCTTGCCTCGACGCAAAAACAGTCTACATGCAGCTGAAAGAATCAGTTTTACGATTGATGAGCGTTTGTGAAAGTGGATATGTGGTTTTTGGTCGATTTACAATTAACGAACAACATACATCTGTCTTATTAACAAAAACTCGGTTGTGCCGTATTATAGAAGAGCAATACCAGGTTGATTTAGTTCTGATAGATTTTAAAAAAGCTTTCGGCACTGTGCCTCACATTAGGTTACTTAGGAAACTTCGTGGTTATGGAATATCTAGAGAAATATGCGACTAGGTTGCAGACTTTCTGAAGGGCAGAACACAGTGTGTAGTTCTCGACGGTGAACGTTCATCACTTACCGAGGTGAGGTCCGGGGTTCACCAGGGAAGCTTGATAGGGCCTCTGTTGTTTCTCATATACATTAATGATTTGTGCGACATAATAAGGGGGATGAAAAGATTATTTGCCGATGATGTTATTATTTATCGTGAAATCAAAACCCAGGACGATTGCGCTTTGTTACAAGACGATATTACGAAAATAATTGCGTGGTGTAAAGACTGGCAGTTGGAGTTAAACGCTAATAAGTGCTAAGTCATGCGTGTGTGACACCATTTAGCTGTGAATATACAAGTAATGGTACTGCCCTTAGAACGGTAGATTCCGCTAAATACCTAGGAGTAACAATTCGTAATAATTTGTCGCGGAATGAGCACATCGAGAATGTAATTGGGAAAGCAAATCGTATGCTTCGATTTCTAGGTCGTAATTTAAAACAATGCACTCCGGAAATTAAATTGATTGCATACAGGTCCCTAGTGCGCCCTCACTTAGAATATTGTTGCTCTGTATGGGGTCCCCATCAAAAGGGGTTAATGGAGGCATTAGAGAAAGTCCAAAGAAGAGCTGCTCGATTCATGACAGGTATATATAGTTGGAGGGAAAGCGTAAATGAGATGTTGAAGGATTAGGTTGGGAAGACCTGGAACACCGAAGGCGTTGCTTTCGACAGAAGCTAACTGAAAATTCACGTTCGGAATGACAGTAAACATTCATATCTCGGAATGACGGCGAAAATAATATAAGAGAAATCAGAGCCAGAACCGATTCATTTCTGTACTAATTTTTTCCACGAGCGATTAGGGAATGGAATAGAAAGGATTTACCGGGAAAGTGAACCTAAAATCCTACAGGAGTGGCTTTCGATAAAGCACTCCGGCGATCCTAATCTGGGTTTTCCATGGTCCCGAATCACTCCAGGCGAATGCTGGGATGGCTCCTCACAATAGCCCATGCGAGCCTCCTGCCATATCCCGTAAATCCCTTCCAAACTATTACCCTTTCGTATAAGTGCAATACACCTTCCACCACACACTTTTAGTGACTTGATAAAATTTTATGACGACTGTAAAAGCAAAGAGCATACAAATTTTTGTCTCCCCAAGTAAGAGAGATTAGAAACAGATTTATGACTTCTTTTTTCCTGTCTACAATAACGGATTGGGACACCTATACATCAACTAGCGAGATTATTAAGGCATAATGCTTTTAGGGAAGATCCGGAATAAATATCTGCCTCGAGCATCCACTTAGGTTTCTCTGCGGTTTTTCTCATCAATCCAGGTGAAAGCAGCCATTTTACCGAAATTAAGCTCATCTGATCCCTCCGCCTCATTTTCTAGCAATCCCCTCCGTTGATGTGCTGGGTAGTCTGCATACAACGTAGGAGAAAAGCTACCAATTGTTTGATAAATAACCAAAATAATATGTGAAATGAGCTGAATGTGCTGGTTTGGAGACCTGCAGTGATCAGGAGCACAATACTTAAATTTCAGTAAATCTTCAGCAAGATTTGAAGAATTTGCTCCATCTCTTATGGCACAGACACAGAAGGACTGGAGACAAACGGTGAAATAAAACAAACAGCATACATAAAGCAATCACTTTTGAGTACCGTACGTCTGACGTTGAACTCACACAAGAATTCAAGTACAGATAACAAGAATTAAAACAAGTAGGCGTCTGTTTAGATGCGTGGTTGATGGGAACATTACGTTGTAAAATTTCCAAATCTCACACTGGTATGAAGTAATTTATCACGCTAACTTACGTTGTGTATCTGTGAATAATGACCACATCTGACATCCACTTCCAATACTAATTTACTTGTTGCTATCTCTTTCTTCCCTCCTGGCATCGAGGTTAACCGTTTTCTTTACATCTGTATTCTATTCTATCAAGCTAGCAACACGAATAAATTATTTAGCTGTATAGAATCTTACAGTGAATTGGATTAAAAATTTGGTAATGTCATGACAACAACAACTATGAATTGGATTTAACATTGTCGAAAGTAGGGATTTTGAAAATGTTTCGTTCCACATATTTTTAGTGGGTTATTTCAAGTCAATTAAAGTTTGTAAAATTTGTGATCTGTTCGAGAAAGGATAGGGTATTGGTGCTGCTTATAAATACAATCGCTGATATGACGCGATTTCTATGTTTAGACGCCTCTCGTAGTTTGTGGACGAGTAACAAAGTTTTTTATTGCGTTTAAAGAGGCCCTCACCAGTAGGTGAAACTGAACGACTTACACACAGTCAACATCGCTCTTATACCGCGGACAAAACGGGCTAGGAGGACATCCATAAAATTTGTTACACTATTTTCATGGTGTCTTTCATAAAATTCGTCAGACAATTTTCATAGTCTTTTACCCCCTCCCCTCTTTGTCACATCATGCCACCCATTGTGCTCCCTACCCCCCGTTGTAACACCACACATTTTGCAATTATAAATTTAAAGCTTGACTAACACAGCACATCCTTAGTGAGGTGATGTAGCTCATGATCCCCTCTCCCACTTTTCCACTCCCCGAATCCCCCTCACTCCTAGTCATGCTACGGATTACGTTGCGGACTCGCCTTCGTAACACCCCTCACCACCCCCTCCCCCATCATCCCCCCCTCCCCCGTCAACGTTTGGCATAATTTTTGTAACTTTCGGGCCTTCCATTCTCGATATCCGTGGCTAGATTTAAGGTTCGGCCATTTATATTTCATATGGATTCCTAACACCTTTCTAAGCGATTATGGGATGGTTCCTTCCTATATAGCAACACGTATTTCATTTATTTGTTGAAAAGATCTTTCATCTAAACCGTTATGAAATTACATTCTTCTTTTCCAGACCGAGGGGAAGCCCCATCATACCCTCATGTTCCAAAACTGCAAACCACCCGCTGTTATGCTTCTGATGTAACAACAAGGGATTAATCCTAGATTCCTGCCGCCAAGAGAGATCTGCCTTGCCTTGGCTCTTTTACGACAAATGTAAAATAAATAATAAAAAAAGCAGTCCAGTTTCTTAAGCCGCGTTCCCACGATCTCTTGTAACGGAGGCGGGACGGGACGAATAATCAACAACACGCCATGGGAACAGGACCGCCTCTGCTAGGGGAGATAAGACGCAGCTACCTACTCTGTGTCGGTAAACACCACAGGCGTTTGTAGAGGTGCGCTGTTGTCATCGGTTTGCAGCAGCGATGCGCACCACTTCTGTTGCTGTAAAGTGTTCTGTGCCAAACGACACTAGGCAACGTGGTGGGGAGGTGGCGGAGAGGTAAGCGAGGGCTAACCTGCGGCGCGCGCTCGTCCCTACATTTCGGCTAATGAGGTCCCGTCCCGTCCCGCCTCCGTTATAAGAGATCGTGGGACCGCGGCTTTACAGTGATCCTGTATGTGTGAAAGTCTGTGGAGAAATATGAATTTTCCATCACATCAATTTAGAGGACGAGAACTGTCTGTGTCTTCAATTGTGGCTGGCGATCCTGACGTAATGTCCTTTTAACCTGCCAGCTGAGGGCATTGTCCGTTCAACTCATATATACTGTATATATATTTATGTTTAAAAAATAATTCCCTCATTACATTATGATTGTTGTATACGTTCTATTTAAAGAGTTTCCAAAAAGGACATGTAGCACCAAACGCTAAGTAAAATAAAAACTAAGGAGATGAAAGAGTTTGTCATGTTATCAACGAAAGGCGTAAGATAAGAATGCTTTTCTTTGGCAGTCATCTAGAGGACTGAATTATTAACAGTACATAAAAAGCGATAACGTGAATGAGTGGCAGGGGTCAGGACCGTGCAGTCAATGATACATGATACGGTACGTTTCCTCAATGATAGTAGTGAACCGTTGTGCTCTGGGACTGATCGAGAACGTTTCACCAAGTGGCACAGTGGAAATGTAACTCGTTGTACCATTGGGTTTTTGACGATCTGGCTTGGTTGATCTCCCCTGTTAAGTATCGTTCTTTCTTCATCGCTATATGAGACGTCAGTAAAAATATGGATGAATCTTAAAAATTCTTACATTAGATTTAGTAATATACAAAAAATTAAATGATAACAATTTTCAAAGTGTGGTGGTATAATAAGTATACTCGTTTTATTCATGATAGTAACGAATTATTCCAGAAAAAGTTCAGGGAGTATTAATAGTCTGTTGTTTTAATGAATATTCACATGGAGAGAGGTATGTTACAGCATTCGATAGCAATGCCCTCATTTAAGAATGCTGATTCTTTTGCTCTAACAGTTCTTAGAAAATTGTCCTTGGAGAGGAAATCTGCTTGTTTGAACACGTTTAACACACACAGTGATCAATCCATATGTTTTATTGCTCTTCAGTAGGTTTTTCCTGTTTTTCGTACAAGCTCTTTTCACTTATTGTTTTAATAACAGATTAAATCTCTAGTTACTTTTGGCACTTTACTGCAACGTGGCTTATTACTTTTGGTTTTGTGGCATATAAAATAAATTTACATCACTGTAAAGACTTGTTTGCGGAAGACACGCTTTTCTGCTGTTGATGTGTTCAACAATAATTAAGTATCTGCTACAAAGGACTCTGAATGTCAAGAAGCAGCATTGGTTGAGAGCACACTTTTTCATACTGGATGAATACGCAGTGATATTTTGTACTTTTTTAATCTATGTCGTTTTAAACTATGTCGTTACATTCGACCTTGAGCTGCTAAACACCGACTATTAAAATTTGGCAGGACTGATTTCCCTACAGTCACACGCAAGTCCTTGAGGCATGCGATTCCACATTCGAACTGTGATATAAGATCCTGTAGCTGCTGACAACACATTATTTTTCGCTTAATGTTAAAATACTGATCCACATTTGTGAAAAAAATCGTCCTACCTTAGGCATCAGATTCTACACAGTTCCTAGAGATTGGTTAAGATTCTACTACTGCCATTCCTGAAATCATAGAGTATAACACAATATAAAAGATATGTTCTAGTTGATTCCATGTGAAAACGTTTTTGGGAATTTGCGAAAATGTGAAACCTATGTTTTGAAAAAAAAAATGTTGATTGAAAATGTAAGGTTTTGTATCATAATAAGATATATATTTAGCTGTTTCATACGTAACTACCAGTATTCATCAGCACAGCAACCAAACACATTTTCACACAAGATTACACCATATCAGTGTTTACAATAGACCGCAGATGCACTTTATTTTTATACAACGCTCATATATTATCGTCGTCTTCTTAATTTCCAATATGCGGAATAAATTGAGTATGAAGAAATTCTTTAGGTATGAACTTACGGATATTAGGATGCCATAATAACTTCCACAGAAATCAAATATAAAGAGATGTTTAATATTCTGTGACATATTTGTTAAATGAACTTCATAAGAGAGTAAAACAACAGACTAACTCTATTGTTACCTTTGACGTAATAGTAATTTCATGTGCTATCGGCTGTGAAAACTGTATCCTAGCAGACCGTTCAGTTAACAAAGGCGGCTCAATAAGTATCATTCTACTCAATCCCCAAACTGCTGCCCTTTACCGCTACATTCAAAGGGAATTTGCCACATGCCTATACGGCAAAGCGATCAGCTCCGAGAGGTAGGGAGGAAGTGGTTGGTTAGGTGAGGAGCTGAGACAGGGAACGATGACTTTGACCCGCCAGTTGAGGGTGAACAGGTTATACCCACGACCATCTAGTCTTACAGAACAAGCAGTCCGTACTTGGGAAGCATTATGCAGGACTTTAATGCTTAAATAAATCTTTGGCAGTGTTCAAGGGCCTTTGAAAATGTAAGCGAAAGCGACATCCGTATTGGGGTCTATTTAGTCGTTCACGCGCTTATCAAACACCTTGCCGTGAAGCAAAAATCTACTACAGTTTGTAGATAATAAACAGATATTTAAAGAAAAACAAGAAGATTACCTTATTAGCAAATCCTTCTATTTCATCATCTGTATTTAGTTACTGTATCTAAATTTTTGTACCATTTACAAGCTCCAAAATTCCAGAAGTCTTAATTTAATAGGGATTTTTGGAACAAAAACAGGCAGCAGAAATATATAACATAGTACCTTTCATAGTTTGCGTGAGGGTAATATTCTATGCGTCTTCCCAGTATCCGCCTTTTTTATCAGATGAACATGAAATTGAATGGGTGTATTAAGAAAAGTATACTACCTCGTATTGATTCTTGAGGGCCGTTATGTTCAGTAATTTTTAAACTCATATGTATTCATGCATTAGAAATAACGTTTCTCCTGCAAGTCCAACCTTCTCTTCGTGTGGTGGAGGACGAGTGGTAGCGTGAAGTGTCGTATAACCTGCAGGGGTGAAGTGCATTGGGGATCTAGTTTGCCCCGGGACCGATGCGGTAACTATGAACCCCTGCAGGTACCCACCTGGTAACTGTTTTAAAAACTAAGCACAGGCTCGTAAAGTATGAAATAGGATTCACTGAACAATCCGTAGAAGAGTATACGTCAAATGATGGTGGTGATAAGGAATATCATTTCTTTTCTTTTGCCTGGTGCGAATTAAAAAGAAGCTCTTCTAACGTATCACTAACAGCATAGTAATTTAATTTATTCCGAAGAATAATCTTATCAACTATCCATATAAGAGCCTATATAGCTAAGAAATTTACTTCCTTATTTAATGCTTTTATTTTGCTATCTAAATCTGAGGTTGGTGATTTGAGTGTTATGTTCAGTAATCTTCTCTTTTTCGCTGGTTGAGGATTTTTTATATTTCAGAATATTTCTTTTATGTAATTACATCAAGCAGTGCGCCCCGTCACTAATCTGTTAGTTGAAAGGATCGTAAGAAGCGGAACTTGATTCACTACCATACCTTTAGCATCCGCATTTCCTCATGATTTCTTGTCTTCATAAGGATTTGAGGGCATCTGCATCAAATACTTTTTTTTTTGTTTTTTTAACTTTTACGCCGTTATCACGGTTATCTTAAGAGTTACAATTCCACCATGCACCTAAGACACTTCGAATTTTAAAATAATGAATTTACTTGAAATACAGCTGAAGATAATGGTAGAAATGGAGACTATCAACTGAAAGTATTCATGACAATAGCAGTAAAAAATTTGAACATAAACGATTACATGCGATGTTTGACGAGGTCAATGTAGTCTGGTGGCTCAGTGGTTAAGGTCTCAGAGTACGGATTGAAAGGTCCCTGGTTCGAATCCCTGTCCCGGAGGGTTTTTATATGCTCCATTTACCCGACCTTCAACTCTGGAACAGCTAGCTGTGTAATGTGATACGCCACAACGCTTTCGCGGTTCGGATTCCAAGTTAAACTGTAGGTCCATTGGAACCGGTAGGACCACCTGATTAAGCTAAGGCAGCTACGACAGGGGCGGAATGCGCAGTCAATAGAAACATGTCACCAGGTCATTATGACCACACGGAATAATTACTATAAGATATGTACAATCATTATTCGTTTTTTTTAAACTGCTTAACGTCTCTTAACAGCGAGGTCTTTAGAGACGGGAAAGGATGGGGGGCAAGGAATGGGAAGGAATTCGGCCATGGTCTTTGGAAGGAAGCATCCCGGCATTCACCTGGAGTGATTTGGGGAAACCATGGAATATCCAAATCTGGATGCCCGGACGGGTATTCGAACCACCGTCCTCCCGAATGCGAGGCCAGAACGCTAATTGTTACACCACCACGCTCGGTTTATTCGAGTTAATATTCTACACAGAAAGAAGATATTAACTGCCCTAAGCAACAACTGCGAACCACAATTTTATTAAGCTTACAGTCGCAAAAAGGAAAGCGATTTCTATACCACCGTAATGAATTTATTGAAATTTAAAAATCTGATAAAGAATCTAGAATAGCGAACCTAAAAATAAAATTACAGTCATATTTAACCCTCCATGTTGATGGTAAATACAGAATTTCGATTTATTGGTTATTAAAATTCGAGTTATTTTGTATTGCTTCTGAACTAATCACAACAGAGTTATCGAACAAAACGCGTAGTACATAACAGACCTATACGGATCGCAACTAATAAGATGGTTTTTCATCAATGAACATTAAAATACTGAGTGAATAAAAAATTATTCCTCCAAGAAAGACATCCACATTAAACCGTACAATTGTTGAAAAGAGCAGAAGACTTTAACGGGTATCGAAACATAAAAAGCTGTTGAAGTACACATATATAATTAGCCTTCTTTCTTGGTACATTCATATAAAAACCACACACCCACACACAATAACAAAAATCTGTCTAGATATCAATTTTTGCAACCTACGGTGATCAGATGATTCTAGTTCACGTTGAGTATGAAAGGTGAAATGTGTTTTGCGTATAGTCCTCTGAGTTTTGATGACCTCCCAGCAAAGCTGTGTTCAGTTTCCTCCACGTGTAGGCGGAACTGGGGGTGGATGTAGGCGTCAAAGGTCACATCTGTTATCTGTAGCGGCGCTCCAGGAAGGACCAAGTCCGGAGAATCTCAGACCAATCGAAAGCCGCCTCTATAAGGCGTGGCATACATAGGCTTCATAGTTGGACGCAATTAATATGAAATATTTCAGTTGCCATTAAAAATTCTGCTGAGTCATTGTAAATAGCAGTCATCAGTCACCCAGCTCTCATTTGCAGTGTATGGAGAGTGCAGCAAAAGGCGATCCCACGAAAACAATTCTTGTAAAAATAGGGTAAGTCTCGTACGCGTGTAGTGGAAAAAAGTTATGAGATCTTCTGAGCCAAGTCTACAATTTACAGTGTGTTTTCACTTCACTTTGTGAAACAGAATGGTTTCTCTCGGTGTTATAGGTCGTTTATTTAGAATTGAAAAAATAATCTGGTGACTTGGCCATTATTCACTCCACGTTTAAGTAAACCTATAGAAATACCTAAAATGTGTTGCTACGCCAAACTTACAAATACAAGTATATAAAAGCCAAGATTTCCATCACACTTTTTCGAATTTGACAAGTATATATTATGCCTTCCACTTCAGTAAAAATTATGACATGCATAATGGCCAAGATACCAGAATTTTTTTATTCTAAAAAAATTCTAAAATTTTACACATTAGTTAAACTTAGTAGGCTCACTCTACAATGAAAATCTGAGGTATATAAAATTATTAGGGTAGAAAGCGATTTCACGTTACGGGTAGGTAAGGGGTAGGTAGGTATATCGAAATTTACGAGTCTCAGACTGTTGTCATAATATGTGAGTAAAATATTATCTGTGTACCAAATTTAAGCTTTCGACGAGTATGGGAAGTTCCTTAGAGTTTTGATGATCATCAGTCAGTGACTGAGTGAAAGAGTGAGTGAATGAGTGACAAAATCGCTGAAAGTTGCATCCATATAACATCCGAACTAAGAACAGTAGCGAATTTAGTATTTTTGCTAAGATTGCTCATTTCTATGCATAACAGAAATTTCAGACACGTATCATCAATAAGGCCGAAGAAATTGAGGTACAAAAATTGCCCGAATCGCTTCGAGGAAAGGGTAATAAGTGCCGCCATTGATTCGGCGGGTGCACTGCCGGGCACTCAGACTGTATAAAAATTCTATAAGGTTAACAGGAGGATGTTTTAGAGATGGCAACGTTTTTGAGATGATATAGAGATGACTGTTCCCTCTATGAATTTTCAGTTATTTACTAAGACAAACATATTCTTCGAATTTTACTCGTAATTATATTTAGTGCAGTAAAATAAGAACTAGATTAACCTTGGGTAAGATCGTGAAGCAAGAGCGCGATTCAATTTTTTAACAGTTGTTTCTTGGAAATAATAATCTAATCTTCAAATAACAATTAGTATCAGCGCTGGATAAAAAATAGCTGTACCCATGATGAATAAATTTACTAGAAGGAATTTTTAACAGCTATTTTAAAACGATAAATATGTCAAATTAATTAAAAAAGACAAAGAATTGGTTTTATATTGTACTAAACTTTACCAAAAAAATTAAACAGAGCCATGTATGTAATAAGAGCACTTTTTCTAACAATAGATCTGCATGTATGAAATAGCAAGCTGCCTTTTCTTAAATTCAGTAACGTCTTATGATACCATTCAAAGAATTGGAAAGTCTTCATAACACAGATGCTATTAGAATGTTTTATATGATAAAACCAACAATTTTTTTGCAGAGAATTCTTTGTAAAGCTAAATATTCTTACAACGACATTTGAATATATACAGTCATGTACTTTGCCCAAAGGGTATTTTATTTGTTGACATCAAATTCCCAGGCACACAAGTTGTAAAATAAGCAACAAAAATAACTTACACAAACCCCAAGCATATTCATCATCAATGCAAAGAGGTTTTGACTAGGATGGAGAACATCGGTATAAGAAACTTTCTACGAGTGTAAAATAGTGTTTTGATATGTATGTAAGGATAGACTGAAAGGTTGTCTTACTGACAAAACCTTCTACGCGATCAAAGTATTTGTACAAAACAATTAAAAAATTCACAAATATGCGAGAAGGGTTTAAAAGCTGGTGCAGGTTACGCTTTGTTGCATACGCTACCTTTAAGATTCATGAGGTTGAAAGGTTTTGACTTCATTGGGTTTATATTTAAAGTAATTTCACCTGCCTTCAAACACACATTTTTGTGTCAAAACTAGCTTTGCACAGAAAAGAAATAAAGCTGCCCATTAGCTTAGAGATGAAAAATAAATGTCCGATCTTTCCGGGGCTTTTCTTCTATCGCAATTCCCTATTCTTTAGGGACTGCCTTGACTGTAGTTGCGATAACACTGTTTTACCTGAAAACTTATCGAGAGCGCTGATTTGGTGGAGTGGTAATTTAAGAGTAGCCATCTATGTGTTAACTGTATAGTTACCTAATTTTTAATTTACTAGGTGGAAAATGGGAACCGTCCCAGCATTCACCAAAATAATTAAATAAAACCTCTTTAAACACCCAAAAACCGCCTAAAAACGGACTAAAACCCAAATCAGGTACCAGGTTAACACCCGGTCCCATTGTACATCCCCAGTTAGATATTGGGCGACAAGCTGGCAAATACATAATACAGTAGTCTTAATTCTACTGTTAGGCTACGTATGTCTTCAACCAGTAGGTTGGCTAGACCCTCCCGAAGAAGGCATACTAAACCTGGTATTATAGGTAGGATGGCCAGTTCCTTTCTTCCTTACCTAACCTAACACTGTAATCCTATGGAATAAATGAGACCTACAGTTTAACGTTGAATCCGAACCACGGCATCGTTCTAGAGTACTTCGTATTACAGCAAGCTGTGCCAGAGATGAATGTCGGGTTATGGACACAGACCTTTCGATCTCCTGTCAGATGCCTTAACCACTGAGCTACCAGACTGCTGCAATTCATCTGTATTAACCTGGAAACATGTAGACCTTTTGCATATATTTGTTGCGTATAAACATGGCAATTATATCTTTACTACAACAACCGCGCTAATTTAATCAATACCGAGTCAATATGTTGATAGCAGAGTTGCCACTTTTGCGTTAGTCAGTTTATCTATTAGTTGCCTCAATTGACAAACGTCAGAGGGACAAAAAAACACAACCCACCCGCATATGTTCTGAATAAGGCGGTCGGATAGCTGACCAGTGCTACACGTAGGAGTTACGAAAGACTGCCTTAAAAAGAAACTAGTTTGTAGAAACAAATGTTCACACGTCACAGACCAATTCCGGTAGACTGAACGTGCATAGAATTAATTAGACTAATATGGAAGGGTAACTGTTTTACTTGTCTCATCTAAGTATTTCCTTCGAAACTATGACCTCTGGTCACTTGTTAAGGCGCAAAAGATTGGGGTTCACTTCCCGTCTCATGAATTGATTATCACCTCTGGTTAATCTCTGTTTTAGTCATATGAAGTTTTTGTAGGATACTCTGTGGTTTAGATTCCTTGTAAAACTGTAGTTCTCTTTACTCAGCACGGTTAAGGTCGGGGACCACGACAGAGGGGGAAGCTGCAGCCAATTAAAACTGTCACTAGTGCAGCCACAGAGCGTGGCGAGTGAGTGGTAACGCTCTGGCCTCGCATTCGGGAGGACGTGGGATAGAACCCCCGTCCGAACATCCAGATATGGGGGTTCCATGGTTTCCCCAAATCATTCCAGGCGAATGCCGGGATTCTTCATTCAAAATTCCATGGCTGGATTCCTTCCCGTTCCTTTCCCCCTGTTCTTTCCCGCCTCTAATGACCTCGACGTAAAACCAAAAGCGAAATAAATAAAAGAAACAGTGCAGCGAAGTAACTCTGCGGGTCTCCTGATAAATAATAATAATTATCCAATAATTTCTCACTTTTAAAATATACATGACCCACTCGTCATTTCTCTCATACAGTTTACTTTTGTATTATTCGAATTTTTAATTCAAATTATTTCACTGTCTGTACCCTCCAAACTAAATTTTGCATCATTAATATAAGTGCAAATTGTTTTATTCCTCGTAGGCGTCAAGGAACGGGAAGGATTTTAAAAGAACCATCCTGGCAGTCGCCTGGAGTGATTTCGAAAAATCATGTAAAAACTAAATGTGGATTGCAGGACGGGGAATCGAACCCGCGTCCTCCCGAATGCAAGGCTAGAATGTTAATCACTCACGCACCAAGCTAGATGTAGCACACAAGGCAGTGGCGTAAGGCGCGGGCATTTTAGGAATTATGGATCATCACCTCTCCTTCCCTCTTGACCAAGACATTATGAAAATTTCTTTCATCACCAGGTCTCTAACCAGCTAACCATGTTGCTGCAACCACCTGGGCCAACGTGACGTGTTAAAATCAGAAATACAACCGCGATTAAATGCCTTATGGTATTGAATTTCACTAACATTTGTGAACTCCGTTTTATTCGTTCGTTAATTTTGACGAACAATAGGTGCATTATAAATTTATCTACACACCTAGATCCACAAGGGCGTAACTGCAGGCAAATTATAGTAGCAAATATCACCCTAAAGGACTTCTGGCATCAATAATTATTGAACTAAACTCTACGTAAAATATCGGCACTGTCACAAGCACTTTCTTAGCTGATTGAGTCACTTTGAATTTTTTTCGTATTGCCGAACCAGCTTATTTCCACTCCATAGAGGCCTGCTTGGTTTCGAACGTGTAGTGGTACGCCCACGACTCATCACCAGTGACGATTCCTTTCAGAAAATCATGACCTTCTGCGGCGTAACGCGTTAAGTGATCCAAGCTTGTCATCATTCGCTGGCCCTTCTGGTTGTCTGTCCGGTTCTTAGGCACCCAGCTAGCACTAACTTGTTGGAATTTCAACGTGTCACGAACAATTTCGTACACTGCACCATATAAAATGTTGAACGTCTGCGATAAGGTTCGCAGGTGCACACGCCGGTCCTTCAAGATTGCTGCCTCAATGGCGCGGACATTCTGCGGAGTTTAAACTGTTTCCGGCCGCCCGGAGGATGGCGAATCACCAAGGTTCACGCGGACCTCTTGGAAGTATGCACACTACCTGGAGACATTGTTGCGGTCCAGACAGTTGACCCCATACACGCAACGCATGTCCCTGTGAATTTCACTCGGTGAGTGCCCTTTGGCCCACAAATATTGAACTACACTTCGCTGCTCTTCACACGTAGTTTACAGTAACATGCGCGCCATGTTTGTTTTATAGTTCACGCTTCTCTCGCTAGAGCTGCACATGAAAACAAAATACCCTCTATAGTGCAAACTTCAAACTATATCGTTGTGAAATTTCAACATTCCAGCTGCAATACCAGGGGAGAAAAAATTATTGTGCGTTACTTTCCGATCTGCCCTCGTAGTAAGGAATGTTTCAAAGGACGAAATATTACTATTGCCCTTTAATCATTTTTTTTAAATCAAAATTACCATAGGCACAGAAGTAACATCTCACTATTATCATGAAATTAATAAGGTTATCTAATGCTGATTGCGGCACCGTGATGGTGTCCGGCGCTGAGAAGGGGTGAAATGATACGAGTCCTAGTGGCAAAGGTAGGAGGTGTGGTGGTGCACAATTCCAGATCAACAAATTGCACACAAAAGTCCTGGGCCCAAACATCTCCGCAGTGTGTATGGAGCCAGTGGATAGACACGGTTGATGGTGATTTATCAGTCCGATGGGGATGTTAATACTGGCGGCCCCAAGATGCCGAGAGTCGGTACCGAGTTTCACCCTATCCCGCCTTTCATCTCTCAACAACACAAACGGAAGCGATATTAGAAGCTGTAAGATACGGCCGGACCAGAAGACCTAAGAAGGTGGTCATAATAGCCGACTCCTTGATCGTCATCAGGAGCATAGCAGAACCAAAGTGGAATTATAGGATGGCGCCACTACTAATAGAAATACTAAATGAAATACACATAAGCAACAACATAGGCATCACAACAAGTTTAGTATGGGTTCCCTCTCATAACGGGATTAAGTTCAATGAAATCGTGGACAGACTAGCCAAGGAAGACATCTCATATGGACAAAGAAAAGAACTATTACTAACCCCATCAGCATATGCACAAGATATTAAACAGCGAGCAAGAAATAGATGGCAAACTGATTGGAACAATACGAGTCACCACAAAGGATCCTTCTACGGACACATCCAACCATATATTCCTTCCAAACCCTGGTTCTACAGCTGGAAAATCAACAGACGCCACTTAATTAATATAATCAGAAGCAGATTCCACCATGGCAACTTTCCCAGCCACTTGAACCGGATAGGACTAAGAGATAGCCCCAGATGTGACTGTGCTGACCGAGCAATAGGGGACATCAACCACCTGTTATTCTCCTGAAAAAAATACACCAACATCCAAAACAAAATGCTGAAGGAACTCACAAGGTGCAAGATCCCCTTCCAAACTAATTTATCCATCCTGCTCTCTTCCAACAACCACTCAATATACAGAACCATAATGTCCTTTTTTAAAGAAGGAAATATTCAAATAAAAGACAAAGTGGACCAGCCAATCCTAGACCAACAGTCATAAACTAAGTAGATACACTAACCCTTCAAAAATACTCCACATTATCTAGAACATACACACTACAGCAACACCCAATGAGAATAGTTACAAATACAAGTACGCAACATTATTCACACCAAAGGATCCAAATAGATAAGGCAATCACAGGAACTATTTCATGAATATTCAATTATGGTGGAAAGATACAAAAAGCGGTCCCTGGGCTTTTGGCGACGACTCACACGGTGCAATTGAAAAGGCAATAACGTGATATATTTTATAAAGAAATTGTAACCCATCTCTCATGGGACTTATGAACCATTGTAAAATAAAGGATAACAAATTGTAATTTAACTGAAACATTAAACATAAACCAATGTAAAATTAAATGTAAAGAACCTGGCAGTATGGCCGACCAGGCCGAAAGCCAACACAAATAAATAATAATAATAAAAAACACAAACAACACTTACGAACCCTGTGGTACACAGGAAGGCAACAGGAAACTACCCCAGTTCATCTTGCATGATGTACGGTAAGCATCCTCCTTGGTGACCGCATGTGCAATGCACGGGCAATGCATCCATAGAAGAATGTATCATGATAAACACAATCAGTTACATATTCCATTTTCTTTCCTTTCAGAGCCGGTAATACTGCACGGAAAGAAAGTCGGGGAGTTACTTGCGTGCGTACATCGCTTATTGAAGCGATCTTGGCTTAGTTAGCCGAGGTTTACGTAACTTATCAACGAAACCCTAATCATGTTGCATCATTCCCCACCAAAGGACGATAATCGACTCATTTAAATCGATCATTCAAATCAAAACAACTATGCCACCTGTTCGTGGGTGGTCCTGTGTGAACGTGGAGAAAGCGAAGCCACGCTGTGTTACAGTTTGCCTTTCTTGTCACGGTAGTGCACAGGCAGCCCTGTAAATAATTGGTCCTCGTCAACGGCGCGAGCGGTCCACTTAACTACTTAGAGAGGGCCTCTGTGTAACGTACGCCAACTCACTCAGCGTGGCCGCGTCGCAGGAAATAAAGACCTCAATAGGAACTCGCACTTCAAACACTTCCAACAGTTCCCCCGTAGTTCCTTCCAACTAAACTATCAGGGCCCGCCCAGTTGGGGCATTTGACTGCGGTACCCTGATGGTGTCTGGCGCTGACAAAGGGTTTAAAGTGGTGGAGGAGGAAATTTTCAGGATTGACAGACAGGGTGAGAGAGGTAGTAGTGCACAATTCCTAATCATTAAATTGAACGCCAAAGTCCTGGGTTAAATCCTAAGCTCCTCCGCAGTGCTTATGGAGTGAGGACATACGGCAATGGTGATGGTGAATCGTCCGTCGAATTAAGACATTAAACCTGACGGCCAGCCGGCCTCGGTAGCGTAGGGGCTCCGCGAAGGCCGCCGGTTCGAATCCGGCCGCGGGCATGGATGTTAAGTGTTGTATGTCTGTGTGAATGTCCTGTCCGTCCTGTGGCGTCTATACACTGAAAGCAATTAATTCACCTTCAGCTGGCTGTATGGCCTCCGTTGCCAAATGCCATTAAAAAAAAAAAAAAAAAAAAAAAAAAAAAAAAAAAAAAAAAAAAAAAAACCTGACGGCCCTCTTATTTCTTTCAGAAAATTAGACCTGAATGTGCCGGCACCGAGTTTCGTTCTACCTTCTTTCCTCTTTCATCCACAACACAAAAAACACTCGAAAATAACACTTTCGAGCACTGTCACACTGGGGAATGCAATAGTTCATCGTTCCTGCCCCATGGTAACCACCTACACTCGGGTACGGATACGGCACCAAAAGAAGAAGAAGAAGATTATCAGGGTTAGAAACAAAGTGGAATCAATGGTTACTATTTCCGCCGAACCTACTCTAGTTGATAGGTGGTGACTTCTTAGCTATCCCCTTGATGGTTAGCAGCCAGAATTTGATGCTGACTACGATTCATAGGACGTATTTTGAGAAGTTGTAATGCTCATACAAAGGAAATAGCGTACAAAACACTAGTGCGTCCGCATTTGGAATACTGTTGTGGAATTTGGGATCCGTATCGCAAGGGATTGATTGACACATTAGAGAAAGTACAGAGAAGAGCAGCTCGATTCGTGACTGCTAGTTACAGTCCTTACGTAAGTGTCACAGAGCTGATTCGTGGGTTGGGCTGGGATTGTTTGGCGGACAGACGACGTCGTTTTCATTTGAATTTGCTGGAGAATATGCGAAAATCTTTAAGTTACGAGTGCAACGAAATATTTCTTCCGCCAACCTATTTAGGTCGCAATGACAGGAGAGATAAGATTAGAGAAATAAGATGCCGTACTGATTCATTTATGTATTCCTTCTTTCCTCGATCTGTTCGGGATTGGAATGCGCAGAATTAGGATTGGTGCTTATCACCCTCTGCCACCCACAGTATTTGTAATTTGCAGAGTATAAATGTAGATGTAGATGTAGACATCACTTCCATCTCAATATCGTGATGGTCAATGAGGATGCAGAAAATCGTCCGAAATTCCCAAACACCCAAACAGACCACGAATAACGAGGGACATACGAGGAGCTATAGAACAATAGTTCTTCTTCTCCACATTTTTCAAAAAAAAAAAAAATATTTGGGGTCGGCTGCCGTTGATGAGTGTTTGCTCATCGTTGGCATAGACAAATTTGGAGCTTCGCTTTTACGGCCGAACGCCTTTGCTGACGTCAAGCATTTTATACCTACTGCTAGGTACTTATGAGGAAGGTGAAGTGTTGTTTATCTGTGAAACATGTAACCATGTTCTGTGCGTGTTAAGTATATTTTTTGTTTATGATATGTGTAGTTTATGAAGTGGAGATTGGAGACCGTCCCGGTATTCAACTTGATCGCTGCGGAAACTGCCTAAAAACCGCAGGAAGGACGGCCGGTACGCAGGAATCTGGACTCGGGCACGGTCCAGTTGTATCTTCTAGATCCAGTATTCGGCGCCTCAGAGCCCTAAGGCACGCTGACCGGTTAATAGAATGTTAGTTTCGTGTGCATTAAATTGTAGATCGAGCCACGACAATGGTGAAAAATGCAGCGACTTGAAACTGTCACCAAGTAGTAAGACCATCGCTCATTTGCTGCAACAGTGACATAACTCAAAAACTTAAATTTTACAGGAGGATCAATTCAAATGTTTCAAGTGTAATAACCTTGTGCATTCAAAAGAAAATAACTTATGTGCATGTTTTATTGAACTAATACAATATTAAAGAAAGGAAATTTATAATATCAGTTGCAATATATACGAAAATGGTTCATCCTAAGATGATATCTCGAAACAGTTTGTGTTTTGAGTTATGTCATTGTTGCAGGAAATGAACGATATAGATTTAATTATTTATGATTCTCTAGCAGAAAGGAAACTGACTCCTATTTTTATCGCTCCACTGTCTGTCCGTCAGTCACAAGCGCCTAGCTCGTAAACGGAATAAATGTACACTTCAGATGTGCAGAAATTGTCTATTTCGTTGAACAAAAAATCATATTTATAACTACATTCTTGTGGGCTCCATTCTAAAAAAATGCGTTTTTTTGTAGTCAGGAAGAGTACTAAGACATTATTTCAATTTTTTTCGCTATGAAATACAGACATGACTAGCCGTAAACGTTTCCAATGTAAACCATACTTCTAAAACCCTAATACCTAGGAATTAGGCCTCTGTTTCCAATATCAACCATATCATGTATTTAAATAACAAATACAAAAAATACTTGCATCTAATCACCGTAAAAAAAAAAAACAGTTTTTTTTATTTTCCCATATATTAATTCCATTTTGATTAAAGTACTCTTACTTCAGGATACATTGATTGTATCCTAATGAATAGGGTAGGTACTATTTAAAATAATTAGGCACCAGTTAGGCAATCTGAAGTAATTTGGCATATTGGATTTTATAGGAGTTACAGCTGGTGTAAATTTAAATATTGCCACCAGCCTATCGGCTTATCTGGATATGATCTGCAGAGATTATCCGTAATCAAATAGGTGTCTACTTCCCCCTCCAACAGACTTTACATAAAGAAAATAACATCAAATACCAGTAAAAAAAAGCCATTATATCGTTAAATGATTCGCGTCTCTAATCACTTCTTGTAGGTAAGTGCCTTGTTATTCCATACTTTTTGCTGTATATCTTGTCTGCTTGCAGACAATGCAGAAATACATTTACGACTTGTTACATTTATTGCAATGTGTTTTTCTATCTCCCATCTTTAATGAATTATTTCCTTTTATGCCTCACCGTTCTTAAGAGTGACCTGATACAGTCCTTCACTTTGGGCTGACCTTCTTTACTATATTGGACCCTGTCGGATCACGCAAAGCCTTAACGATTCAGTTTTCTAAGTTTCTATACATTTTTCATTTTTTCTCCGTGGATTTTCTTCATTTATTCAGTCCACTTCGTCCCCGGTCTCTTAATGACTTCATTATCTGGCGGTACTTCCCATTTGTTAATTTTTTCTCTGTATGTTTGTCTGTCTATGTTTTCTGATGAGTTTATGTGGGCTTTTTCCAGGTCTTTTTTGATCTGCTGGACCCAGGGCATAGTTTTTAGCTGTTCTATGTACGTCACAATTTTATGAATGAGTCTTGTTGCTGGAAGTGGATATGTTCGTTTCCTAATGTCTGGCGCGAGGTTTGACAGTGCTTCTGTTGCTTTTCGAGATTTTTTTTTTTTAACTTCTTAACGTCTCTTAACAGCGAGGTCTTTAGAGACTGGTCGAGATTTAAGTCTATATCCGTCATCTTCTTTTCTGGGCCAAGGATCTTTCTTATAATTTTGCGTTCGTATTTCAAAATGCTTTCTAGGTCACCTTTCCTGTGTAGTGTTAAAGTTTCGCTTGCTTACAGGGCTTCAGGCTTGATAACTGTGTTGTAATGTCTGACTTTTGTATATATGGACAAACATTTTTTATTATATATGTTGTAGGTTCTACCGTAGGCTCTCCTAAGTTTTTGCTTGCGTATTTTCTGTGCTACTTTCTCTCCTCCTGTGGGTTCGATGATTTCTCCCACATAATTGAAGTACGGGAGTCTCTTAATTTGTCCATATCTTGTGACCAGATTTTGGGTGTGGAGTTTTGAGCAGATGAGCTTGGTTTTTTGGAAGGATATTTGTAAGCCTACTCTTTCAGCGCATTCTTTGAGAGGTTTTTTTTTTTTTTTTTTTTTTTTTAGCTGCTTTACGTCTCTCAACAGCGAGGTCTTTAGAGACGGGAAAGGATGGGGGCAAGGAATGGGAAGGAATTCGGCCATGGCCTTTTTAAGGAAGCATCCCGACATTTGCCTGGAGTGATTTGGGAAACCATGGAAAACCCAAATCTGGATGCCCGAACGGGGATTCGAACCGCCGTCCTCCCGAATGCGAGGCCAGAACGCTATCCGTTACACCACCACGCTCGGTTTTGAGAGTTTCTATCTGTTTAATTGCTGTGGTCTCGTCATCTGCTAGTATGGCTAAATCATTTGCGAAGGTTAGGCTGAAAATTTTAATACCATTCTTGCGTCGTCCGTGTTGTATGGGTTTCCAATAGTTCTGCTGTTTAAGTTCTTTCTTCCATTCGCACAAGGTTGAAGAGTATCGGGGACAGACCATCACCCTGTCGAACGCCGCTATTGATCTGAAATGGTTCAGATATCTCGCCCATGAATTTCACTTTGGAGATTGTATATATATATATTCACCATAGCCCAGCAACTAATCTAGTGCCTTTTTGCATTATTTTTCGTATGTATATGATTCTCTTGTATTTAATATACGAAGTTTTATAAAACGTTTTTACGGGCTAATTACTTTTATTAATCCTGTATTAATCCTGTAACGATCGTGGAGGGTATTCGGTAAAGCTTTGGACTCACACTTGAAAAGACGCGTGTTTGAATCCCCGTCCAGCCAACCAGATTTGATTTTTCCAAGGATTCCCCAAATCACTCCAGGCTAATACCGGGATGGTTTCTTCAAAAAGCCAAGGCCGAATATGTTTCCGTCCCCTTTCTTCAGTCCTTTTACGCCCAGAACAAACTCGGCGTCGATAAATCGTAATGCAAGGAAAAAAAAAAAATCTGTATCAACTAAGTTATTATACAACTACTTCTATCACTACTACTATTGTTAATATGCTACAGCTAATACCCGTTGAATCACACTGAAAAATATGTTCCGAAGGATAGGGGACTAGGAACATGGTGTTTTGAACGAATCATTTCATTATTAATTTAGAGAAGTGATGGAAAACTGAAATCAAGATGTCTGAACAGGTATCGAACCAGCGTCCTCAGCGTTAGCTACACTACGGTTCCTTGGTTGCACTGTACCCAAAGTTAATCATAGTTTCCAAACATTGCTGATTTCATAACTTATCGTTTCATTGAATTTACAGCATCCTAGTATATGGTTTAGAATATTTCCATTCTTGACCTCTACAATGTCTTAACTCTGTTTTTATAAAGCATTTTTCCCCATTTACTAGACCTGAATAACAATCTTTAAGCGTTTTAGATCAATATTTTATGATAAAGTTTTATCGTTTCTAGAAGACTATTTATGATAATGATGATCTGCGTAGTTGGAAAATAGATTCTAATTTTAATTCGTCAATAACACTTTTAATTACGGCTTGCAGTACAACTCTTAATAGCATCCGTTTCAGTTTATGTTTTATTGATGTGTTTACGCTTAATACTATTAATCCCTGCAATAACTAAGTGAAATCGTCTATCTCATTCATAAATGTTTCAACCTAGCTGCCATAAATTAAACTTTATACACACCATGTGCAATGATTCATAAAAACCAGAGACTTTAATTCCTTGATGTTGCTGACGTCCGAATAATTTTGCACTGACGTCAAGAAGAACAGATCGAAACCGGTTTTAATGTTTTGATAACAAGTTGATCTGTCTCTGATAAGTAGTCCAACAACTTCACTAATGGTTAATACTAATGCAAAACGTTTGTCTAAAGAATTCTTGGAATTTTCTTGAAATTTATTTTATTGCTTCACTTAACTTATCGGTATGTGTCTGTATGATTAATGCGGAGAGACACCTGAACCGTAAGTTATCGAGGCAACTTCCTTCCAACTGTTGAATTTACCTGCTACGGCAGAGCTGTTGACGGCCTTCTATAGATATGCCAAGAATAGACCATCTAGCCATAATACACAAAACAGGAACGCCCAGTGAGCCTGGAAACTGAACCATTCTCAAGACTTGACAGAATTTATCCATCTGCGAATCTAGAATATCTATATCTTTACAGTTACCAGTCAAATGTCCTGGGCTGGCACTGTGTGAAGGTTACGATAGGCAGGGTCAACTTACTGTGACTCGGTGTGTTCGAATTCCGTCCGGCCTTTCTATTTCAGTTTTCCATGATTTCGTGAAATAACTCCAGGCGAATGCCGTACTGGTTCCTTGAAATGGCCGTTATTGAATTCCTTCTCGTTCTTTATCCCAGTTCTCCCATTCCTCTAAAGACATCGACGTCGACAAGACGTACAAGTATAGCCCTAAGCAAACAAAAAAGTTCTCAAATTCTGTGGATGAGTATAAACACGGTCTGAGATGCTCATAGCGACGTGGTGTGATGTGTTTGTATTCGTTAAAGGAATGATACTGGTAAACAGACGGAACAGTATTTTTTTTTTCAACTTGAATGGATATCCTATAATTTCTTGGTCGTATTTGTCACTTTCCACGTTGGCATTATGTAAACCTAATAGAAGTTTTGTAGAACCTGGTGGACTTAAACAATTCGGATCCGAGATTCTGAAACTACACATTTCAAGTGAATAAAACGAAAAGAAACGAAAATAATAGTATGTGCTGAGAGGAAATTTTTAAGCTCAAAATAATGCTAAATAACCAATATTAGAAGACATTAATAAAAGATGGAGGGAAATAAAAAAAGAATCGTGCAGGCAATGTTTTTATTTAACAGGATGAAAAATCTCCTTACCACTATTAAAATTATTTGGAACATTTGAAAAAGATTACTGAAACCATTTGTTAGGAGTGTTGCCCAGTACGGGAGTGAAACATGGAAGATGGAGACTAATCTACCTAGAAAATGGTGTTGTAGGAGGATGTCGATGAACAGCAGGGAAGACAAAATAACAAATAACAAGAAGAGAGTAGAGGAAAGTATAGCCATCTGGAGTAGTTTAACAAATTGAAGAACGTGATTAATCGGATATATTCTTCGCCATGAGAGAATGGTGACAGAAATACCAGAAGAGAAGAGATATCAAGGAAGAACCCTCTCGATCTGCATACAAAAAATAACAAGAGCTATTAGGTAATGAAGTGAAAGGAGTAATGCCGTACACCATCACACTAATTGAACTTAGAAAAGAGGGAAAATATTCAGACTTTATGCCTGCAGATCTCTCAATTGGTCTCTTAGCTAATAGTGTCGAGTTGTTGTGGTTAGGAGGTATATGGAATACCTTCTACCATGAAGCAGGGCATGCTTTTGTAACTAGCTCAGTATTAATTGAACAAAATTTTAGTGTCGCAGTTGAAACATTAATTTCAGATTATTTATTCCTTGATCATGGCTGGTAGTAGACAGTAATCTATAACGCGAGTCTCCTCCAGTATCAAAGAAGTTTCACTGATTGTTTTTTCAACATGAGCGTTGATCGAAGTTTCTAAAAGCACTGCTCATATCATTTAAAGAAGCAGAATATATATTCATTGTTTATTAATTTCGTACTGTCAGCGTAAAGTAAGCGTGTTGTATGGTACGAGCAACAAGAACTCGAAAATGCGTGGAATGCACGTCTTTCATTGTATTTTTTTTTTGGTAAAAAGTAGCTAGGACGCGGAGTAGTAATAAAACCACAAGTTTTAATAAATCTATGAATCCTGGTGCGTGTTGGCTAATATCTGGGTGGGCATTTTGGAACATTCTGTTCCAAGCAATTATAAATTGGTCTTTTTTCATATATTTATTATTATTATTAAATAATTTAACTACTAATACTAAGTCGCCAAACTACAGTCTATGTAATTTTGTTGTATCTGAAGTTTTACAGAGAAAATGGTTTTAAAGCACTTTTGTGATATTTATTTTTTTGTAATGTCATTACACTTAATATACTGTCTGAGGTTGTTGAATAATGCATCTTCAGTATGGTTAACATTATCGATGATTTGAGGAAATGCTGCAATACGATTAGTTGTCCTTCGAGAATACTCGATACAGTGGCGTAGCTAGGTCAACAAGGACCCCGGTGCAAAATAAAATTATTTTGGGCCCTCGGGCCAGATGGGCGACTTTTTTTTTAGGTCGCCCATTTGCTCTGCCCCTGGGATGAGCTTGGGGGCCCCTCAGCAGCGCTCGGGGGCCCCCTGAGCGTGAGGGCCCCGGTGCACTGCACCGCCTAGCTCTATGGTAGCTACGCCCCTGACTCGGTAGTGAATGCCTACTTGTGAATATAAGAATGAGAACTCAGGCCACGTTGTTTAATGTCTAACCTTTCGTGCAGTATATTCTGCTGTGCTACTTGTTGAAGTTCGGGATGGGAACGTCAATGACTTTCATCAGTTGCAATAATTCAATGCAAAAGAAAAATTTCCTTCAATAACTTCTTATTTCCTGAATACTAATTTATTGTTTAGAGCTGATTCTAATTTATGTGGTGAATGTAGATTCACATGAAGAAGAAGAAATACATATAGATAAAACATTAATAGATGGTTCAGATCCTGCGACGAAAATTATTTAACAACATTTTGACTTAAATGTTGAAAAGGCAGCTGAAACTTTAACTCCTCATGTATCTACACTAGAAGCTATTGACGATAAGAGTTTGTAATTTTTACTGACTGATTTCTCCTCCTCCACTAGACCTGCCAGTCGCGGTTACTGGAACCTCCGTGTGCGTCACACTGGTATCCCGACAGGTAGGGGAATTCATATGAATGTCGACTCTTACGTTTAACAGGAGTTTCCGATAGCATTTTACAAATCTTCCACAGTTCCTACTTACATCTGTAACGTGAAGTTTAATCAACAAGTACAATCTCTTTATTCGGTTCACAATCACCGAGCGTGGTGGGTGAACGGTTTACGTTCTGGCCTCGCATTCGGGAGGACGTGGATTCGAATCTCCGTCTGACCACCAAAATTTGGGTTTTCCGTGGTTTCCCCAAATCACTCCAGGCGAATGCCGGGAAGGTTCCTTCAAAAAGTCATAGCCAAATTCCTTCCCGTTTCTAGCCCCCAGTCCTTTCCAGGCTCTAATAACCTCGATGTCAACGAGATGTAAAGCCACTCGGCTCAGTAAAGGAGCAACTTTTAAAGCCAGTAACAAGAATATTTACCGTAGTAAACATCAATCTTTCCCAAATAAACGCGATGCCCAAGAGTATGTCGTTTATCAAGAGCGGTTGAGAGGTATACTGGCGAAAGAATCGAAATGAACTAAGGGGCTGAAGTAACTTCTATATCAGACGGTTAAAGTATCTTAATGAACAGTTATCAAGCAAGTTGTAAATCACTTTAATCGTGCATTTTCAGATTTACAAATTTCACATTATTTTCATATTATACGTGCCCTTTAATTCCCTTTTATGATTTTTGGCCATAGTGTCTTTGATAAAAATGCCTTTAACAGTTACGATCAGACAAAATACATACCAAACTCCCTATTTAATCACTGAGCTGTGTGGTCTATAATGGGTTAAAGTAAGGATTTAAAATTTCCACCTTGCTTTACCTATATCGTACTTAATAGACATTTTCATCAGAAATTTTCAGTTTATATGACATTTTGGAGTAATGAATCGGTATAACAGTGACAAGCCTGACAATCATTAATCAAATAGAAGTTGTTGATTGTTCACTGCATGATGGAATTTTAGTTTTGAGCCACTTATTTCGGGTGGTAACAAATAGTTATTCGCATAATTTCGTTTAATTTCTTTCTCCTACAGTCAAGAAACATTTGTATTTTTGTTGGTTTATTTAAACGACAAATTATAATAATTTCTGGTTGTATGCATGTATTTTCTTTTGGGCTTCCTAGGGCCATGTTAAACCTTCGTTGACTTGTGTTACAACTACAGTTGTTAGCCCTTGAGGGAACCTACAGTTTAACGTGGAATCCGAACCACGGAACATCCTGTCGTACTTCACATTACATAGCAAGCTGATACAGAGGTGAAAGTCGGGTCTTAAACCTGAGACATTAAGATCTCCAGTCAGAGGCCTAGCCATTAAACCATCAAACACCGAGCGGGGCGGTGTAACAGTTAGCGTTCTCGCCTCACATTCGGGAGGACGGCGGTTCGAATCCCCGTCCGGGCATCCAGATTTGGGTTTTCCATGGTTTCCCCAAATCACTACATGCAAATGCCGGGATGCTTCCTTCAAAAGGCCATGGCCGAATTCCTTCCCATTCCTTGCCCCCATCCTTGCCCCCCATCCTTGCCCCCCATCCTTGCCCCCCATCCTTTCCCGTCTCTAAAGACCTCGATGTTAAAAAGAGACGTAAAGCAGTTAAAAAAAACCCATCAAGCCGCTCTTTCTGGTTGTATTTTATTAATTATTTGGTTCTTCTGATAGCCATCGAATGAGGCACTACGAACGCTTCCTACAGACAGTTTTGGGCGCAAGAACGTGGCTGCCACTCGTTCCGCAGAACGAAGTCACGAGTCTCTTGAGTGAAGGTTGTATATTACAGTAACATGTCAGTGAACTTGCCGGAGGACACCCACACGCGCTAATTCCGACCGGGGCGGTTCGTGAGGCAAGCCAAACCTGTTCCGAAAGCCTTGGCAGGTCTCTCTACACGCAATACACAACAACAGCACAGCCATTCCCAGAAGATAATTGCTTCCAGCTTTAGTAACTGAAGTCACCTATATCGTGAGACCAGTTGTGAAGTACCTAACGCGCTGACTTCATTTTCAAGGGTCACTGGTTAGAGCATATGATGTATTGTTTTAATTAAATATGATTGTAAGTTGGTATACATTGGACGAAATGTTGTCCTTCAATGGGATTTAATGCTAGTTCCTTCACAGAAAAGGCGGGACCGAGTTTTTACTAAGAAAATTATGTCAGCAGCTAGTTGCTGTTAAACTATTTTTCGATGACGATTCATTAATACACTGACTTAATGTACTTAAAGTGGTGGTTAAATAAATGATATTCGTAGCAATAGATTTCAAGAATTACGTTGCTCTTTCGGTCAATTCAGCTCCTATGGTATATGCGTGCCTCCAAATATATGTAGAAACCATTGGTAGGTGGGGTTTCTCTAGGCACTTTCGACAAAATGGCTAGATCTGTAAGGGAGCCAACTTCCAGTTATGATGGGGTAAGAACTGTGCCCTTTTTAGATTAAAGGCTTCTGGTCAATTGTCAAAAACAGATGACCAAAGGGACACTGAAGGCAGATGCATGATGGGAAAATTATTAATAGTAATTAAAAGTGGAAGCCGAGGAAAAAAATGAAGGCAGATATATGACTATTACTATTGAAGTGTAGGAGTATAATGAACAAAGCAATAGAGTTTGGTAACTTAACAGAGTTACATAAACGGGGTAGAGTCTTGGTTAAAAGAAGAAGTGCTAGACAATGAGGTTTTTCCTGATGGTTATAGGGTGTACCGTAGAGATAGAGTAGGAATAGGTAGAGGGGTCTTCATGCTGGTTAGTATAGACTATTACAGTTCACTGGTGTACATAGATGATAGATATGAGTTACAAGGGATAGACTTCTGGGGTGCAACAAAAGAAAAAATTAGGGTCTCGGCTAACTATCGTAGAGGAAGAATGAATGATTATGATGAGGTTCTTGGTGAGAAATTAAATTCATATTTAGAGTTTAGAGGGGAGAGTAGAATTGTCATTATTACCAGATGTTGATTAGCAGTTGAATTAAGATAAATAATACAAAGGAACAGTTGTCAGCAAATATGTTAGTGAAGGAAAGAGGCTTTAAACAAGTAGCACAACAGAGTACAAAGGGACCAAATGTGTTGGATATCTTCTTAATAAAACCTGTTGAAAATTCTGTGGGGTCTCAGGTTAGAGAAGGTATAAGTGATCATAATGCAGTGATAATGGATATTAGAGCGTTTAGTAAACCAGCGGCCAAATGTGAAGGAGGTTATGGATACAGTTATCGGAAAGCACATGTTACAGATCTGAAAAAATATTTCAGAGAATGATTCAGCATTTAGAAGGGCAGCAGTACAGTGTAAGGGGGTAGCAAAGCGTTTAGGGAAACAGTAAGAAGGGGGGAAGAAATTTCTATTCCAAAATAAAGAAAGCTACCAATGTGAAGAGGCTAAAGAGGTTGGTAAGAAGAGAACACAAAGAGACAGCAAGGAAGCAGGGAAACCTTGAAACAACTAAACAAGGAATTACTAGCAGCAAAGAGGGAAGGTAAAACATCACCATGTCCTGTTATCCTTCTCCTGAGCTCTGCGTGTTTCTGATTGCTATTGGTAGGACGTATGTCAAACTTTGGCTGAAGTTATGATTGAACTTTGGAGTTCCTATGGCTATTTGGAATTAGTTTAGAAGTCAAGACAAACGTGTTTGTTTTATCAGGGCAGGTCAGAAAGAGGTCTGCAAATCCTCAGCCTGCAGCGAAAATAAACCGCCGTCTGGAAGCGAATCAGCAAACACATGTCCTGGAAATAAACAGCTGTCTGGGAATGTTTCCGTTCGTGAAACAGTGTAATTGATGATATACGAACGAATTGATTTTGGCCCCTCTGTAAAAGTGGCCGTATCGTTTTTAATTGTTTTTTGTTTCCATTTCTTAAAATACCGATAACATCTGTGGAGAATGCTTCAGGTTTAAACCTATTACTTATATATAAATCTGTTAGAATTTTACAAAATTTCTTAGTGGTTTGAATAAACAGAAGTGAAGTCTGATAAATGAATGACTGAGTTTTGTTCGTGAAAAATTGCTGTATCTTGTATTCAATCGTCTGTTATTCTGATCTCAACCATATCTTACTTTACTCCTTGGATCCACTGGTTGCTCTTCTTACTCTTGTAAATATGGTTGAAAATTCTTTTTGTAAGTCTGTTGTTATCAATCCTCATTATGTGACCAAAAAAACTGATTCTCCTCTTTCTGATCGTGTCTAACATCCTTCAATTTCTTCTTCTTTGTATAAATCTTTATTCCTCTGGTGTCTAAACTCTCCATTTTCAATTTTTAATGGTTGCCAAATTTTTCTCAAGATTTTACTTTCCCTTTTCTCTATCTCTTCTATTTCTCCAGTTTTCATAGAGAACAAACATTCTGAGGCGTACAGACCTTCTGATGTGATTACTGTGTTGTAGTGTTTGATTTTAATTTTCCTTGAAAGATTCTTCTTATTGTATGTATCTTTGATCAGTTGGTATGATATTTCTATTTTTCTTGCTCTTGATATGTTTGCTTCCTTATCAAGCCCATTAATCTGAATTACTTCAAGTAAATATTTAAATTATTATCAGGAAACTTGTATTTCGTTGTGAAAATGTTAAATAAATAGATACGAAGAATGAGTGCATTCTGATAGTTTGCAAAAGATTTCTTACATATTGATCCTACCAGAAAATTATATCATTTCTTTCTTTCTATTTTTTTTAAATAAAAAACCACATATCTGCACCGCAAGACATCTCACTTGTGGTAATTTTTAATTTGTTCATATAACTCAGCACTGAAATAATATACGGGATGATAGTGTTTCGATTTTAAAAGAATTTCGTATCTAATATAAATCGCAATATTTTTTTTGGATTTGACAAAATTCTATCGTTTGTATTGAAATTTGTATCCCTAATTTATTCCCACTATTCCCAGTAGTCTTGTCCAAGAAGTGTGTTAACGAAGTATTCGCTAGGGAGTGTTGAATGTGTGACAGTCTTCATGATAGGAAAGGCTTAAGTTTTTTTTTTGTTCCTTCTAATACTTCATAATAGAAGTTTGTTACCACATTATTGGACACAGTCGTGTTACTTTAATATATTCACGTATCCGCTTTGAAAAATCGATTTATAGGACAAATTTTCTGTCATAAGGGGAAAGGATGCAGAGTACAGAAAGATTTATTTCACGGCATCTACCGGTCATTTTTAGATACATTACTTTATGACTTTTTAAATTCATCGTTCATATTTTATCAGCCAACGTAGCAAAATATGCTGATGATATTAACTTTTATAATATATTCAGAGTCACGTGTTTTGTCAGTTACCTAAACTTTGTTACATACCTGTAGTATTACTTGAAGATGTACCATATAACCTACCATCTTTTTTTCCCTCATTTTCTTATATTTAGTTTCAATGTTTCCACCACAATTGTCACGTATTAATACGCACCTTTGTTCAGATATTTGGGTCTAACTCTATTTTGTGCTGGCATTCAACAGCTGTGACTAGTATGTTATCTCTTTTCACGGAAAATAGATTCCACTATACGGTTTGTTCATTGGGATTTGAGGTTGAAGTGCTGTCCACAATGTTAGTCTTTCCCTCCATTCGTGCGATACAGCCTTGAGTCAGAAGGCAGAGTATTTGCAGAGAGATGCATTCTTGAGTGTGGTATGTGACGTGCACGCCTTTCTTTATATTTCAAGATGTATGAGAGTTCTGGATAATAGCTTATCTTATCGAGTATGCACCTGCTGCAACGTCTAGTGTTTATTGCTAACAGCTGGCATCGAACAAGCGGCAGATATCAGTATATCTCAGACAAGGCACACATGTTTGCTTGTTTTCCGAATCACTTCAAAAAATGGGTTCCTAGATATGAAATAATCTGTCGCTTCATTTGATTTCATGAAATGCAATGATAAAACTAGTCTTGTATTCTCATGCTTTACAATAGCTTCGCTTATTTTATTAATTTAATTTTAAAATGGTCTTGGTTACCAGGGTCATGCATCTGGCTAACATTGTATATTAGGTTGCCCTGTTGTAAAGGACCCAAATAGCAGCAACAATTTATGCGAACACAATACTTAACTGAAACCAGTATTCCCGCGACTAGATTGAAGCCGACAATACTAAAGCCAATGCAATTGATACTAATGTACTGGACCAAACTTCATGTAGTAGGCCTATGTATTTTCTTCTGCATCATTACAATCATTGTATATTTAAGATCCTGTAGCAACTATTTTTGTCATGAAAAAAAATTCTTTATTCTTCAATATACGATATTCTGCAATTCCCTTCACCTGCTGTTATTTTCCCATTCCGATATTTTCCCTACCCATTCATACTGAACATTCCCCTTCTCAGAGAGACTTCCGTCGGCTCTATCTTTCTTTCTTATACCGTGGGGTAAGAAATTCTAAGTTCGAAGTTCTTGCCTTTTAGGCATTGCCTTCTTTAATTTGCTGGCTTTTCCTGTTCTAGTTGACTTTAAAATTGTCCACCCTTTATACAAGTATACTTCAATATACCAGATACTAATTTATTTTGCTCATAGTATCCATGACCATTCAAAAATTCTGTTTATTCAAATTTTATTCTTTTTAACCCATTTTTCATGTTACTTGTTATAAGCTGACTGAGTTAAATAGTTACAGTAACGTATTCCTAATAGAGATAAATACTAGTTACAGCCTTAATAATATTTGAACTGGGAAAATTGATATTATGGTTTGGTTTACTGCCGATAGTTTCTTTTTCACATAGATTACTTAATGGTTACAGACATAGCGTATCTTTTTCATTTTTGTTGGTCTCATTTGGTTTGCTGCAGTACTCCAGTTTTTCTATACTGTGCTGATCTCTTTATTTTAAGCTGACTACTACGCCATTTCCTCAATTATCTATATCTCAAACCAAACACATCGCTTTCTACTACACTGAGTCGTCTCAAAATAATTTAAAGACTCTCGTCTGTCTCGAAATATTTTACATCAAATTATCTATTTTTCATGAGATACATATATAAATTTCTTTTTTAATTATTCGTCATCAATCCAATTAATTCTCAATATTCTAATGCAGCAATAGAATCAATAAATTTCGCCTCTACGTAATTCTGATCTCCCTCCACATATTCATATTTAGGATATTATTTCTAGGGCTGAAAAGTTTATTATTTAGGAGTGGTTATACTTCTTTTTACACCATATTCTCTAAAGCGCTTGAACTTTATTTGCGAAAAAAAATCACTTCCACTGCAGCTTTCCAACTCTATTATCATATATATTATTTCTATAAGGTATTTTTTTGTCACAAGCCTGTATCTTCCTTCATACTTAACCGAAATCAATGAATGAGGTGTCATTTTAAAACTTTTGGTCTCCACTTTGGTAACATCATATTTTAAGAAATGAAGTTTTCGGTATTCGAGCCTTAAAGGGCAAAAATGTCAATCTTTCTAAAATGCTGTTTTCTGTGTTACGAGTCATTTATCTCCCTGGATACGTATATGAAATCGTTTAATGTAGTATCATTTTAAAGATTCAGATCGCCACTTTAGTGACGTCATATATTAAGACAGATATTTTTCGTAATTCGACCCTTAAAGGGCAAAAGTATCAATATTTTTGCAATACGTAATTGTGTCACGAGCGATTTATCTCTCTTAATATCTAACCAATATAGATAAATGAGGTATCATATTAAAGATCGAGGTCTCCGTCGTGGTAACATTATATTTCAAGAAAAGAATTTTTCGTTTTTCGACCCTTAAAGGGCAAAAATTGCGATTTTTCTAAAATTCGTTTTTTGTATCTCGAGCCATTTATCTCCCTGGATATCTAACCAAAATAGATAAATGAAGTAGGATTATGAGGAGTAATGTCTCAGCTTTGTGACATAATATTTTAAGAAAGAATGTTTTTGGAATTCAAGCCTTAAAGGGAAAAGGTTTAAATTTTGCAAGAACGTGTTTTTGTGTCACGAGCGATTTATCTCCCTTAATATCTAACCGATATAGATAAATGAGGTATCATATTAACGAATAAGATTTCCGCCGTGGTAACATTATATTTTAAGAAAGGAATTGTTCGTAATTGGACCCTTAAAGGGCAAAAATGTCAATTTTTCTAAAATTCGTTTTTTATGTCTTGACCTATTTATCTCCCTGGATATCTAACCAAAATCCATAAATCAAGTCGGGTTATGAGGATTAATGTCTCAGCTTTGTGACATAATATTTTAAGACAGAATGTTTTTGGAATTCAACACTTAAAGGGAAAAAGTTTAAATTTTTAAATAACGTATTTTTGTGTCACGAGCGATTTATCTCCCTTAATATCTAACCGACATAGATAAAGGAGGTATCATATTAACGAATAAGGTTTCCGCCGTGGTAACATTATATTTCAAGAAAAGAATTTTTCGTTTTTCGACCCTCAAAGGGCAAAAATGTCGATTTTTCTAAAATGCGTTTTTTGTATCTCGAGCCATTTATCTCCTTGGATATCTAACCAAAATCGATAAATGAAGAAGGATTATGAGGAGTAATGTCTCAGCTTTGTGACATGATATATTAAGAAAGAATGTTTTTGTAATTCAACCCTTAAAGGGAAAAAGTATAAATTTTTCAATAACGTATTTTTGTGTCACGAGTGATTTATCTCCCTTAATATCAAACCGATATAGATAAATGCTATATCATATTAAAGAATAAGGTCACCGCCGTGGTAACATTATATTTTAAGAAAGGAATTTTTCGTTTTTCGACCCTTAAAGGGCAAAAATGGCGATTTTTCTAAAATTCGTTTTTTGTATCTCGAGCTGGATATCTAACCAAAATCGATAAATGATGTAGGATTATGAGGAGTAATGTCTCAGCTTTGTGACATAATATTTTAAGAAAGAATGTTTTTGGAATTCAACCTTTAAAGGGAAAAGTATACATTTTTCTATAATGCATTTTTGTGTCACAAGCCATTTATCTCCGTTGATATATAACCGATATAGATAAACGAGGTATCATAGTAAAGATTAAGGTCTCCGCCATAGTAACATTATATTTTAAGAAAGAATTTTTCGTTATTCGACCCATAAAAGGCAAAAAAGTCAATTTTTCTAAAATGCGTTTTTTATGTCTCGAGCCACTTATCTCCCTTGATATCTATGCAAAATCGATAAATCAAGTACGATTGTGAGGAATAATGTCTCAGCTTTGCTGACATCATATTTTAAGAAAGAAGTGTTTGGAATTCAACTATTAAAGGGAAAAAGTATAAATTGTTCTACAACGTATTTTTGTGTCACGAGCCTTATATTTCCCTTGATATCTAATCGATATAGATAAATGACATATCGTATTAAAGACTAAGGTTTCCGCTGTGGTAAAATACGTTTTTTGTGTTTCGAGCCATTTATCTCCCTGGATTTCTAACCAAAATCGATAAATGAAGCAGGAGTATGAAGAGTATTAACTGAACTTGGTGACATTATATTCAACCTCACTATTCGTCGCATTTTATTCGCGAAATTTTCGCACGGGTCGTCTAGTTTTATTTATTGTTATTGCTTACATTACTCATTATTTTCGATATTTATGGTTTTTAGGCAAAATTTTTGGATATGGATGTAATATACATAGAGATACATAGATACATAGATTGGGCTGGGATAGTTTGGAAGACAGACGACGTAGCTTGCGATTGAATTTATTGGAGAATATGCGAAAAAATTTAAAGTTCGAGTGCAATGAAATACTTCTTCCGCCAACCAATTTAGGTCGCAATGACCGGAGGGATAAGATTAGAGAAATAAGATGCCGTACTGATACTTATATGTATTCCTTCTTTCCTCGCACTATTAGGGATTGGAATGGGCGGGTTTAGGATTGGTGCTTAGCACCCTCTGCCACCCACAATGTTTGTGATTTGCAGAGTATGGATGTAGATGTAGATGTAAAAATATCCTAGAACATATAATTTTATTTATTTATTTTTCGTATGATGATTTACACAGAGAAAGTGCATCAATCATTCTCAGGTGAAATATCTTTATCCAAAAAAAATTTCAAGATTAAGTTTGAAGTTCGCCTAGTGTTATATTTTCAAATCTAAATTGTTAATTATTGCTCCAGGAACATGATTGATGCCAGAAAGGGAACATTAGGTTTCTCCATGACAATAAATTGGATGATACGGTCTTTAACGGAATAAAAATAAATATTTTTCATAATGCAAAGATAAATGTATGCCTTTTGTCTCCTGTATTTAAATATGAATCAAATTCTTAAAGACAGACCAGTTCGTGCTTATAAATGTGATGACACTACAGGAGTGTTTTTTTTTTTTTTTTTTCTCATCTGGTGCTCCGCCTCAATTTAACAATTGTGCGCTGAAAGTTATGACTAATTTTAAAGTTAATGACCCCTTCCGGCTGAACAAGAAAGCTGTCAGTTTGTTTCGGATGGCATCTATCCTCAAAAACTAACAAGACCCTTAAAAGCAAGAACAAGGATTACGATAAAATATAGATTTCTCCATAAATGACTCCATTTTTTAAATTTCTGATCCACTAATATCATTTGATAGCTACTGTTGTAAAACAATTCAGATTCAATGATTTTATCTCTCATTTTGTGTTTATTTTATGCATAATTGGCCTCCAAGTAAATTTTTTTTGAATTTACACATTTCCATTGCTACAGCACAACATTCAATGCCTTAAACAAACAATATTATTGAATAATCGGGGATGTACGACACTCAATTAGGGTACCATACTCTAATAGCCTTAATATCTATAGTATGTGGTCAGTGGCGTAACTATACTGTTGAGGGCCCGTGGCAAATTCATTGCATGGAGCCCTCACTCAGGGCCGGATCTAGGAGGGGAAGTAAACTGGGGCATCTAATTTATAGGGCAGGCGCCCGCCGACAATGGGTGGGGGCTGTTTGAAGGGGTGGTCGGCCCTCTAGGGCCGGGGGCCACCTCCGGCTGGGGGGCCAGTGGAATTTTGCCCGTGCTGCCACCCTACACCACTGTATGTGGTATATCACAAAATCAAAAATCAGTGCTCCACACTTTTTCGAATTAGATAGCGGACTCCACTCCAGGGTTCCCAACGAGTTACTTTACCGCTTGCACCACTATTGCAATCGTCCGGTTGTAGATATGTCGTATGAAACGAATTCTCAGTTAACAGTACTTTTCAATAAAATAGTGTTAATATATGGCAACGTGTAAAATATAAAGTTTTGCTTGATTTGCTCGAAACTTAAAAACTATACGAGATGTAAGTATTTTTAGTGTTTTTCGTTTAAATACAGGATATGCTTGAAACAGAGAACAAATTTCAAGTTACCTTTTTGAGATATACCCCGTAACAACTATGGTCTACTTTGACCGCCATTCACATCTTTATTTTCGGTTGAAAAAAATCTAAAAATAAGAAATTTATTCTATCCACTTGGCGTCAATCTATAACCGAGTCTGAAACGGTTTTGAATTAGTCATGCAATCTAAAACGTTTTCATGTTTGCTCCAGCATCACGTCGAAATGGCTGCGTCGATTTTTCTCACTGGGCAACAAAAAATAATTTAGGTGTAAATCAACCATAACTTACTCACTTCTGGGTATGGTAAGGTTGAGTTGACATTTTCTTCCATTCCGGATACGGCTAGGGTTTGTCACCAGGTGACTCAAAATACTATAAGACTGTTTAATCTTTATTTTTATCCCTTCTGAGCATGGTGAGCTTGAATTGACGTTTCGTTCCGGCGATTTTGTTGAACACGTGTTTCTCATTGGGCGACTAGAAAATATTGTAGCCATAAATTAATGCCAAATAAACACAGTACTCAGCTAATTATTGGTAAATACCAAGCAAATCCTTATTATCGAAGGAAAAGTGTATGCGTGTGCTCAATAAATTGTGAAAAGTCTTTCGCAAAGTTACTGGCATACTTAGTGGGATGTATAGACACAGATGAATCAAATTTTCTGTGAAATGAGATCTGTACTGTTATCAGACAGTCATAGTAAAGGTTGAGTAAAAGAACGGGGCGCTGCGAAAATCCGAAAAGGAGTACAGTAAGGACTTGTCTATACGCTTCTCTTACTTAATCTGCTCTTGGTAAGTATTTTTGATGAATCACTTGAAGATCTGAATAAAAAGGAGTAACGTGTTTGTATCAACATCCTGCAGGTTGATGGTACGATGATGGTATAACTCTGATTGGATGTAACTTAAACGATTTGTCAACACTGTTATGGAACAAAGAAAGAATGTGGGTCTAATTATTAAAACCAGTATAGTGATTTTTGAGTTTTCGCCTCATATGCGGCCAAGCAGATCTAGCTGCTAGGTAGAGTAGTGGTGGGATGAACTGGCCTAGTGATAACACTGCCGGCCTAAGAACATAGCGCTGGCTGATGAAAAAAGCAGATCCTTCCGCTAAACAGCACAATCGGGTGGTACATTGCAGGATTTTTTTAAATGTCATTTAATGTTTGTAACCTACAGCCAGTTACTTATTTCCAGTAAGATATTTGATTGTACAATAATCAGTAGGATGAATAATTGACGCCGTATATTCTGCAGGGATAATTCAATAAATCATAAATCGTTAAGGTTGAAGTAAGCAGAAAAATACACGCGGACATAACTCGTTGAAAGGAGTTCCCAGATGCCGCGCTTTCCACATCTATGAGAAGCCCTGTCAGCTGGTGCCCAAAACTTCACTCATTTTCTTGCATTTGAATGTAGAAATTGGAAGTTTAACAACAGACATTAGAATACGAAACACTAGAAACTTTTCAGGGTAAAAAAGATCAAACCTATTTAAGAGTCGGTGGGTTTTTAGCTTTCATTCCACACTCATTAAAATTATCTAAGTAAAATTTTGCTTCAGGCCTCCATTACAACCTCTATAATCATTTTCATCTCCAATGATTTTACTTTTTTATATATATAATCGTGTTAAGTAATAATCACAATTCCATATTTCAAAGGGCTGAGAAGATACATTTTAGATTGTGACAGAGGGACCGACAAACAGACAGATGGACAATTTGAATCCCTAAAATGTTTAAACATATAGTACATCACCATTTCGAATATGTCATTAGTGCGCTCGCAAGGTTACCATTATATCCCAGGCGAAACTATAGCCCGTTCAGTTAACAGAGGCGGCTCAAGGTCGTTATGCTTTATCACAACTGCGCTGCCATTACCACTACATGCGAAAGGGAAATTTGCCATTCGCCTACATGGAGAGAGGTCAGCTCGGGGAGATAGCCAGGGACGGGGTGGTGAGGTGGGAGGCGGTCACAGGGGAACATGACCTTGAGCCGCCAGTTAGGAGTGAACAGGGTATAACGTAGGATTCTTTGTTCGTTCGTAGTATCGGATGTTGATCTACATTACGTTGGTTAATTGCACCGATGTTACGATCAAAGCTTTCAAAACATGCAGGCGAAATGCAGATTAAGTCCTGCTGGCTATCAACAGTAACAAAACAAACAAACTAGAGATGTTATTTCATTATGGACGAAACGATGAATGTTATTATTTCTCTATGTTTCTAATTTTAGGGCGGTGGTTACCAAGGTCATATAAAGTATATTCCTACGCTAAACTCAGCTCATACCCTCCATTTCTGTTTATAATCAGAGGATGTTTAGATATTTCTACCGCATTCCGAACTGTCAACGGCGAATAGTCTTCTGGTTTGGACAGCACTTTTATTTTTGTCCACAATACTTCTTGATATTCGTTGAAAATGTCTCATGGGACAGCTGTTGTTTCAGGTTGTGGCTGGTGTTTTTTTTTAATTCTCTTCCCTAGTCATTTTGTTTCTCCTGTATATGCCTTTCCTCAACGTCATTTTATATCCCTGGCCTGTGTTTCTTGGACGTTGGTCTTTGACCGATGTGTTCATGTGCGAGACCTCATTGTTTATGAAAAAATAATTGGTCTTTTTAAGGCAGGCCTATAATGCCGTTTTGTCACTTGTGTTTGTCAACAAATGCTTTTGCGCCCGTTGCGCGAGTGAGTCCTGTCCGGTACTTTACCCTTCATGGTGCGAGTAGGTCGAGGTCGGACAATCTCTGCGGTGCTGCTGACGTGTTGCCGTGGATCGGAGTACAAGGTCCGGATGGATCTCTCCAAACAATGCCTTCCTCTCTCACTGCCTGTTAGTTCACTGGTCCAGCTGATTAAATGTAACTGGCCGTCACGCTTTGTAAGCTCTTGTCCTGACGTTTCCCTATTTTTTTCTTAGAAAAATATAGCAGGATATAGTAAAAGGAACACTCTACACCACGCCAGAACATTTTACTAGCCCGCCAACAGCAGCGGTCAAGAATATGCTAGCTCAAAAGCTTCTACAAAGGTCACATTGATGTTTTTTACTTCTTGATAGTAATTTTTTTTAAAAACCTGCAAAGGTCTCTTTGATGGTTTTTACTTTTTGCGTGTAATTAAACTATGTTACTTATATCTTTAATACTATATTTAAATATCTGTAGCAACTACAGGGTGTCCCAGAATGCTGCGTAAAAATTTGGAGGGGAGTTAGAGAACATCGTGAGGAGCGATAATTACATCGGAAAGCATGGGCGGAAACGTAACCCCAACGAGATAAAGACAGAAATGCAACCCTTCCGCAAATTGCTGTGGATTTCAATGCTGGGCCATCAACAAGCGTCAGCGTGTGAACCATTCAACGAATCATTAAGCCGCGTACTCACTAGCGAGCTGTAACTGTAACCGTTGCACGTTACTGTTACCGAATACGATAGTGAGTACGTGGCTCGCGAACCTGCCGGGGGCGGAACGCGTTGCATTCGCAGCGAGCCCACAAGAAACACGTCCACATTCTGTAACTATAACTTTTGCACGTTACTGTTACCGTGATCTATAGTGAGTACGTGGCTCGCGAGCGGAACGCGTTACTTTCCCAGCAAGCCGACTACTGTCGGTTTTTGCTGCGAATCAAAGGGCGCTCGCAATGCGTTCGTGCACGTCGAGAGTGAAGGTTGTTGCACACTGCGAACCTTCCAGTATCCTCAAGCGTCATGAGTGAATGGACAGAAGGTAAATGTCTTCAGCTGGCAGAAGCCTATCACGAGAGCAATGTCCTATGGAATCCCAAGGATTGGCAGCCCTAATTTTGCAAGGCTAAATAAACCTTTAAATAACTAAAATTACTTCAATTATTATTATTGATCATTAATAAACAAAAAAAATTATTTGTTGGTGGAGGACCTCAATGGTAACAAAAAAACACAGTGACGCTGCACTACGTGAACCATTCAATAAAAAGCTAAAACCAGATCTGAAATTACAAATTCTGAAAGAGGCTTTCTGAATACTAAAAAATACGGCAGATAAACCGAAACAGGATACGGAACTACGGTCTTTCTTTGATTTTATACAGGAAAATTTGAAAAACTATACCAAGGAAATAAAAAATGCTATTCAACATGAAATATTTCAAATAATTATGATTGCTGATCAAGGACATTATAACTCCATACAAAATTATGGTTATTACTCCACTACACAAGCTCCACACCCTTCAGCTTCTTCCTCCACTATAAATCCAGGTATAGCTTGCCCTTCTACTTCTTCCCCTAATCAAAACCAACAAACTCCTCTGCACAACCCGCCATACTCCCCGTACAGCAACAATAGCGAGTATTCATCAGATATGAGTTTAGAAAATTATGTATGATTTTTTAAAAATAAATTACATTATTATTTTTTTATTATTGAATAAAGGATTGCCTTGATTTATTATTTCAAAGCTCCTATCAGCGCCTGGCACACTTCAGGGACAATTGAGCTTATGGCTTGTTTGGAAATGCGAAAAAGATATTGTAAACTTGTAAAAGAATCACCAGTAGCTAAGTATTTCAGCGTCACAGCTAATCTGTCTTGAACCGACGCTGCTTCTCGGAACGAAGTGTTTCTTCTTTCTATCTTGGGCCCAATTATGTTCATTAGGTATTCAAAATCAGTTGGAGAGATTCTCGTGAAATTTTTGTAATCACCACTCATTTGTTAATTTCTTAAAAGAAGAATACATTCCATGAATACGCAATCTTTGTGGTCGTTTATAATCATCCAGTAAAGCATATACAAGTAAGTATGCTGCACAAGTGAGAGAGACTTCGTCCCGACATCGCGGAACTCCAAAAGAACACTGCGGATAGAGTCGACTTGTCGTTACGGTTACAATGAGCGTACACACTAGAACCTCGTAACTGTATCAGTTTGGTTACAGTTACAGCTCGCTAGTGAGTACGCTCAGTGAGGTGGCTTGGTGTTCGTCGCGAGCGAAGTTCGTTTCACGCGTCCACACTAGAACGTGGTTACTGTATCTGTTAGTTACAGTTACAGCTCGCTAGTGAGTACCCGGCTTTATCGATATGGGTTTTCGGAGCCGAAGGCCCACTCGTGTACCCTTGTTGAGCGCGCGACACAAAGCTTTACGCCTCGCCTGGGCCCGTCAACACTGACATTGGACTGTTGATGATTGGAAACATGTTGCCTGGTCGGACGAGTCTCGTTTCCGATTGTATCGAGCGGATAGACGTGTAAGGATATGGAAACAACCTCATGAATTCATGGTCCCTGCATGTCAGCAGGGGACTGTTCAATCTGATGAAGGCTCTGTAATGGTGTGGGACATGTGCAAATGGAGTGACATGGGACCCCTGATACGTCTGCATCCATTCATGTCCATTGTGCATTACGACGGACATGGGCAATTCCAGCAGGACAATGCGACACCCCACACGTCCAGAATTGCTACAGACTGGCTCCAGGAACACTCCTCTGAGTTTAAACACCTCCGCTGGCCATCAAACTCCCCAGACATGAACATTATTGAGCATATCTGGGGTGCCTTGCAACGTGCCGTTCAGAAGAGATCTCCACCCCTGGTACTCTTACGGATTTATGGACAGTCCTGCAGGATGCATAGTGTCAATTCCCGCTAGCACTACTTCATGCCACGTTGTGTTGCGGCACTTCTGCGTGCTTGTGGGGGCCCTATACGTTATTAGACAGGTGTACCAGTTTCTTTGGCTCTTCAGTGTATAATGGATGTATAGTAATAAACGGCAAAATCAGCGGTACACACTTTACACTGTTATGAGCGAATGGGCCCACTAAATAATAGATTATTTACGTGACACTTACATTTTGCTCATTACATAACTCGATCTAATTTCATACATATGAGCTATTTTTATTATTTGTGGTCTCCCCAGCGCATGTGTTCAAAATCCATGCAGTAATAAAACCAATACATACAAGATTTGTAACGCGTTTCTCAAACCTAACTAAATTTTTTATACTAAAACTTGGTTATTGTGGTAATGGCAATCTGCTTTGGATATTTTCTGTGTTTCGCACTTTGTACCTCTACTTTCTAAACAGAAATTCTTTTAACAAATGTAATTCACCTATCATAATTTCAGCGTTATTGTACTTAATAAAATAATATAACAGTCCAGTTTCCTCAACTCTACATCTTCGTGCCCATCGTATTAAAAGACGTATTCATAGGCAGATCTGCGTATATGATTCTGTATTCCATTTCGAGGTTATTTGCAGGTTATGCGTCTTTGAGGATGTATCGATTGTTAGCCCTTTTCTTTAATTTACGACGAATGTTCAGAATTGTTCTTTTTTTTTATTCCTGGCGAGTACGAATAGTTTTGTATCGTCATAGTGACACGTGTGTCCTTTACGATATTTTTTGTGACTTGTTCCACATCAACTTAAAAGGTTGCTACACGAAAACTGCTGGGTCACCGAGTAGAAAGTTCCGTCTGCAAATGTAACGCAGTTAGCCTAAGACTCGAGGCTGTAGGTGATTCAAGTGAGACCCAAATAATTAAGTAGTCCCTGGCTGGGATAAGTATGTAAAAACTCGGCTACATATTATACACTATTCTCCAGAGGATAGCAGTTGACAGATCTTTTCGAAAAATTATTTAATTACGAACTATAATGCAATAAGACATTACACGTCACTTATATTCGTATACATTATGGTACTGTCATTAAAACGTTGCAAGCAAGCTGAAATGTGTCTTCAACAATGCTTTCAAAGGTATAAATACGTAAAAAAAAAACAAAGTAGAGCGTATATCAGTGTGGAACTTCTATTCTCGTAAATAGTCATAAAATTAAAGTACACTTCGCGATATTACAGAGTATTTCTTCGAGGCATAAGTCTGTATTTTATGTTTACAGAAAAAAAATTGGACAAAATCATCTGATAACTGTTGGGAAAATCTATAGGTTGCGAGAGACATCAGCAAAATAAAAAATTTATTTGGAACAAATAAAAAACTGTTTTACTACACAGACATTTACATATAGAATGTTGATGATGATGATGACTATTATTATTATTATTAAAATTAAATTGATATTATTATTTTTCCACTGCCTTTGTATTTAGTGAATTTATTATATACTTTTGTAATTAAAGATTTATGCTAACTGAAATGGCAATATGTGTGTACAATTAAAATGATCACTTTTCAACATGAGCTTAAGCTACAGCGCACACTGTGGTGGCTGCTTGTATCAAATTATTGTTAAATTCGACCGAGCGTGGTGGGTTAGTGGTTAACGCTCTGGCCTCGCATTCGGGAGGACGGCGGTTCGAATCCCCGTCCGGACATCCAGATTTGGGTTTTCCATGGTTTCCCCAAATCACTCCAGGCACGCTATAGGCGGAATCATTGACACTGTGGTATGGTTGGCGATTGCCGCTATGGATTCACTCTGTGGGCTAGAAGCACACGAGGTAGCATTTGCACAGAAATTTCCGTGACTGACGTCATTGCTATGTGAGAATTACAGCAGATTGGCTACTAGAAGTCGAAGTCCTGTCAACACCCTCCGCGGTAACACGACTTCTTCTTCTGCTCCCTCTCCGTTCAGGATGTCGGCAACCATCTTGGCTGTCTTGTCTCTGCTAGTAGACGCTCGGATTAGCTCCGTAGTTGTCTTGGAAGTCCATATTCTCATATTTTTCAGCTAGAAGTTCTTCTCCTACCAGCAATTCTCTTTCCTGGTATTTTCCCTTGTAGAATAGACTGTAGGAGTTGGTAACGTCTATTGTTCCTCAAGATGGGGCCAAGGTACTGCAGCTTCGGTTTTTTATGGTCGTCAATATTTTCATATTCTTTTTTATTTTCTGGAGCACTTCAGCATTTGTGGTGTGATTCTTCCATGGTATCCTCAACATTCTTCGATACAGTCACATTTCAAAAGCTTGTAGCCTTTAACTGATTGTTTCCGTTAATGTCCACGTTTCAACTCCACACAGGGGGATAGAGAATACGTAGCAGCGCAGGAGTCTCATCTTCGTAGTAATGGATAAATTACGACTGTTAAAAAGATTTTTCATTTTGTTGAAAAGAGCCCTCGCTTTAACAATACGCTACTTTACTTCATCAGCATGACTAGTCAAGGGTTACTGTTTCATCTGCGAATGTAACATGTAAGGCTGAGAAATCACGCCTTGTTTGATGTGTCATGTCATTCGGAAACAAATCGGGACCCCCTTAAGCCAGTTGCAAATTCTGCTAGTTCGAAATATGGTATTCCTTTAGTCGTTATGACAGCCTAAAGTTATTATACCCAGATCACATGCAGTTGTTGAATATGCAAATGAGCCCTATTAAGAATAAGGAGAACATTATAGATCACCCTGACTCAATGCTGAGTAAAATTTTGTAATTGTTATGATGTAGCAGAACACAGGTTACGACTGTTTATTTGTGTATGTAATTTCATGGGTATAGTGCCGTTGATTTCAATATTATTGGAAGGAGGATGAGCAGGCAGAGGTCCTGGCAAACCTGTTGTCCTTGGAGAAGATCGCCAGCGGCATAGGAAGCAAAGGCGATTGGAAAAAACTGCATTAGACATCCACAGGATATCAAAAAAATTAACATTCATGATAAAATCTTTCCATAGACAAAGGGCAAATTTTATTGACAACATTAAAGGCAATCACATCTTATGGCACTTAAAGCTGTTGATCAAAAAGATAATGCTTGAAAGATATGGATGGTACCCATGAACCTAATGGTTGAGGATAAGAAAAAAAAGAAGAAGGAGGAAGGAGAAATCTTCGGCAAGCAATGTATGAAAATCCTCTTCTTGACAGCCCGAAAACTGGTGAGTTTGGTTGATTTCCAGTCTCTTTTCCCAGTTTAAAAATGTTTCTGATTGTCATTGTATGAGTGGATCACTATGATGTGTGTGTTGAGTATAGTGTGTTGCGGATGACGGATGAAAGAAGAGAAAGGATGAAACACGCTGACAACCCTTTCACGATTTCTATCTTCCGAAAGACACCAGCTGGACCACCTTATTTAAAATTCCCATCCCGTAAATGAATCACCTCAACATGTTGACTTAAGAGAGTATTTGAGTACGATAACAGTATACGCGAACAAAGTTCCGGGCAACTGTTAGCTATTGATAGCTCAATAGAAAACGTAGCGGAAGTAGAGTTCAGCATCTCAGTTCTTAACCCCGGCACTGGGCCAAGGCGGAGTCGTTATCTTCAGGGTACGGTCGCTTCACACGTCGAAGATAACGCGGTAGCTGATTTTATAGTGTGTTGAGTTTCGCTGAGTACTGTTGGAGTGCGGCTTGTAGCGCAGTACGGAGTAATGCACTCCTATCAGTCAGAATGTTTATGGGCTGTTGATCTGACTATTTCTGATATAGCAGTGACAAGATAAATGCAGATTTAAAAAAAAACTCCTTGATGAAGACAATACGAAGTGGTTGACCTCAGTGTTCAATGACATTTGCATCTCTGGCAGTATTCATCGAGATCGGCTCAAATTAAAATTTATTAAATTACCCAAAAAAGCCGGAGTTAAGTCATATGGTGACTACAGACGATTAGCCTTATGAGTCACACATTGAAACTCTTTCTGAAGGTTAATCACCGAAGGATATATAAGTTCTGTGAAAAATATGTATCACCAACACAGTTTGGATTATTTGGAAATGCACTAATGCAGTTAGAACACGAGGAGCTCTGTTCAACATCCAAATACTATTTCAAAGCTGCAGAGACATAAATTAATTGTGATGTCTATGCTTGTTTTATAGATTATCAGAAGGCCTTTGGCAGGGTAAAACCTCAGAAATTTTAAAAAGCATTGGGTTGAATGACAAAGACCTGAGAATTTTGTTAATATGTACTGGAACAAGCCTGCTTATGTGAGACTGAAGGGAGAAAATACGGATGAAGTAAAAATTCTTCGGTGTGTAAGACAAGGTTTTGTATACTGTCCCCCTTATTATTATTTAACATATATTCAGAGTGATCTTTAGGGAGGCATTGAGTGATATCGAGATGGGACTGCTGTTGAATGGAATCTGGATAAGCAATTTTGCAGACAGTCACGAAAGTTTACAATACCTTTGGATAGAGTGTCGGAAAGTAACCATGAATACGGACTTAATATTAATGTAAATAAAACAAAGTAATGGTCATTGGTGAAAACAACAATTCCCAATGCCACATTATGATCAACCAGAAGACCACTGAACGTGTATCAAGGTACACGTATCTTGGCACCACCGTAAATAGCCAATGGTATCTATCTGATCAAGTTAAGTCACGTATTGGTAAAGCCAGAGCTACTTTCAATAAAATGAATGGTCTCGTTCAAAGTAGTAATTTATCAATTACCACGAAAATGAGACTCGTGCGCTGCTATGTGTTCTCTGTCCTCCTGTATGACGTTGAAACGTGGATATCAACGGACACAATTAGTAAAAAGTTAGAAGCTTTAGAAATGTGGCTGCATCGAAGAATGTTGAAGATACCATGGATAGACCACACTAAAAATGCTCGGCAAAATTAAAAAAAATATATAAATATTAACCACCGTAAAAACACGGAAGCTATAATACCTTAGTCACATCATGAAGAATAATAGCATTTATAAACTCCTGCAGTCTGCTCTCCTGGGAAAAATACCAGGAAAGAGAACTGCTGGTAACAGAAGAACTTCCTGGCTAAAAAATATGTGAACATTGACCTCCAAGACAACTACGGAGATAATCCGAGCGCCAATTAGCAGGGACAACACAACCACGATGGTTGCCGACATCCGAAACAGACAGGAACCAGAAGAAGAAAAGAAGATATAGCTTGACGTATGAGAGAAATGGAAACCACACCTATATACGACTGGCAAGTTACGATTACTATAGGACAAGTATAAATATAGGATAGTATAAAACACTTTCATCTAGTAATGTGCATAGAATCGTCTACTTTGAAATCAGCCAGATTTTCTGAAGAATAATTTCTCCAACTTGTTGCAATAGTTATGAAAGCATTGTATACAATGTCAATATAAATTTAAAACACGAGAGGCGTGGTACTGCAGCCAACAGTGATTTGCTGTTCACCTTGGAAACGGTAAATAAGCTTGAGATCAGAGGATCACAACAAACACAGACTGCTTCAGTTTCTTCGAATCATTCTGCGGCAATAGTAATTCAGTGCACAGGCGAGCTATCCTTATTGAAGAAAACAAACGTAAACAAAACAGAGGGAGGCCTCTTAAACCTAGATGTCTGTGATAATGGAGGTAAAGTTACGCATTCTCTCCAATATCTATAACATCGAAACAAAAATAGCATTATTTGGTCACCACGCCCGGTTACTTCAACTCGCGGGGTCCCAAAGGAGGGAAGTTAGATTTGATTATTATATTTGTCGTAGAACATTAGTAGTGATATAATGAAGAAGTTGGGGGTCACTGGAAGAGGTGATGGAACGGGTGTCTATAAACCATACATTGGCGATAAAGGGAAAAGATGACCAGACCCGTAAATTAGAACATGACTGCAGGCATATGGAGAAGGGAAGTTTTCATTTATTGTGAACAGATGACAAGAGTAATTGTGGAAGGAAACGCTGAACAATTGACCTCAACAAAGGAAAACATTTAAAGAGAATATTTCGATATTGAAGATGCGGGTGTGGAGAGTAATGGCAGGTAATTGCAGCAGCTTCACCCACGTGAACTTCATATTTAGCAGAAGTAATGAACAAACCACAATCTCGTGAAGTGGTTCCTGCATGACACGATGAATTTAATTTTTTATCATTTAAATTGCCTTCACTTATGTCATGTTGCCGACGACATTACAATAACCCCCAGCTAATTTTAGTTTTATAATTGGGCAGTATGGTCACAGAAGATAGGAGAAGCTGGAAAGAAATACCATCTAGAATCAACCAAGATAAACATGCGTTTAATAAACGAAAGAATCTTTTCAAGCAAGACTAGCCTCTCAACAGATAAGAATCTTCTGAAAAAATGTGTTTAGAACATAACCTTATATGGAAGTGAATCGTAGGTCATAGGGATGGCGGAAAGGAAACGACTGAAGGCGTTTGAGGTCTGGAAGACAGAGAAGAAGAGGCATTCATGGAGAATTGCTACAAACCAATTCTCGGGTTGATAACTAAAAGAAGAATAAGAATTTAAAATGCCTTTACGAGTTATACGTTACTAAAAAAAAAAAAAAAAAAAAAAAAAAAAAAAAAAAAAAAATAAAAACCTGGAGTTACTTCGCCAACCCGGCTATAATGACGTCGACGTTGACGAGTCAAAAATCCCAAAAGGAAAAAAAAAGAATGTAAGTAACAACAATAGTATCAGAATCTAAAGAGTGGAGTTACTAAAGGAATGTTCATCTTTGGTTAATGTGATCTTTGGCACGTATCTGTTCGGTTATGAACAGATTATTATCTGCATAAGAACGATGTTACTCTCGGCGTTGAGAATTAATGCAGTCTTCTCTGGTGACTTTTCGAATGAGCAGGATGTTTTCACACGATATTTCGGCGATAGGAACTCTGTCGCCATCTTCTGGTGAGGAGATGGCGACAGAGTACCGATTGCCGAAATATCCTCAGAAGATGCCTACAGAATTATGATCGCCGAAATATCGTGTGAAAACACCTTGCTCATACGGCTAGACATCCGACAAGACTATATTATGATTATTATCTATTTCTCCGTTCACGTAGTAATAAGACATTTCCAGTTTTTAAACGAGATCCTAACCTTACCATCTATGAAAACCCCATTCAAACCGGTTCAATATTTTTGCGTTATGCGTAGACAAAGAAAATCCACGGAAACAGATACTTACAGATTTGTATGTATAGTAATTTGATTATTTTTTTTCATTTACTGTAGCTTAAGTATCGGACTCTAAGTAGCGCTTATGGTAAAACTTCCGTGTTTGTTTTATTTTAATCATCAGACAAAGCACCTCGTGACGAAAACGTAGGTGATACAGTCCACGACGTTCATAGTTTGTGTCAGACGACTCCTCGATTTCCCAGCCGAGGTAGTAGAATGCCACAAGCAGTCAATAAGAAGTACTAAACGGTGTTGCATTGTAGGTCCAGGACGTGCCTTGGTGCGGGATCAGCATTAGCTAGCTAGGCGTTCAGATAATACGGGGTCAGCTAAAGTCCAAGGCGAACGATCCCTGATGCATGCCTCACTGCCAGGCGACAATGATGCCCACAAGAGAAGCCCGCCAAACGACTAGAGAGTGTCCATAAACTACGTGGCTCGGTCTAGGGGGGGGGAGGGGTTGGCTGGAAAGATACGGTGAGGTACGTGGTTGAGGAGAGGGGAGGAGGAGATTCCAAGCCACGTAGATTTTCATCCATGTTATTTTTCACAGTTAAGAAATGAGGTACAGAACACACAACAACATGTAAATATTTGTTTCCGTCATTTAATTATCTCCGTATGTAATTTACGATAGTTTGACAAGAATCAATAGGGAAGAAAGCTACGTGCTACGCGGAGGGATACGGGGGGGGGGGGGAGTTCACAGGAGGCAAAAATGGAGCTACGTGATTTATGGACGCTCCTCTATCACTTTTTACGCAATCCACATACGACAATAAAAAACAGCATTTTACAAGCCCAAAATTTCAGTCTTGAGATGGTAACTATATGTTCTGAAGCCGTCGAAATAATTTTTGTATGACAGACATCTTGTGCATGTGAATTTTATATCTCTGATGAGACACTTTACCACTGAGCTTCCAGACAAACTGCTGCAAGTGGACTACAATAAAAACAGAAATAAATACTGGAGTGAGAAGGTGTACAGCGATTTTCTCCTGGTATTAATTTTGTTGAAATTGCTTAACCTAACAGCAAGGCTGGGTTGTAAGCTCAGACGCAAGTAGTCCAATGTGTCCAGCAATTATATAAACAGTTCACCGATTTAAGATTGCGGTAATAGACTTTAAATAATGTCTTCTGATTGTATAAAGTCAATTCAGTTGAGTTTTAGAATATACCAGCATTTCACGCACACTTGGACCTCAAATCTCGCAGACGTAACGAAAAAAACACAATTTGGTGAAGTAATTCCCACATAAAAAAACGTTGAATTTAGTTTTAAATAATTTAAATTGCCTTCACGACTGTTATAAAACTGACGTCAGTAGTACTTCCCCTGTGGGAAGCCCGATAATCTATCTATATATAAAGATGAATGTATGTATGTTTGTTTGTTGGTTTGTTTATTTGTTTGTTCTTCATACAAATCCACAGTTTTAATCCGATTTCGATGAAAGTTTGCACACTTATCCTTTGAAACAAGGAGAAAAATACTGGTTGAATATTTGGTTGAAAAATTTTCTGTATAAATAATACATGTTGTCTTATAATTTCGAAAAATTACTGACGGCGATAAACAGACGCGTATGATGTGTAGGTCTCTGTACTGCCTTCCAATATAGCGGTATGGTAGCTTGTAGTGTACCCGGTTTAAGGATTGCCACCAGCTGCTATTACTCTCTATCATTAAGTTTTATTTTATATATATATAATATCTTGTTCGGTTTTAAATGGGCGCCATGGAAGGAGTCCTTCCAGAATTTTCAATAAACAATTATAATTGTAATTACTTGTTTTATTATAAAGAAAATTGAATTAATTCATCTACTGATGAAAAGGTGATTGCATTGAATAACAAATGTAACAAGAATTAAATCGATATAATAAATTGATTAAATGAACAATTAAATTATAAAACATAAACAAAGTCCGACTAACTCAAAATCAGAGAGCACAAGTTCCTACAAGTTTTCGTTTTCGGGTACATGCGCCACACTTTGCCTCGGTTTGTTCAGGCGGAATAATAATGTTGTATTTACCATCCAGCTGACGTTTATGTTGAAGTCGGCGCTGTCCGGATTTTCTTGAATTTCTGCGCGCAACACACACAGAACAAAATTTTATCGTCGCACTTGTTTAACACTGGACGAGCACATTCGATTACTATTCTATCGAACGGCGTCTTACTGGCAGCTGCAGTCTTCTCCTCAAAACGAGGGTTTCACCATGAAACAACAAAAAAAAAACTATTCTGAACTTATTATCAATTAATGGAGTTATCCCTCCATGCATACACACACACACACACAATCCTCTGCACCTCACGCACCGCTCGCACAGGGCGGACTGTCCACTCAAGGAATGCGGTCCACTTATCTCCCTTCCCATCTCCAAACACCTGCACTACACTACAAAGGGTGCCGCGGTGGATGCACTGCGAAAATAGTCTCCGCTGCTAGCACCGACCAACGCTCGCTAGTAAAATATGAAGCTGCCGCGAGCGGACCGCTTCAAGCTCAGTGGTTAAAACGGTTGCTTACTGATGTTTGGATCGTGGTCGCCGGTTCGAATCTCCGTGGAGGCAAAGATTAAAAAAAAAATGTTTTTGAATGTAAGAGTCACGCCTGGACCGTCGGTTATTCTGATTGAATGTTAAACTGTATATATCACAAATTTAAGCGTTCAATGCGAGGCAAATCGTAGGTAGTCTTGCAATGCTGCAGGTGTACACTTCTTTACTTTATAATGATTCCTTAGTGGTTGTTCGCAGTCAGTGTGATCTGCAGTAATAATACTATAAATGCGGAAGTAAGTCTCTGTCTTTTTGTTACGTTTTGACGACTAAATGGCTATACCGATATTAATGAAATTTGACACGAAAATCTGTAGGACGGGCACAGGACATTTTTTCCGGTATCATTAACAGTTGTAGTCACGAAGTTTTGAGAACTTATGGAATGGTGACAGAAATATGTTGGAAACTGATTCTCTTCATGAGACAGGTTCGACGGTAGAATGATATAGTGATAGCCTTCCTGCCATACGATGCCGACTCGGTGTTGTTTGGGACAAATCGTTCGTTACCAACAACTTTCTATATTCAATTCTGGCAAAGAAATTCTTAATCCACGCGTACGAAGTCGCGGGTATCAGCTAGTATTTTATATAAGAGATACACCGGGAATGTCTCCATTCATTCACGAATTAAGTTTTTAACAATTTAAGTTGCATTCACTAGTACCATTACAAAATAATCCAAGCTGCATAGGCAATTATAGTACTAATCAGAATCCAAAGAGTTTTGTGTTTGCCTCTGCGATAATGTAATCCGTGGCACCTGTCTGTTCAGTTTAAGAATTGATTATCATTTATTACTCCGCCCTCCGATCACATATATTCACAAGACATAAATTGAAACCTTAGCATTTAAACTATGTAAACCCTATACAAATTTGTTCGGTAGTTTTTGCGTGATATACGGGGGCAGGCGATTGGAATGGAGGGTATGTAACTGGAGTGTTTGCGTACCCCAATATGAAAGAGTCTGTAAGTGATATTGTTTGTCTGGCTGACTTTGTTTGTGGGAGCGTTCAGAGTAGAGTGTCGGTTTTGTTTTGCGTAAGAGAGGAAAGATTGGTAAGAGAACGCGAAGCTTGGTGCTGGCCCTTGGAGGCTTACAGGTAGCTTACTTTTCCGAACGACACATGGAGGTTCTCCAAATTTTACACCCTCATCCGACGGAAGAATCACCGTCAATAGCGTCGCATGCGATCATTGCATGCACACTGCATAGAGGATTTGGATTTAAACCAGGCTTTTCGTACACATCTGGTGATTAGGAACCGTGTTACACCATCTCTCCTCCAATGCCATACAAATCTTGATACTGAAAATTTCTTCCAGCACCAGGACTCGAGCCAGCTAACTCTGTGAAATATGCCGTTACGGCAACGACCTAGTCAACACTGCAGAGAGTTAGCAAAAACATCCTTAGAAGATGTCAAGCGTCTATTGAAGCCGATGGCCAACATTTCCAGCACGTGATATAAGGTAAGAAATCAGCGCACGCATGGGACGTTCCCGAGCACAAGCGATGCGCCGTGTGACTTCCCGCCAAGCGAGGCGGCGCTGCCCCGGGCGATTTTTCCCGTGCACGCGGACGCGTCATAAATGAAACGCCCTGTAGAATCTGCTACGCCTTGATAAAATTTTCGATGATGAGTTCAAGTTACGCCTATTTTAACTCTGGCGTATCTTCGACTCTCATTTATGCTGGTTCAACCTTATGTTATCGGCAACCAAGCTATGCGGGTAAGCGGTAATGTTCTGACATCGCATTCGGGAGGACGCGGGTTCTAACCTCCGTCTGGGCATCCAGATTTGAGTTTCCATGATTTCCCCAAATCACTCCACGTGCATGCCGGAATGCTTCCTTTAAAAAGCCGAATTTCTTCCCGTTTCTTTCCCACCTCTAACGACTTCGACGTAGATTACTCGTAAAACAAAAACAAAATATCGGCGATTAGGCTACGATCCGGCGATAGATATTCAAAACGCGATCTGTGAGATTAATGAAAAACCAAAGCCAACTGTTCTGTTACAACAACAACTAAACATTAGAACAATAAAAAATACCAAATTTTAATGTAATGTGTTTGAGATTAAAGCATGTTTCAGCTGTATCTACACTGTGAAGGAATGATGTGTTGCAAATGAGTTCACACAATGCGAATCACAAAGGAACGGGTTAGCGATTATGAGTGGCTGACAATAGTTAAAGCTTCAAACGCTGGGTTATCGAATACGACACTGTCATTCGTTAAACATAACTGCCTTTAGATCGCTGGATGACTTGTTTTATGTTGCCCTCACCGAGTTACACTTTGGAATTGGTCCCAGGTCAACTATATTACACTTGAGTTAAGTCGTTACTTCATACGGCCAAGTTCCACGTGGTTAACAACAGGTGACACATCTGCCCCAACTTAGATGCGTGTATGTCAGTGTCACTATGTATGAAGAGGCGATCTAGGGGCTAGAGTGCTAGCTCCGCGTGCGGAAGGCCGCCGGTTCGAATCCGGCCGCGGGCATGGATGTTAAGTGTTGTATGTCTGTGTGAATGTCCTGTCCGTCCTGTGGCGTCTATACACTGAAAGCAATTAAAAATCACCTTGAGCTGGCTGTATGGCCTCCGTAGCCAAATGCCATTTAAAAAAAAAAAAAAAAAAAAAGAGGCGATAACTCTGGTACTCATGTCGCTGTGTTGGCAGAAAGTTGTGCAATTACAATACTGCAATGTTGTCCTACCTTCCATGTCAGTAAAGAAAAAAACACTGTAATTAAGATTATACTATAGTGATCTCTGCATGGTAGAAAAAATCTTACTAAGGCATTTCGTTTCTCCTAAATCGTCAACGTCTATGCAATATGTTTTTGTGTGCGTAATTATGTATTATTACTGTTTTTCTTCCGAGCAGACGTTAATCGCTGCGCTATGGACATTCGGTCTGATAGCTTTTCATATTTCTCGAACTGTCTGGAATACTTCTGTTAAATTAGTTTTTTTAGAAACAAAACTTTAAGTATTAGACACATTTTTTTAAATTTTGACGGTATTTAATTAAAAAAATATAGTTAAACGTTGTGTTTACATTGGTTGGCTAAACAAAGATTATTTTGTGCTGTTTCTGTTTAACTTTAAAACATTGGCCAAGCTCTTGATGGAGTATTGTGGGACAATATGCTACTCACGTTATGAGGTATCAAACTGGAACTGGAGGGGTGCATAGGAGAGAGCTAGATTTGTCTATGGATATAACCAAAGTATGCTCTTAGTAATTGAAATGACAATTATTTTTGTACTCTGAGAGAGCCAATGAGCACTGCCGAACAAGGAGCTGGACAGCAGGGTATGCTAACATTACCTATTTCCATGTGACTGCCGCGTGGAATTGCCCATTTAGGAAACTTGTCTGTTGTTGGTATTAGCCTATCCCCTCCACTGTTTCTCAAACATAATCTGTCGTCTTTGTAGGAGAGCAACGCAGACATATTTGAGCTACTTAAATAACTATTATTTATATAAGAGAGAAGGGTTTTACAGCATTTGAGTGGTATATATTAATAAAAAGATTATGAGTTTTGAGTTGCGTTAACATCTGATAATACTGGCATGTTTTGTGGGACCTAATCTACACGCACATTATCAAGCAGCTGAATTAAACACGCAGCTGACACAGTGACCGTTATGCCGAGAGTCTTCAATGTTGATTTGAGATAAGAACAGATATGATCACCTTGTGAATAGGGATACAGACTACCAGTTCAGCGTTTCGTGAGATACAACGCTTACAATTTTGAAAGCAACGTGACGAGAAGTTTCAAGAGTATTGAGGACATGAGAGACCAATTCTGTATGCTAGGTCTGTCCGAAAAGTATCCGACGTTCCTTCATATCTTCGCTCCTGACAATTTTAGCGCCATACGCTGGGTGTAAGTGTCAACAGTAATGCTTCACGGAACCCCCCACCCCTTCCCCCTCCCCCTCTTGCCGTAGTTGTTGCCAGGATGCCTTAGTTAACGTGCAGCTTACAAAAGTGTTCTGTACGTTCGTCGCATTGTGCTATCGTAAACAAATGACGGAAAGATCGGAGCAATGAATTTGTGTTAAATTTTACTTTAAACTCAAAAAGAGTTGTGCGGAGACCATCGAAGCGATGAAGATGGCATTAGGGGATGTGTGTATGAGCAAAACACAAATAAAAGAGTGGTATAAGCTGATCAAAGATGGCGGCACATTAGTTGATAGTAACTCTGGGCGACCTTCTACGACGAAAACACCGGATAATATCGGACGTGTGCGATGAGTGAAGATCGTCGATTGGCTGTGCGAGAACTAGAATAAGATCTTAGAATACTGAAAACTAGTTATTTGGAGGTTTTAATAGAAAATTTGCAAATGTTTCACGTGTATGCGAAATTCATTCCGAAATTGCTAACGGTGGAGCAGAAAAACCTTCACCTTGAAATCATTCAGCACAATTTGAAAATGGCCAATAATGATGAATATCTGCTTAAAAAGTTTATGACTGGTGATGAATTGTGGGTTTATGATTATGATCCCGGAAAAAAAAAGAAACATGCCGTCTTTGCAGTGGAAGCTGTCAGCGCAGCCACGACCGAAAATAACGCGCCAAAGTTGGAGCAATGTTAATTCGTTGCTGATTTTTTGTTATTATTATTATGAGGGTGTTGTAGACCATGGATATGTTCTTAAAGGTCAGACAATCAACAAGAATATTATCTTGAAGTTGTGAAAAGATTGCGTGAAGAAAACGGCATCAGCTTTGGTCAAGCGATGACTAGCTTCTTCATCACGATAACGCGCCAGCGTATGCATCGAATCTTGTACAGCAATGTTTGATAAAGCACAAAGTCATATAGTTCCTTCAGCCTCCGCCTCATCCTGAAGTATCTCTCTGTGACTTTTGGCTGTTCCGAAGATTAAAAATGCCGCTCAAATGACACGGAATCGACGACATAGAAACCCTCGTAACTAATACGACGAACGCTCTACAGGCAATATCAAAAAACGAGTTCCACGACTGCTTCCAAAAGTGAAAAGACCATTGGGAACGTATTTTTTAATCAAATGGGGACTGCAGTAGAAATTCAATTATCCGAACTCCGAGTATCCGAATCGCTTTTTTAATGAAGCCGGAAACGTGATGGTGATTCGTCAGATCCTGGGTATGAAATTCTAAATTATGATGAACTTATTGAAAGAGTAGAAAGTGTTGAGGAAGAAGACGACCTTAATGTCTAAGTTTAAGCAGACACGGGATCATCAGCTGGTCACGAATTTGCCGTTGAAGTGGATGGACCGTCAGCCCGAGTGTGGCCACATGCAACTTTTCACTGTCAAGCGGATGCGCGACTTGGCTGCCCGAAACGGATGAACACAGTCAAACAGCTTACTTGGACCGAGATGTTCAGCAGGCAATGACTTTTATTAACAGTACGGTAAGTACATACGTTACAAAACATTATGTCTATTTCTTATTACGTGACGCTGAGCAACATTAGTACAGCACTTGTAACGATGCTTAACATGTAAAAGTGTTGCCTTTTCATTTAAATAATTAAAAGCTCCCTTTCTTTAAAAATAGTTTTTTCCTCCATTTTCAGTATACAGTAATTAATTAAAATAGACCCTTTTCGGAAAAATAAAATTATCCTTATTTTTGACTATCCGAATAAGGTCCGGTCCCAATTGATTCGGATAATTATAGTTCTACTGTGCTTCGAAGGATGCCACCAGTCCGATGACGTAGAATAACACCAGCGGGGAAGTATGAAGGAAGGTCGGATATTTTTGGGACAGACCTCGTAAATATGTAGAATACTCAATTCCTTCCCCATAGTGCGTCTAAATGGTCACGTTTGTAACGGGCGTTGTTAAGTGTAGGGCGTTGTTTATGTTCTGTATCTGGGGATGAAACAGCGGAGACTGAAAACCTGTGCCGGCTTTTCTGTCCTTCTCTTCGAAAGGAAATATCGAGTTTACATTCCCATGCAACACATCATCAACAGTGTTATATGTTTCCTCTCTATACGGATTGCGAACCTTACAATTTAGCCAAGGTGTTTGGGAAACAATCATATGGTTCGGAATTGTGCACCACAATCTCTCCGATCTTGCTGATCAAAGTCCCAAATGAAGAAACCAGCCAATTTCTTGACAAGCACCAGATCTGCGCTTAAGTGCCTGGAGATCACTTCAGAAATCTCTCGGTTTTTATCAGAAACCTGTGTATTTGTTGAGGTCGAGGACATCATATCGGGGATTAGAACGGAAAAACTGTAATTACTGATACACAGCTGAAAAGGAAAGAAACAATTTTCACATCACTTTGCATCATTAATTCGTTATCTTCCCAACTGGATCCTGTGATTACGGAATTAGTTTCCATTGCATTATCGAAGCAATGCAATGGAAACTAATTACCTTCATTAGTTGTTAATAACTTCCCCAAGACTACTATTTTTAGATTTCAATACTGTGAGGGTTTTGCTTGTTGATAACCGTTGTTCCCCTGGGTATTCTGGACGTTGTGGGCCGAAACAGTTCAGCAATTCGGCCACGAACGATTGCAGAACATAATTTTTTTATCAGGTTCTTGTGATAGTACCAGCTTGAATCTGATTTAAAGGTTATGGTACTGATGGTAATTTTCACCAATTTGCTACTGATGACTGTATAGCCCAGGATCACTTCTCGTTCTCTATTTTTTATGGTTTTATGCCTCGTCGACGTCGTGGTCATTAGAGGCAAGATGGGACGGGGGACAAGGAACGGGAAGGAATTTAGCATTGGGCTTTGTAAGGATGCATCCAGGCCTTCGCCTGGAGTGATTTGGGGAAACCATGGAAAACCCAAATCTGTATGTCCGGACGGGAACGCGAACTGGTGTCCTCCCGAATGCGAGGCCAGAGCGTTAACCGCTCACACACCACGCTTGATTTCTCCCTGTCGAGCGGAGGCATACTACCCATCCAGCTGACCCGAATAATGCCTCTGTTATCTTCTCACAGAACTGAATTGCTCTGGCCCTTACGATATTTATTCTTAACTTATCAAAATACTCCACACGTGAAACCTCAGATATGAAATTATACATAAGTAGCTAGTACCCACGACTTCGTTCGTGTTTGTAAAGAATTTTGATTGACAGCTACCGACATCTAACCACCATAGTCAACGATGGGAGACTCGATGCTATTACCACAAACAAACACCAATCGTCTATGGTATGTAGTTGTGGCAGAAAAGTGACATATGCCGAGACACATGTCATTGGTCGAAATACGAAAATATCCTTGACCAGCCACTTTCAACCACCATATCTCCTACAGGCTACACTCTCACAGTTACTGAAATTCGGCCAACTTTGTGATCGATAGGTGACTCTGTGTTACTATCACATACAATCTGCGATAGATGTTTTCGCTGAAAAGTGATACACCAAGACACATGCGTCTTTGACAGAAATATGAAAGTGCCGCAGGACGACCACTATCAACCACCATTTCTCCCATACCCCCATAGCTACCGACATCTAACCACCATTGTGCACGATAGGAGACATGATATTACTACCACACACAAACACCAATAGTCTATGCTATATAGTTGTGGCAGAAAAGTGACATATGCGGAGACACATGTGTTTGGTCGAGATACGGAAATATCCTTGATCGGCCACTTTCAACCACCATATCTCCCACACTCCCACAATTACTGGAATTCAGCCAACGTTGTGATCGACGGGTGACTCTGTGCTACTATCACTACAAACGCCAGTGATCTGCGATAGATAGTTTTCGCTGAAAAGTGATACACCAAGACACATATGTGTTTAGCAGAAATATGGAATTGACGCAGACCGACTACTTTCAACCCCCATATCTCCCACACCCCCATAGCTACCGACATCTAACAACCATAGTGCACGACAGGAGACTCGATTCTACTACCACACACAAATACCAAAGGTCTATGCTATGTAGTTGAGGCAGGTAAGAGAAGTATAAGGAGACACAAATTTTTGGTCGAAATATGAAAATGCTTTGCATTGGCCAACTTTAATCATCATATCTCCCACTTCCCCGCAGCTATCGACATTCGGCCAACGTTGTGCACGACTGGAAACTCCATGCTACATCCACACACAAACACCAGTGATCTTTGCTAGGTACTGGTGGCTGAAAAGTGAAATATAGGAAAACACACACACACACACATATATATATATAAGATTTTAAATCTTATATATACATCCTTGTCAGAAAACGAAGTTCAACACTAAGCAAAACACTTCTACTAACACTGATTCAGTTTGCTTTGTGTCTATTTTGTCTCATATTATTCCAGATATTGTAAGTTTCTTTTACTTTTTTCGTTCGTGTTTCTTTCTTCAGTTCGATTGAGTAACAATAAAGAATCAGTAGCGAAGATTTTAACTCAAAATATTGATATCTCAGCTCGGTTTATTTATTTGAAAAGAGGTGTAGTGAGGAACCAGTTACGAGATTAAGTTACAAAGCAACCACAAAATAAGGAATGGAATCACTGGCTCTGGTATATGTTAAAATTGATATGATTTTTTTTCACAACTTTTTTCAGTGACAGGATACTATCTCCAAATAACATGATACAACACTTAAAAGCTGTCAGCTTCCCCAGTAGTTTGGTTATAATACGTCTTGAATTTCCAAACCAGTTTGTGCAGTTCCGTTACTGAAAGGAATAATGTTAACTAGTTTCTTCTTCCTCTCTCTTTTTTTTTAAGTCATTTCTTACATTGTACTAAAACACGCGTTTTATATAAGTCATCACACAACTTTTCGCACGTCATCCTTTAAGATTTATGTACAAAGTTCATAATCCAATTAACCTCTGAATAGCTCTTTTATCTTGTCACCTGATAAAGAAAAGTTTATAAAAACACTTTGTGTGACATACATTATGTGGATTATATGTGTTAAATGGTTTTGTAAGATCATGATTCAATACCTACGTCAATAAAAATTAAAGTCACATCAATTTTTACATCTTGTAGAGCAATGATAAAACAGTAACTTACTTCATATCAGATCCCTATCAAAATAAACGATCTGCTGATTAGACTTAACAACAGGTAGACAAATAAAGAAAACTCTATGAACATTCTCGATGGTTAATGATTGGTGTTATAATGATGAAAGAAAGTCTGGAAACAATTTTCGTCATATATCTTTGTTCATAGTCTGATTAAAAAATAAAAATCATCTACTGAAACCACTGAGAGAGCATTTTAGAAAGTTTGGTTTCTTGTACGATGACAGTATTGCTGATAACCGAACCACCAAAATCGCCGCATTTGTGTTCGCAAGCAGTAAAAATAGAATTACAAATATGAAGTTACTTATTACAAACTAGATATAACAAAATGGGAGAAATATTTGGAAAAATAACAAGTTTCAATTAATGTTCAGCTAAAACAAGATTATTATTATTATTTTTTACTTATAGTTCTACGCCTCGTCGACGTCGAGGTCATTAGAGGCGGCATGGGATTGGGGACAAGGAACGGGAAGGAATTCAGCCATGAACGTTTGAAGGAAGCATCCCGGCATTCGCCTTGAGTGATTTGGGGAAACCATGGAAAATCCAAATCTGGATGCCCAGACGGGGATTCGAACCGGCGTCCTCCAGAATGCAAGGCCAGACCATTAACCGTTCACCCATCATGCTCAAGAAAATGTTGGATACTAAGTTAATGTTAGTTCTGAGACGTCTTCTTTCACGAGAGACAAGAAATAGCAGAAAATTCGGTTAAGAAGTATAAATCGTTTTCGCAGAGGCAGAAACTTAACAAAGATATAATATATAGAAGTATGGTGATCATATTTAAAAATCTCTCTAATAGTAAAAAGAAAACGAGCTAAGCCAGGTATTCAACCCGAATTGAGACCCCTCCCCCCCGAATGAAGTATATTTAGTATGGTGTCTCCTCATCTAACACACATTTCGGATGAAAAAGATGAGACTGCATTCGTTTTGCACAACAATCAATACCTGACACTTTCGGGTTAAATAGCCAACTCCGCTTCTTGGATCTACAACGACGCGCCACGTTTCCCTTCGCGCTTCTATTTTTCAAAACCAATCAAATTTACTGTAGGTAAATTCTCGTTTCTAAATGAAAAAGACTTTTCTGTCTGGAAAAGGGAGGAAAAACAAAATGTGTGTTACCTAGGTTGTACGGGTTGAACCGCGTCAATTTATCAAAACCTAACGTTTCGGCCATCATTATTTGACCTTCTTCAGAAGACTGTCATGGTTGGAATCGCTGCCGCCTATATATAGCTCCCGAAGAGCGCGCTAATCATTGGGAGTGACGTCACTCAAGCTACCACCGCAGGCGTGGCAGGTCCGACGGAGGCTCGGGACAATGACCGCGGAAGTCTGCATACCCAAACAAAATGTGTATTTGGATCCAAATTCTTCTAACCTAACACTCAAAAAATTACCAGGCGAATAACACCTAGAATGTCTTACAACATTTAAATGAATGCATAAATTATTTAGGGCCCAATAATCCGTATTATTACCGGTATAATAATACATATTTTACTTATATTTTATCTGAGCGATAACTGCTCGATCGTCATATGAATATAGCTTTGTGGGAAATTGGCAGTGATGTGTGGTAAAACTGTATAAATTTCTGCTAGCATATGCTGCCATGTGAAAAGGAAGAGTTGGTTTAACGGTAGCTGTTAAATACTTTAAGTACAGAATATGGATAAATAAAAAAAAAAATCTACATTTAAAAGTCCAAGACGGGAATGTTATAGGATTTCATGAAATCCCAGTCTCTTTTTATGACTTTCGAAAGTTAATTACTAGAATGGACAAGTAATACTGTTTCCCATACAAAAAAAGTAACGTAACAAAGTTTCTGGTGGTCAAGGAGTGGAAATGTTACCAAAAAAAAAAAAAAAAAAAAAAAAAAAAAAAAAAAAAAAATCTTGAATCTGTTGTTACGTCTCTACAAGTAATTTTCCTTTAACAGTTTTACTGGAATCGCTGCTCCCAAACGTTAGATATATTGTTTCCCATTTCTTGTTGAACGATTAAGTTTTTATAGTCATGGGCTCATAGCAACAATCACAGTCTATGAACTAAGAAAATACAACTTCTACAAGAACTGTTATCTCTGGTGCTTGTTGAAGAATTGATGCACGTGTATTCCTTTCTCATGTATGCAGATAAGAAGACTGATTCATTTACAGCTTTCTTTTGATAACGATGAGTGATAACAACACTGTATCGAATGTTTAGAAACATTCCAATTTTGAGATTGCAACAGATATCTCCCTTTGGAATGGCCAGAAGATTTTCTTCCGTTTATTTTAGCCATGTTTCCTAGTTGCCTTTTTTTTTCGACAGACTTTCTTACACTTGATAACTATAGCAGTACAATCAGACTGACGGGAAATATAACATATAACTGTAAAAACTGGAACGATAAGATTTTGATAATTCCATTCCAAGGTTTTTTTTATGTTAATTTGCTATACACATTTTTAATAACTTCAATATAATACGTTATTTTTACGTTAAATTTCACAAAGAGAAAAACTATGGTTAGTTATAATCTTTATTGACGATATATTTTCAGCACGATAGCCAAATAATGAAATTACTTAATTACCAATTTCTGTTTTAAGATCTGCATTACGTGCTACTTTCTTATCATCTAAAATCACTTTTTATTAAAAAAAAAACATAGATCGTTTTAATTTTTCATGTACCTTACGGTATAATAAATATGAATGTCCATTTTAAATTAAAACATTAAGTTTGTCAGCAAGATTGGAATGTATATATATATATATCGCATGTGAAGTTACTGCCATTAATTCTTGTTTAGGCTGATGCAACAGATGATATTGTCATAGTTTAGTGAAAAATTTCATGACAATTCAGTTTTATTGTTAGTTCTCTCCATGTTTTGTTGCTGTTGGGGCTTAAAAGGGTTTCTTCAGCAACACTATCAGCGTCTAAATATAATATAAGATATCTTCTGGTTTTGTCGAAAAAATAATCAATTTCCGTGAATTTAACTGCTTTAGGGAGCGAAAGCTCCAACAAAAACACAAAATTAAATGTAGATGTTACCATTATTTCTACCTCGCTGAGGACAGTTTAAGAAAATATTGAAGTGTTACAAACGATACACAAAAAAATGACTGATTGTAAAGTGGCTCGCTTCACCATAAAAAAAATCTCCTCATGAAAGAGCGTTGAAAGCTGATAAAAAAAGTAAAACTTCTGTTGTGATATCAGGTTCAGTGTTGAAAACAACAGAAATTTTGGTAATCTAAGCTTTTAGAAGTTCGAACTACGACATGCAATCTACCAAATTTATAAGCTGAGAGAAATAAACATGATTTTATGTATCATTAATAATGATGTACATAGGGAACGATGTTACAACTACGATGGGACTAGTTGATCGTTAAATATTATTCACCATTCTTCTCTGCAAGCTGTTGAGTTGATAGTTACAGTTCAGATTCCGATCTTTTTTTCCGCTGCTTTTGTTATTGCTCCTCTTGACGTAATAGTTTTACCTACTTCTATTTACGTCTTACATCATTATGCTGCTGTGCCCTCGACTTGTTAGCTCAAGGGCGACTTCATCATTGCCTACCCCAAACTCGTGATGTACACACAACAAAAATTCTACTGAAGGTTCAAGCGTGATCCCATCAACTTTTTTTCAACATAAACAAGAGGGGAATTTCCAACACAACAATTAAATTAAATCCAATAAAGACTCGTTTGGTTCGTACATGTGCTAAATTTACTAATATTACATTCCTGGTAATACGTTAATCATTTGAAGCTGGCTGTCAGAGATAATATCGAAGTAATCGTCTGTGTAACCCGTTTCCCAATTTTGCTTAGACTTTGATCCTATCACCAATTTGCAAGAATCCTTCCGACTAAATCCAGCTGAGTGGAGAAAATTCGCCAACAGAATCCTTTACAGAGAAATAAGTCTCCCTCTCTGTATGTTTTTCTTGCCCATCTCACTCCAGCAGTTGCTATCTAAACCTGCCATTTTATAAGCCCTGACTACATGTCGGGAAGCTATTTAGTTTCGTTTTTTTTCTTCTTTCTTTTGTCTTTAGGACTCACCGTTATTGAAGTCATTGTAGGAGGGAGAGGATTGAAGACAAGTAACGGGAAGGAATTTGGTCATGTCCTTTATTGAAGAAAAATCGTCCTGACATTCACCTGGAGTGATTTCGGGAAACCATTGAGAACCGAAATCTAGATCTGAATCCGCATGTTCCCGAATGATATTACCGGACATTACCGTCCAGTCATCGGTCTCGTTTCGTAATTTACAAATTAGACAGCGTTACGTATGAAATTGGCGAGGAAATTGAAAATGTTAAAGACAAGCTTCAATTAAAAAAAGGTTTGTTTAGTAACTGACACCGGTCCAGAAGAGGAATCTATGTAAATAAAAGTCAACGTGTGCTTTTTTTCCGGCACCACTTACGAATGGCTACGACCAGTTTTGTGAAACTCCGTACTCATGTTTCTCAAGGGCCGATTAAAATTACAGGGATAGTCAAAATGATTGCAGTGATTTCAGAAAATTACTGCAGATTTATTATTTGATATATACTTACAAGATTACACAGATATACAGGGCGTTCGCCGGAAAACGCTACCCTCCCAGTCTGTTGCCGTCGGCAACTTGCTCGGTCAATCCAGCCAGCAGTTTCCGCCACACGCCACCGTGAATCACCGCACTGTTTAACACCTCCGCTGCCCCAACAGTGCAGTGCAGTGACCCTTACATTGTTAAGAACGGTTTCTTTGCATTGTAGATAGTTTGTGACTTCAGTCCCTCTTATTAATCAGTGTTGTGAATAAACGTTTCTTTGCGGTTTGGCTGGTTTGGGGCTTCATACTCTTATTAATCTGTACCGTGTTTGAGTGTGAGTAAAATTATGGTACGTTACAGTTTGCAACAAAGAATATTTCTCTACGATACATATGTGAAGAAGAAGTCGTTTAAAAAGTGTCGCAGTAAATTTCGTCGCGAATTTCCTGGCGCTTTACTGCCAGCTAAATCAACAATTCTGCGTCTGGTTAAAAAAGTAAGAGAAACGGGTTCATTTTTTAACAAAAAGAGACTGTCGGTCAACCGTATTCTCACAGAGGAGAAAATTGACGATATCGCTTTTCGACTAGAACAGTCACCCAAAAAATCATTAAGTCAGTTAGGGCAGCGTGTGTCTCGAAATATGTTCAGAAGATGTGAAATGTGCATTACACAAGAGGGTCAACACTTCCAGCATCTTTTATAAGGTAAGCTAATGAATTACGTCACATTTAAATGCTTAGCACACAAGTTTATGAAGTTTATGAAGCGTAATTATTATGAAATAGTCCGCGGCCGACGGTCGAACAATGCCGGAAACTGAGCGCTCGCTCGCCGGGAGCAGTTTCTTCCTTGTAGCGCTAACAGTGGGTTGCGTTTCCCGGCGAACGCCCTGTATAAACAAACCGTGAAAGTTTTTTTAAGTGTCTACAGATGCTCGATACGTGCACCTTTAGTGACTCTGCACACATCAAGTCGATAATTGAGTTCTTCCCATACCCGATGCAGCATGTTTCTATCAATGAGAGCAAATGCATTGGTGATGCGAACCCGTAGGTCTGTCTGGTCTTTGCGGTTTCGTAAAAGACACAGTGTTCGTGCCACCAGCCCCAGTTGTTCTGCCAGACCTGCGGGTTCACATCACCAATGCATTTGCTCTCATTGACAGAGACATGCTGCATCGGGTATTAAAAGAACTAGATTATAGACTTGATGTGTGCAGAGTCACTAAAGGTGCACATATTGAGCATCTGTAGACACTCAAAAAACTATCACAGTTTGTTTATATATCCATGTAATCTTGTAAGTATATGTCAAATAATAGATCTGTAGTTATTTTCTGAAATCACTTCAATCATTTTGACTAGCCCTGTACTACAGTGGCAAATCAACGTAAACCCACTCTTTTCTAGTTATGGAGTCGTTTAAATAAACGTAACAAATGGACCGATTGACATGAAATTTGGTTCACACGTTTCAACCTTTAAAACTAAAAAAGTGGTGGTAGTAAAGCCATACTAATTAATGCCTCAGGATGACAACTACACCCAAGGCATGATGAGATGTCGGCGATTTGTAGAAACACATGTTTCAAGTTGGTAAGAATAAATCAAACAAACCCGTTGTGGATTTGATGGGGTTGAGTCATTTAAAAAAATATTCTTGCTATAAAAATACGGGGTAACGATTGGTACTCTGTCAGTTGATAATAAAGTGGGTAAGGAATAACAGCACTGTGACCCCAGACAATTTGCTTCCTCTAGTGGTACGAGTAAGCAGCATTGTGTCACAAAAGTCACTTCCTAAGATCCATTTCCTCCAATTCTTGGCTAGGAGTTTGAATAGGATTAGAAATTAATATATTATCAATTATTCCCATACTGTCAAGACCAAAAAATCAGCCATAAACGAAACATTTTGTTGTTCAGGCTGTAGCATCTACAATAATTCTAATATCAATTTTATTTATTCAAATAAAGAAAATGTTTTTTTGAGACAACAATATGATTCTAGTTCTAATAATTTCATCATATTATTATTAAAAATTGGAACAGCACCATTCCATATATATTTTCCGTAGATCATAAGAAAAACCAATTGGCTAAACTGCTTAATTTTAATAACTTGACAAAAATTAGCCCCTATATCAGTAATATCATATTGTTTAAAAATAAATGCAATTATATTAATAACATATATTATATCAGTAATTGTGGGGGCATTAGGAGGATTAAATCAAACATCTTTACGTAAACTAATAGCATATTCATAAATCAGTCACATTTGATGAATAATTGGATCAATAATTATTAGAGAAACAATATAAGAGTTTTACTTTATTATCTATTCAATTCTCGGATTAACAATCATTATACTATTTAATCAAAGTAATGAATTTTAATTCAACCAAATCGTGAGATACATAAATGAAAATAAAACAATCAAATTTTCTATCTGCCGACATATCTGCATCCGCTTCGCTATAAGTTTGCTTGTAGATAGTTGCATAGTATGTCCGAAGACGCCATTGAAGGGGAACTTTCAGTGCCATGCAACAATCATAACTTGTGCAGGGAGGAAGCGCAGATTGAATATTAAAATTCTCCTGTGAACCATTTGAAGAATAAGGAAATATCATAAATGAAGTCAGAAGTCTGACATCCGACGATAACAGGGTAAGGATACTGCGATAACTACCACGCATCGTCAAACGAACTTGTGCGTGTTCCGGAAAGGCCGTCCTCTGAGCGACCGCTGTGTACCTCTTGGTATTCCAGGAGGTAACCCCTCGATGGCCTGGCGACTCACTGCGTAGCCGATTGCAGAGGTGCCTACATTTGGAGCGCTGTCATCAACACGAATGGACGACGGTAGTAGAATATTTAATGTTAATCGTGACATTGGCGGTGGATCAGATGGTATTAAGTAATAGTATTAGTACCGAGCGTAGTGGGTGAGGACACAGGTTCAAATCCCCCTCCGGTCATCCAGATTTCAGTTTTCATTGTTTACCGAAATCATTCCAGGAGAATCAGAGGATGGTTAATTGAAAAGACCATGACAGAATTAATACCTGTTACTTAACCCCAGTCCTTTTCCTCCTCTAATTACCACGACGTCGACATGGTTTAAAGCCGTTAGTGTTAGTAGTACAAGTAGAAATGTTGTTTTTTATCCTTTTTCAAATAAATTTAATTCTTGCATTTGATTCTTATATTAATTTCTTACATTAACTATATAAGAATCGTATATGTACATAAATTAAACGAAAAAATGGTTCTCATTAGATTCTAAGTGCTGGGCTAAGATGTAAATAGAGAAATAAATAATTCAATAAAAGTCTATAGTGTAACTTACGAAAGTATCTAAATTCACTCAAAATGTAGGCGGATCAGTATATGACATGGAGAAAATCAGCAAATGGCAACAGCTGTCCAAACAGAGAGATCCTCGCGAAATCACCTTAACTGCAAAATTTTTATTGATTTAGGCTTTCATGCTACGAAAAGTTCGATATTTCAACCACTCGGAAATTAATACCACTTCTCGTTGGCTAGGAACCGTGACATGGATTGCATCTTTCGTGCCCACCAAAGACGGTAAGTTGTTAAATTGAACTTCCGTAGTTTGTTAGCTACACTACAAACTGTAATTAAGGAACAGAGTTGATCAAATTCGATAACAGGAGCTCAAAATTGATGTTTCAGTCGTTATCATCTAAGTATAACATCAGCATTTAAATGAAATTTCTATGAAGTAAATTGCGTGAAAATTTGACTGGTGCCATAAGTATGTATTTTCAATAAGTTTAGATGCAGTATTCAAAAAAGGCCTGCACCAATTCTACGAGAGTGGCCCAGAAACTAATGCACCACTTTTTTTTTCACACCCAAAAATTGTAAGAATACGAAACTATAGATATGAATTCTTTGAAGTTTTGAGAGTGCGCGCGCAAAGTTCCCGTTCTTCCCACAGATAGTGTACTTGCAGCAATGGTTCAACATAGCATCTGTGAGTGATTTACGTTATAATCAGCGTGTCGTCATTGAATTTCTCACTTTGGAGACTTTCACAAATGTCTATGTGCAGTTTATGGGGCATCATCAGTCGACAGAAGTACGGTTAGACGCTGGGCACAGAGGGCGAGGCCATCTGAAAGCGGTTCTGCAGAGCTCCAAGATTTGGAGCGGTCTGGAAGACCACCCACGGCTGATGTGTTCATTGGCGAGGACCGACGCATAAGAACTCGATAATTGGCGCGGGAGCTGTCAATCAGCAAAGGAAGTGTGGGTGCAATCGTCAGTGCTCTTGATTACGCAAAAACGTATTCACGACGGGTTCCACTCCGTCTTAGGGAGGAACACAAAAATCTCAGAAAAAACATTTCTTCTGAGTTGCTGCAACGTTTCGAAGCTGAGGGGGAAGCCTTCATTTCTCAGACTGTGACAGGTGATGAAACCTGGGTTCACCATTTTGAGCCCGAAACAAAACGGCAATCGATGGAATGGCGCCATCCTGACTCTACACAGAAGAAAAAATTCAGAACAACTACTTCCGCTGGTAAGGTCATAATCACTGTGTTTTGGGACTGGGATGGTGTCATACTCATTGATGTGATGCCGAGAGGCACCACCATTAATTCTGAGGCATAAGTGAACACATTAACAAAACTCAAGAAGCGCTTCCAGCGACTTGGACACCATACCAACCCAGATGATTGTTTGCTTCAACATGATAACGCACATCCTCAGACAAGTTTTAGGACGTTGGAACGCATCACCAAACAGGTTTGGACAGTCTTACCCCATCCACCCTATAGCCCTGACCTAGCACCCTCAGACTTTCAATTGTTTGGGCCATTGAAGAATGTCATTCGTGGGAGACATTTTGAGGATGACGAAGAGGTGACTCGCACAGTTAAGAAATGGCTTCGTGAACAGAACAAGGAGTGGTACCGCCAGAGCATACACGCTCTTGTGTCTCGCTGGAGGAAGGTCATAGAATTGGAAGTAAGTGGAAAAATAGGGAGTGTAGAAGAAACATCATTCTTTCTTGTTTATAAGTTTCATTGTTGAAAAAAAAATGGGGTGCATTAGTTTCTGGGTCACCCTCGTAAATTGTGCTTAATTTGTTAAAAAATGAAAGTAATCTTTTTTTTATTTGTGGCTTTACGCCTCGTCAACGTCGAGGTCATTAGAGGCGTGATGGGACTGGGGACAAGGAACGGGAAGGAATTCGGCCATGGACCTTTGACGGAAGCATCCCGACATTCGCCTGGAGTGATTTGGGGAAACCATGAAAAACTCAAATCTGCATGCCCGTTCAGGGATTCGAATCGGCATGCTTCCGAATGCGAGGCCAGTGCCATTCACCCACCACGTTCGGTTTAATCTTTTTCAGTAACCACAAAAAGTTCTATGACATATTCACGAAAATCACAAAAATTTTAATTTCTTGCGGCTAAATGTAATCGTTTTATTGGACAACGTGTTTTCTGTTTCACTATAGTACTGCAGCTTCATACGTGTGGCCCAAGGTTTGTGTACGAATGCTTGTACCGTAATTTTTATTTTATTTTCTTATCAATTATTAACCCAGAGCAGGAAAACAACTTACTTAGATGTTACGTAACACGCTACAAAACAAAAACATCGGATCAACTCTCCGTATTGATGTAAAGCAGAAACTTTGGTTAGAATTTTCTGTATCATTTTTTTCTACCGTTTGTAATATACTGTATTTGTGACGTTTAAAATTAAGGAAATTTCACCTTTTCCTAAAGTTGAAGACGACTGATTAATCCTCTTTTGATTTCGTGTATTGAAACGTTTTTTTGTTTCAACTAACACGCAAAAAAGACTTGATCTACCCTCAGTATAGATGCAGAGCAGAAAATTAGGATATGATTTTGTCCATAGTGTTATAACAGGTTGACCTGATCTGACCGTGTTTCACCCTTAGGATGAGTAAAATCTCTTGAGCTTGAAGGACTCAGAAGTATTAATAGAGGTAGGTATTAAACACGAAGAAGCACGATCGCGCTATCGTGTTATTGTTTAAAAGGTCGTCGACTCGATCTTATTGAAATACAAACTTGACTTGTATTTAACCTTTAAAGTTCACTCTGCAAAATTTTAAAAATTCCTGTTTGCTTCGAAAGCATCACGTTGTTATTTTTATGGAGGCTGGGCAAATAGTCGTATTGCAATTTTTGGTCCTAGGATCTGTAACGGCCAGAGAACTTAATATAGATTCCAGAATATTAAATAGTTGAGCAACTCCGAAGAAATGAATTTCCAGAATAATCGATTCAGTAACATATTTGGCCTGATGTCCACTTTAAATAACATAAACACTCACGTACAGCGAACATGAACAAAAATATTATTAACGAAAGTGGTCACTAAAATACGTAAACAGCAAATAAACGTTGCTCAAGCAACAACATTAGCGAAAGTTTTAATTAAATTTAAATTTCCCCTAGGCCAGAATGACAATTGGTATTCGTGGTTACAGCATAAGCCACGGGTAATTTAATTTTTTTTTTAAAGGTTATTTAACGTTGGTTTCATTAGCAACATGTTGCTAAAGTGCAGTTCCCCGATTTTTCAGCCGTAAAGTTTACTGATTTTTTTTAAAACTATGAAATGTTTCGAAAAACAAACTTAATGAATGTATTATGGCAATTAATTTGGTAGCAGTTGCTTAGCTATTAAATTGTGAAAATAATTTGGAATTTCTTCTAATGATATCTCTGGTCACTGTTAATTTGCGAGTGAAGGCTGACACGTGACACCGTTCTCCAGCCAATAGCTATCGAGCTGAGTGAGTGAGGTTAGGAAATTATGTGGTAGATAATTCAGAAATCTGCGTTCAATCCGTCATTTTTAACGGGCTTAACGAAAATTGATTACAAGAACAGTTATCCGATAATTTTGTCCAAGATATTCTTCGATATAAAAGTTGTGAATACAAAATACAGACTAAGGCTAGAGGCAATACCATATAGTCTGGAGAAATATGCTTTAATATTTTAATAATTTTCATTTGTTTACGGGAAGGGCAAACTTTGAATTTACTTTACAAATGCAATGAAGGTAGTATCGTGCGTCCATTCGGGTGCGAAAGAAACTTCGAAAACATAAAAAAATACTTAAAAATACACAGCAAAAATAAACAGAAAAATACAGAGTTCCACTTCTTGAGCATGTACACACTTATACACCCACCAGTTTTTGTGTCCTTCTGCAGTTGTTCTTAATTGCCTATTAATAAATTAATCAGCTAATACGACCGACTATATAGCAGTTCATATTGAATGGTTATTCCAATAACGAATTCGATTTTGTATACAACCAAAAAGTCACCTCACCATGAAGATCATACCCAGCAGTGAGTCACCACCACTACCTCTGGTACGTTTAAGGTTACCTGAATAAAACATCAAGGCGGTTGATGACATATGCTGTAGAAGCAGCTCAACGCTTTGATGTATGCGTCTCCCACCATAAAATCCTGAAAACGTGCCTCCAGCTTTGACATTACGGTATGACCCGGCCTTGGTACTTGAGCGACGTCGTGCCAATGCAAGAGACGGACCTCCTCTGCAAAGCTATGTACTACATGACACAGGCTGTGCAGTGAAATTACTACTCGCTTATGACAGCCGGCTTCACTTGAACCGTTAGCCTCGTGGATGCAATGGTAATCAAGTACTTGGTGATTTTCTGAACGAGTTGAAAAGAAATGAACGATCCATTCCGAAAATGATCACTTTGATGTTGGTGGTAAACCGATTTATTCGATTTTGTTCTTCTTTGTAATTTTATGGCTGTCCGACATCATAATCATCTTCAGTTTATTTCTTTTACTGTAGTATTTTTTTATCTCCATTCATTTTCTAAGTTTATTGTCGCCTGCACTTAATATTTTCCAAACCAAATTGATTTTGATACAGTCTGACGAGCTTCTCCTTGGTGTTCCTCTGATTCCAATTCTCTCTTCCTCCTATACTTCCATCGTAATTTTAATTTCTCTTCATAATATTCGAGCTTTCTCTCCCGATTTTTTCTGTAAACCACTGTCCCTTTAATCGTCACTTTTGTTTTTCTCCTAGCACCTTCCATAATCTACTTCATTATTCTCATCATTTGAATCGAACAGAAACGAACTCGACATCTTGCGATCTATCAAGATTAAATAGGCGGTACAGAAATGTCGAGTAAACATCAGAAGCTCTGCCTGACACTTCAGGATCGCTGACAATCACTCCAAACAATGGAAATCGCAAAAAAATCCTTATAATTTATAGGAAACATTTTAAAATGAGAAAAGATACCATTTACAGTCATTTAATCATAAAACTGACAAATTTAAATAATTCTGCATAGCCAAATATCATACTTTGGCTTTCACAACATTCATAATCTGATTTCAATCAATATTCTTTCTTCATTCATCTTTCAATTAACATTTCAAACATTATACTCCTTTTAATCAAATTATATTTTATTTAAACAATTTCCATCCATCAAAACAATACTTTCATATGAACAAAATTCAAATTTACAATTAATCAATCTAACCCTCCCCAGGACCAATGAACTTAATTCATACAATTGAAATTAATAGGAAGCTGAGTCTGAGGTCTGTAATGGCTAATGAGTTTAAATAAGTATTTTTCTCTAAATATTACAGAGAATAAAACAAAAATACATTTAATTAAAATGATCAAATTCAGAAAACACAATGATAATATAGGAAAATGTAGGCAATAAAGATTTTATAACTAAAAATTAGATATGTTTCAAAAATTTATGCTACTTCCAAATTTCTTTCGTTCACTTTCTTTTAAACCTTGTTTCTCTCCACAAATCGTTGGTAACGTCATCACAGCCTCGAACGTCTCTTCTGAGTGGCCTATTCCACTGCAACCCTGTCAATTTTCTCGGATTTGAATCCTGCTGTCCAGTTGTTTTAGGTTACTAGACCACCTCTGGCAAAGCTTTGCTTTGATCATGTGAAGTACGCTAGTACGCACCGGGGTTCTGATTATACACAAAACTGTAGGTCAGCGATTCCCAACCTTTATTGGTGCACGACCCACTTTTAAGTAAAAAAAAAATTCGCGACCCACGTAATAAGAGAGTCTATCTAATATCAGAATGGGAACTGTTGTATGACATCGATAAGCTATCGACTATCCTATCCTACGAAAAGGCAAATTTTCATACAAAGGATATACTACCAACAAAGACAAGGATTGATAATACATAAAACAACAAACATATTATAGACCGGGAGGCGGCTACACAGACCATCACCTCATCAAGTTGACTGCTGAAATTCCACGATTAGAAGTAACTCGAGCAGCATACTAAAATGCAACTGGTCTGCCAAGTCGCTTTTTGGTGGAAACCACCTGCAGACCCGATTTCACTGGTTGATTGGTAGGTTTATTATTGTGTTTTACTGCACCCAAATGTATGAAAATATGGAAGACTGGGAGCAGGAAAACACAATGGCAAACTTACCAGTCAACCACTAAGATGGGATTGGAATCTCCCGGCCAACAATGCCATACGCAGGAAACTAGATATCCTGATTCTGCTTTTCTTATTTTCTTTCCATTAAATGTATCGTAACTATGCCGTGGTTTCTGAGTAGCAGTTCATTGAAAGTACGGGAGTGTTGTTTCCGGGAAAATTGAAGGAAATCCCCCATGATATATGATGGAGACCATGACAGAATTCGCCTGAAGTGATTTCAGGAAACCCAGCAAACACGGAACGTCGGTGGCTGGGCTGAAATTTGAAACCGGATCGCTAGACCAAGGCTACTCCCACCACACTCGACATTTGCATTCCGGTAAATTCCAACCTGTTTTGCTACCGCACGTGTGCCAGATGGCATCATCTTATCTTTCCAGTCGCAGGTATGATCTACATCAGAGTTTCTCAAACTATGGTCCGCGATGGCGGTATAGGTTGTACGCCGAAAGAATATAACAAATTTATGTACACTTCTTCTACTGTATAACGCTATATGAGAGTATAAGCTATAAGACGAACTTTTTTAAATTCATGTATATTTCAATCATTATCATCATCAGTTTTCTGCCCTGAGGCAGGTTTTCATATGGCTACTCTCTATGCTCTACTGCCTTTTGCTCTTCAATTCAAGTCCACATAGTTGCCATTTTCTTTGATGTTATCTGTAATCTTATACCTCCTTCTTCCTCTCATTCTCTTCCTGCAAACTAGTCCTTCCAAGGCGTGGTGGGTGGTGGTTAACGCTCTGGCCTCGCATTCAGGAAGATGGCGGTTCGAATCCCCGTCCGGGCATCCAGTCCAGGTATGGGTTTCCCATGATTTCTACAAATCACTCAAGACGAATGCCTGGATGCTTTCTACAAAAGGCCATGGCCAAATTCATTCCCGTTCCTTGTCCCCAGTCCCATCCCGGCTCTAATGACCTCGACGTCGACGAGGCGTAATGCCATAGGGAAAAAAAGGCGTCTTTTAAGAAGCACTCCCCTCTCAGTAAGTGTCCCATCCAGTTCATCTTTATTTCTTTTATGACTTGGAGTATTTTCCTCCTTTCGCCAACTCTTGCCAGCACTTCAATATTACTCACATTATCCATCCAGCTTATCTTTTCCATTCTCCTCCACATCCACATCTCAAAGGGTTCTAACCGTTATTCATCTTCTCGCCTCAGTGATCCCAGGCAAAAATCTGGCATTTCAAGGATATGTGGAAAGGACATCGCTATTCCTACAATACTGTATTTACTAAATACGTTTCCAGTCAGCATCAAAGAGCGCGCCGTTCGTTTAAGGATTATGACCGTCTTCTGAGCACCGCAGTATGAGCTATGTTTAGTAACCTAAGAATGGTGAAGCAAATTGCAATAAAAGTTATCATATGTCGTTTCTTTTCTTGGTTATTAAATATTAAGAGTCTGGTGAATATCGAATTAAGTAGTTCACATCCAGTTTTATAATTGTATTTCCGTGTAAATTCAAAACATGCATTTAGATTTATTGCGTTATAATGGTTCAATACAATATATTCTAGATGTTAATAAATTAGGACAACATAGTGATGCGCAACATTATATTTTTGTCAATTTTCTGGTCCGTCTGTTGAAAAAGATTGAGAAACGCTGATCCAGACCAAGGTCGGTGAGTTTTAGTAAGGCACGAATCATAGAGGTGGACAAGAGAGCTCACCAAGTTAACAATCGCAGTGGACTGCGTCCAGAAGGGACTGGTAAAGGTACTGGTGGAAAATAACTTAGCTGAAATATTATTCAGGTTAACGTCTTTGATCCTCTCAATAACTTTGAATGTTTTAATTCATTTGTATGCTGAGATGAATTGTTTAGATGAGCACTAACCATGGTATTAAAGTCAAAGATTGTTTTTGTACAAGGCAAGCAACGCCTGTTTACAGAGGTAGGACCATTTAATTTAATTTAATTGCAATGGAGCACAGGCTCCGGTGGCAATTTCCCTACACACCCATCTTCCCCCTATCCTGCACCTACCTACAAATTTTATCTTTAAATTCTTTTCGGTAAATTATTCATCATTTCTCTTGGTAACTCATTCCAATCCCTGACACCCTTACCTAAAAAAGAGAATCTTCCCACACTCTTGTGCCTGAAATCGAGTGCCAGCTTGTGGTCATGGTCATCTTTTCCCTTCCATGCACTACTTTTCATACCTATTTCAATATCTTTCCATGCCTCATCGCCAGTATATGCCCTGTACACTCCCATGACCCTCCTCATCCTCCTCCTGTCTTGCAATGAATCCCATTCCAGCTCCTTTATCATATCCGTCACTGATTGCATTCTGCGATAATTTCCAGAAACAAATCTAGCAGCCCTTTTTTGCACCCTCTCCAACTCCTGTATTTGATACGTAAAATGAGGGTCCCATACTGTACTACCATATTCGAGCAATGGTCTGACCAAAGTTTTGTAACCCAATTCCTTGACTTCTCTCGTACATCCCCTCATCACTCTCTCCAACAAGTGCAGAACTTTGAAACCTTTTCCTACCACCTGTCCTATGTGTCCTGCCCAGTTAAGTTTGTTATCAAAAGTAATTCCAAGGTATTTACATTTCAAGTTTTCAGCAAGCAATTCTTTCCCCACCTTATATTCATAATTAACCTTTTGTTTTTTATTGGTGTATATTATAAGCTGACTCTTCTTTGCATTTATCTTCATTCCATGTTTGCCAACCCAACTAGATATCCCGTCCAGATCACCCTGCAACTGTTTACAATCCTCTATCGTTTTGATTATTTTATACAGCATTATGTCATCTGCAAACAATCTAATTTCAGATAGTAAACAATCAACATTCTTCTTGTGGGTTTGTTCTATCCGTGTCGATGACTGTTCTTAAGAGTACTTATTATTAAATGAAGATGCTGCAAGGGAGATGATTAAACCCGGTACCTGCTAATTGAGGTCTTCTCTTCCGCAAGACACTTGCGAACCGCCAAGTTCAATATTCCTATTGGACGCACAAATCACCGTTAAACACTGTTCTGTGCCCACATTCCATACGCAATGCGGAGTGGGTGATATTTAACCTATGTCTTTGGTACGCAATGTGGTGGTAAGAAATCGTGTATTTACATTTGCTAGTCAAGCTCCAAGGATGAAAATTTGTTCCACCGTTTGGACCAGAACCAGTAAACCCCTTGCCAAGCCCTGGGAAACATTACAGTGCAGTAGTAACATGAGGGTGTCATAAAGGCAATGTGTTTTTGGGTGTCTGGGCGTAGGTGATTAGCACGGACGATGTTGATACCACTCCATAATTTCTCTCTGCCCTCCCCCTCCGGAGCCTTCCTCTGTATGACAATGTGAGTAACGTGCATGATATATGGAAGAAGGGAGAGGGTGAAGCCCGGTGTCCACTCATCCAGGCCTACTATTCCGAAAGATACCGAGAAGGTTCTTCGTGTTTTACGTCCCATCCCGAATTCGAACCTTAGTCCAGTATCTCTTTTGTCTGGTTTCGGATCAGTTGGTTGCAGGGAACATGTATAATTTATTTTTTCCGAGCACGCCTGAAGGTAAACAAAATTTTAAAACTCTGTGTGAGAAATCTCAATTATATGCAGTTACAACAGATATTTTATTATACTTTTGAAAATGCAACTACAGTAATTTTCGAATACATGAGTTGCTATTAGATATTTGTATTACAAGAAAGTAGTTACCAACACCATTTCATTTCCTAAAGGAAATAATTTAATATATTTGTAGTAATAAAAAAGACTCTACACGCGATTCTTCTTTTGTTTTGTTATTACAATCCTGCTAGGATGGTACGTCAGTTCATGTTTTAATGTTCTACTAATCGTTCTCACACCCACATTTTAATTTGTTTAAATAAACCCTAAATTTATTCACGTTACACATTCTAATTAGCAACTTCTTGAGTAATACACCACACCGTATCCTCTATTAACAAATTAATGAAAAGCGTATTATTCAAAAAATGAACCTTCCATCAAATACGTGGTTTTTATGATATATCTCCATAAATTATCCTCTGACCTATTACTTCAATTTTTTTTCTCCTTGATTTTAATATTTCTGTAACACTACAAGGAGGTTCTGAAAATTAAATAAATCATTCATAAGGTAGTAATGCTACTGAAAACTTCGAAACAAAAAATATACCGAAAACTTGATAGTAATCACTGTCTAGAAACAAAAGTTCCTTATTACCTTCCGTAATTTTATACATAGTAAAATACAACTAATAGTCCACAGTCAATGACAGAATAATTCACATCATCCACGTATACTTTAAATGCTTCCGTTTTATTTTAAGACTCCAAAATATATGAATTTCACTTTCACAAAGTTTATGATTTCTAGAACCAATTTTAGAGAGATGTTTTTAAGTGCTAGTACAACATTTTTGAACGAAAGCATTCTCTTCTTCAAAAAGATTATTTTCAGCACCGTCTGATTTTGAAGTTCTCAAACCATCAATATAAATATAGATCTATAGGACAGTATCACTGCATCCATTAAATATGTTCCAATTCTAATGTTTACTCTGTAAGTCTGTACTCTCATTATTTAAGCTGCACCTCAAGACCATTGTTTTGCTTTAGTTTACCACTCTGCATTAAATATTAAAACGTATGTTTACATTTTTAATAGCTGTAACTACTTTTAATAACCTTCAAAGATACCCTTGCTGATACAGTCAAATATCGTGATGTGGCCTCTGAATATAGACACGAGTTGGTTAAAGGAAGAAAGCAAAACAAATGTACTGTACTCTTAAGACAAAGATAAAAAAAACAATCGCTGCAGCTCAAGGTATTAACATCTATTGAAGATCCATTGTTCAGCTGCAGTTCAAGGTTATTGAAATTGCTAATGGCAGCGTGATGTTTATTTTGAGACAATGTCACGTAGCAAATGATTCCCACGCAACGCAAACACAGAGCGGCCGGCTTGTTGTGCGACGTAGAAAAACACATAATTTGCCTACCGCATTTTACTGGTAGTACTCACTTGCGAAACATATCAAGATAGAAAGGAGAGGAATTTTTTTAGAATCACTGCCCCAAAATCGCAAGGGCATTAATTTTATATGGAATGCTTCACTAACTAGGTTAATATAATCATGCATATTATGGTATTGTTACAACTATCACTCGGTTTTAAAAGGTGCGAAAATCGTCGTCGATTGACAAAACCGATCAATCTCTCCGTAAAACAGGTAACAGTTGACCAAATATTCCAGTTAACAGACGAAACCACTCCTTCCTTTCCGAAGAAGGCGATGCCAGAATTTTGTGCCTTCACTAAGCTGCCGCGCTTTAAATTAACATAACTGATGTGTTCGTTCTCATTTTTGAACCACAGCATTGTAATTTTGCTGAGACATCATTCCAATTAAATAAATTACTTGGAACCAAGAATATTTCTTTAGTGTATGACTGAAATTACATCACAAATACATATATATATATAAAATACAGGATAACATTTTTAAGATAAAAATTATTTAAAAAGAAATAGCCAGAACTTATGGGGCGTCCATAAATTACGTGAGGTGAAATAGGGGGGATGGGGGGGGGTCCGTCGAAATCTCACCAAATCTCACCATCTCACCAAGGGGGAAGGGGGGTCTACAAAACATGCGAAAGTCGATTTTTGGGGGGTATTTCGTCGAAAAGTGGGGGTGTAACCGGCTTTGGAAGGGTGAGACCTAAAAAAAAAGGTCTCAGCAAGTGCGAGGGCGATTTCCCGGGGGGGGGGGGGTGCTCACCGTTGACCAGATCTCACCAGAGGGGGGGGGATGGTCGGGCCAGATCTCACGAAGTCTCACCAGAAGAGGGGGAGGGTCCGAAAATCCGGAAAAACACCTCACGTAATTTATGGATGCCCCCTCATATTAAGTAGTTAATTGCTAGTTTTGACGACATCACGAAATATTTTTTTTTCTTTTTTGCTTCTGGCTTTAAGGGAAGGAATTCGGCCATTGCCTTTTTTATAGGAACCGTCTCGGCATTCGCCTGGAGTGATTTTCGGAAACCATCGAAAATCAATATCTGAATGCCCGGATGGGGATTCGAACATGCGTCCTCTGAATACGAAACCAGAACGTTAGCAATCACTCACCACACTCGGTTCGGTCAAAAAAAAAAATTCCCACCATCTGTACAACGAGTCTGCGTATTAGCCATAATTAGTTCTCATTGTTTATTTGTTGCAGGAACGTACTGATATTTGGGTCTAAAAACTGGATAAGCTGCATAAACTTGCATACGATGGTTTACCTGATCAAAGCTTAGTGGCTACCCTAGAGGGAGTTATTCCTCTGCGGCAATTTTAACTGATGTGGTTTCCTCCTGTCCAGTAATGATGGAAGTGTATGTACGTGTTATTACTCTTTCGTATGGATGTCTGCGATGTGTGAATGTTCAATGCAGTGTTTCCTTGTGAGGAGAGGGTGAATTCTGGTGCAGCCTATTCAGGCCAAATACACCAAGGAGGCCGCCAAACTTAACGTCCCCATACGAGGGACGAATCACTATCAACAGTGTCGTATGGCCTCACTCTGTACGCATTGTGGAGAGGTGCAGCATCTGATTATAAATTGCACCATTATTTCTCGTACCTTACCGGCCAAGTCCTGATGAAATTGCCTTCTGCCACCAGGCCACCCTCGTCAGCCGCAGGACTCTATCACCTGAACCTTTTTTTGGCTTTACGACTTGTCGAAGTCATTGGAAGAGAGAAAGGACAGGAGCCAAGGAACGGGATGGAATTCAGACCATGGACTTTTGAAGAAACCATCCCGGCATCGCCTAGAGTGATTTGGGGAAAACCAAATCAGGAGGGCCGAACGGGGATTCGAACCTGGTCCTCCTAAATGAGAGGCCTGAGCGTTACCTCTTACACACCACGTTGGGTCCACTTCAGCAACGGGTCGTTTGACGTCAACTTCATAAACGGGAAAAGTAAACACGCTAGCGTTGAACATCAATATGAAAGCTACAATGTACAGCAAGTTATGATAACACATCTTTCTGATTGCCGGTAGAATTGGGCTAATTGAATGTCTGTATTATGTTACAGTTTGTTTGAAATGTTTCGTGTAAATAATTTCGTGGATTGTTTCAGTTGGTGCGAAAAGAAATTTAAGAATATCCAGTATTACTTGCAGTAATGAGTTCTAATTTTCAGCTTTACGAGGTGGTAAATCAGCAATCATCAGCAACAGGGTGTATGAAAAATCTGTTCACGGCGAGCTGAATTAAGAATCACGAGCAACAAATTTGGTTTCCTTTGTCTCTACGATGGTGATCAATTAATTTCCACGTAATTCGTATCGGCCAGAGACTGAACACCTAATAAATAACTTAAAATTGACTCTCGTTAATAAGTGCAACGGAATTTTCAATTAAAACTTCATAATTGGTGACTCATCGACAGAATGACTTCATTAATACTTAATGTTGTTTTTATTTGCGCTTTAAGGCGCGTTGGCATCTAGGCCATTAGCGCTCTGGCTAAAATGCGAACTAAATTACCGTCTGGATGGCCGATTAACATCTAAAAGGAACAAGGATGACAACCTGAAAAATCAGTACTATAAGGAAAAGTTAATGGCTAAAGTTTACGGGAATGTGCCGCAAAAGGAACGACTAGACAAAATTCGTGATGTCACTCGTTTGCCTTGAAGAATTACTGTCCGGAAAACAGATGATCCTGAAAAATCGTGGTGGATTCTGTAACAAAACTCTTGGGTTATGACACTCAGTCATGGATAACTCTGTATGACAGATTCTATTTTGATATTCTCTTTCACCAATATATTACAGTTTTTGCTTAATAACTTAACTAAAACGACCGGTACTTGAAGATTTTAAACGATGAATACTCGAAAGTTTCATAATATTTGTCCAAACGGATGTTGTTGAATTTATTTCTTGATTTAAAGAAACTAACCTCAAATGTGACGAAGAATGCTGGCTAACTAGAAAGGAGCCATTGCTTGTCATTCCAGATGCCGAGACAGCAGAAACATCACGTTACTTCACAAAAACAGACTGGGCAGCTCATCTTACACTCTGGTATCATCTAGCACTTAACCACACAGTTGATTTCAGACATTTAAAGTGTGAGCACGCAGAATTTAAGCGACTATCCAGTGACGGATCTACGAATTTTCCGAATCGGAGCAAGTACTTGATTTCCATGGTTTTCCAAATCACTCCAGGCAAATGCCGCGATGCTTCCTTCAAAAGGCCATGGCCGAATTCCTTCCCATTCCTTGCCCCCCGTCCTTTCCCGTCTCTAAAGACCTCGATGTTAAAAAGAGACGTAAAGCAGTTAAAAAAAAAGCAAGTACTTGAAATTGACACCCGGGTGCTTGGGCTAAAATTAAAAAAAGAAGTCACTGGCACACAACATCGCTACCCCTTCAGACATGATTTTTCCGCCCCCCTGCAGCTGCCGTCCGGGGCAGGTGCTCTAGTTTGCCTCTATGCTCCCACCCCTAGATTCGGCTCTGTCACAATGTGATGTCGAATTTTTGTGTGTGCCAGATTTCATAAACTGGTAGTTATAACCAAATGATCCTTCAGTTCTTTATTAATACGAAAGAGAAGTTTGCTGTTAGACCCTGAAGTTTTTACCTGATTAGTGGTATCATAACAACTCTGTCTACCATTTAATTTTACATTTTAGTCCGTAAATACTTCTGTGGAACTAAGACTGAATTTCAGGTGAGTTTCACAACATCAGGTTCTGGCATGTTTAAGAAATATAATTTTTCACAATGTTCAACAATATTATTAGCAATTATTGAGTATAATGTCTGCTCCACCTGATATTGGCCTAGAACTTCTCAGGCCACCCTCCTTGTTCGTATCCTCACGTTATTTAATTTTACTAGTTCAGGAACTTGGTCTATAAGTTTAAAAAGTTCACTGTTTTTATGGCATTTAATCTTTAAGATTACACAGCTAGTAACACCAAATATTTTAATTACTTCTCTGCATTACATGAATTTATGCTACAATCTAGATTCACGCAACACAACACGAACAAAACAATTAATTAAAACCAAAATATGCTAGATAGGACTCAGTGCATGCTTGTTTTACGACACCACCATTCTATAGTGTGATCAGCTAGTTTCCTCTATCTTAAAATATCATCACTTTCCTCCAAGATATGCTCGCTGTTCGATAAGATATTAAATAAAACTAATCAACTGGCGGAAATTTGAAAGAAAAGGCTTTTAATTTCAAAGAAAGTATTTTCATAGCGTATCCTGTTATTCTGGTGCGTCTTGTGTAAATAATTCTGAATGCACCATCCAGGAGGATAAATAATTTTAGGTCATTATGTTACTGTACAAATTTTGTTTTACAATTTTCGAGATATACTTTGATTTCTAGTAAAACTCAGTTAGATCCATTACGGTAAATTATACGCGAATACGAAACTATGGTGCGTTTTCTTTAATTCACTAGTTCTTTGTAAATATGACAGATATTAAACCTACAGACGTTCGTTATGCAAAATATTTCAACCAAAGAGAGAAACTGATTCTCGTAACTGCGATATGTGCTGAGAACTTACTTTATCTCATGCACCCACGAATCAGTCCAGAGGAACGTGCTAATCAGATTTTCTGATAGACAGCTAAACTAGTATCTTCTTAATCATACACTAACTAAAATCGAAGAATACCTTTTATTTCGCTTAATTTATGTGCGTATCATATTTTTGCGTTCATACAATGAACTGACCAAAGATATTTCGTTAAGTTGGAGGTAAAACGTGAAAATTCGTACCGTGTAGGATACTTCATGACAGACTTTGTTTGGTGCATGGAAGTCTCTACTTAGGCCGAATACGGAGACGACTTAATTCCCAGCCAAACGAAAGTGGAGTGTTGAGAGTGGCGGTCAGCTGTTGACCTGCTGACCCCAATATCACAGCCTGCAAGTGGCTCCCTGGGAGACAATCGTATACGTGAGTTCTTTGGTCGGAAAGAAGGAGAACCCTCGTTTGTTTCTATCACTCTAGCGCCGCAGTTCGACAGTGACAATCCGATGAAATAAAACCAGCTGTCTGGTACAAGGCGCCAATATTTTTAACACATTAAAGAGTGTAAGAGGATAATCCAATAATTTTAGCATTTCTAAATTGGTAAAAGAGAACAAAGAGTGTTTTATCAGTTAGGTTTGTTGCAATGTTTTAATAACGTTCAGTCCAATTAAATTACTGAACCTGACACGGTTGAATAACGTCTTTGGAACTCTTTATTAATTTTTAAAAAATATAATTAAAATTGCAATGGAGCGCACGCTCCGGTGGCGATTTCCCTACACACGCATATTCCCCCTTTCCTTCATCTACCTACATTTGCCCCTACAAAAGTGTTTGGTAAATTATTCATCATTTCTCTTGGTAACTTATTCCAATCACTGACGCCCTTACCTAAAAAAGAGAATCTTCCTACATCCTTGTGCCTGAAATAGAGTGCCAGCTTGTGGTCATTGTCATCTTTCCCCTTCTATGAATCTCTTTTTTCTTACACCAATATTTTCCATGCCTCATCACCAATATACGCCTTGTACACTCCCCTGACCCTCTTCATCCTCCTCCTGTCTTCCAATGAAACCCATTCCAGCTCTTTTATCATATCTGTTACTGATTGCATTCTGCGATAATTTCCAGAAACAAATCTAGCAGCCCTTTTTTGCACCCTCTCCAACTCCTAGAATTGATACTCAAAATGTGGGTCCCATGCTACACTACCATATTCGACCAATGGTCTGACCAAAGTTTTGTAACTCAATTCCTTTACTTCTCTCGTACATCCCCTCATCACTCTCTCCAATAAGTGCAGAATTTTGAAACCTTTTTCTACTACCTGTCCAATGTATCCTGCCCAGTTAAGCTTGTTATCAAATGTAATGCCAAGATATTTTTCAAGTCTTCAGCAAGCAATTCTTTCCCCACCTTATAATCATAATGGAGCTTTAGTTTTTTATAGGTTTATCTAATAATCCGTCTCTTTTTTGCATTTATCTTCATCCCATGTTTACCAACCCAACTAGATATCCTGTCCAGATCACCCTGCAGCTGTTCACAGACCTCTACCATTTGGATCCTTTTACATAGCATTACGTCATATGCAAACAATTTAATTTCAGATAGGAAACCATCAACACAACCATTCATTAGAATAATGAATAGCAATGGTCCCAATATGATACCCTGTGGCACTCCCATTTCTTTTGATACTGAATTTTCTACCCAACATTCTGTTTTCTACCTTTTAAAAATTCTTCTACACCGCAAATCACTTTCTTATCCACGCCAATATTTTTTACCTTATTTACTACCATTTTCTGGCTCACTCTGTCAAAACCCTTGAAAGATCTAGTGCTACGCTACCAATTTGGCCTACCTAGTCCATTTTATCCGAAATACCTTGCACATATCCCACCAACTGAGATTCGCATGAATATCCTTGCCTAAAGCCATGCTGGCTATTTGAAAACCACTTACGCACCTCACATATATTTGTGATGTGGTTGCATATAATCTCTCCATTAATTTACCTACCACTGATGTTAAACTGATTAGTCTATAATTTTCTATTCTATTTCTCACCCCTCCTTTATGTACCGGCACTACTGTCGCACTTTTTCAGTCCTCTGGTAAGCAACAAGTATCCAGAGTCAATTTAAACAGGAATTCAAGATAAGGTACAAAGTAACATCCGGTTATCTCAAGACAGTAGTAATACTATCTACAGCAGCCCCTTTATGTTTTTTCAGTTTTCTTAGTTCCTTCATGATATCCTCAGGATGAATTTCAAATTATTTAGTCTGCTCATCTCTAATTGTGTTAAGCCTGTTATCCGATTTAGACCCTCCTCTTTCTGATTCATAGTCCCTAATTTTCTCACTAAACCAGTTACTTAAAATCTCTGCCTTTTTAAAACACTCAGTAACTTCTTCTCCATCCTTATCTCTAAGCGTCCCAACACCCTCTCTTCCCCTCAGTTTTCTATCATAGCAATAGAAATTTCTCAATACATCAGTCAATGGTCCCACTGCACTAGCAATACTCATGAGAAAGCCTTCTTTAGCCATCTTCTTAGCTATTACTAAGTCCTTATTTAGTTCTTTTAAATATTCCCTACTACCTGGATGTCTTTTAACTCTGTTATGTTTTCTTCTTACCAACATCTTTAACCTCCTCACCTCCCTGTTATAGTACACAGGTCGTCTACTTATCTTTATTTTCTGCTTTGGAATAAATTTTTCTTTCCCCTTTCTAATTATCTGTTTGAAGTATTTCCACCTTGTCTCTACTTGTACCTTCCTTCCATTTGCTGTAACGTTTCTGACACATACGTTTGTCATTTAGCTAAACAAAGCGGAAAATAGTTGGCCAGTGCGAAAATTTCACAAATGATATACAATGAATAGCGAAGTTAGTCATTTGTAGCAGGACGAAAGAATAAATGGCTTGTTTGTATAAATTGTTTATTTTTCAACTGAAATAGCTGCGGAGCAAAACACTTTCAACGTCTTAAGAAACAATTGTAAATGTTTCCCTAACTGAAATATAAATATCTGAAAAGTTCCTGATTGTAGATGTGTATTGCTGGATGTCGTTTTCTGCAGCAGGTTTGCATGCTAAGCTCATGATGGTCATTAGAAATATACAATGAGCATAATAAGACAACTATAAATAAATAACAAAAAGGGAAATGAACACATTCCCTGTTTATAAAAAAAAAACTTGTCCATTACATTACATTAGATGACGAGTGTACAATTTTCTCACTTTTTTTTCCTTTTAAACAGTAATTCAAGAGTCACCTACAGAAATATTTTGCTTGATAATTACTGCTGTTTTTCCTCTGGACTTCACATCTCGTCGATATCGTGGTCATTAAAAACTGGAGAAGCTGAAGGGCACGGAACGGAAAGGAATTTGGTCTTGGCTTTTTGATGGAACCATTTAGGAATTCTCCAGTAGTGATTTCGGGAAATCATGGAAAACCGAAATCTGTATTGCACGGACGAGGATTTGAACTCAGATCCTTCGAATGCCAGGCCCGAGCCTTATCGCTCACCCACCCACTTGGATGATAGAAAATAAAAGAGTAGTAGGCAATATAGCGAACCGCAGAGCTGAGGCAGTAACGGGGTGCGTCTATTGCAAAGCACAGTGTTTCGAAAGCAGCAGTCTTCAAGTTAGCGTCACCCCTGACTGCGTCGCATCTTATCGACAGTGTGGAGACAGTAGAGAACGTGTGTTTACTCGTAACAGAGAGCCTGTTGGAATGCATCTTTAAGCAACTGAACGTTCGGCGTGCACTTAGATAGTAACTGTTTAGGATTTCAGAGAGTTTGCTTAAGTTTTTCGTTCACGTACCTTAGTCGGTAGAGCGAATTTCTTCGGAGCGGCAAAGACAATTCAGCCTTTCTAGCGAGTACAGAGATTGCCCAAATCTCTCCCAGGAGCGTTATACTACCTACACCTTTCCAGTTTGCTGATGATTAAAAGATTCTTGTACAAGACCCAGTTACGTATCTTTATCTCCTATTCTGGACCAACTTCATCTCACTTTTCACAACATTCAATGTAAGTTTATGGAGGATAAATGTATTATTTACGTATGTTTTAGGTATCGCTCTTCCCCCACCATGCATCAGTGACAAAACTTCCGCAATACTCTTCTGTGTATTAGTTTCGATTGACTATGATGAGAGTTAATTAAACCGTAAATACAACTGTAAATATGACTTGTGCCACACATCTATTAATTTATATTATCCGGGTCTGTGACGCACCACAATTCATCAGTATCAAGTTTAAATAAAATTTTCAATAGGCGTCGTTAAGGTTTGATTAATATCACTAATTTATTGATCTGATTTCTAACAGCATGACATAACTAGCACCTTTTTTTGTTTCAGGAGATAGTAAATGTCAATGACCTGCATGATGCATAAAAATTCAGAGCTTCACTGTTACTGAAATAAACCCACTAGCAATAGATACATGTGATTCATAATATTATGTAGAGACCAGAAATTTTTTAGATATGCATATTAGTAATAATTGAAATTGGAAGGTACATCTCCCTGACTTACTAAAGCGACTGGGTGCAGCCACATTTGCAATTCCTCTAATCTCAGCAGTTGAGTTTGAAGAAACTAGTTCGCTTACTTTCATTCCTTAAGGTCAGATGGAATAATTTTCTCGGTCAATTAAAATCATATGGCTGAAATATTATTTGTGGCTTTAGCGGTAGAACTTTCAGCAGAAAGCTGATCAAGAAGCTACGAATTTTAATAATGATCGCAGAATATATATAGACATTTCTGTACTTTGTAGTCCCCAATTATGGCACTAAAAACAAAAATGATCTTCACAGATTTGAATATATCTACAAAATCGTTTCCACTATCTTATAGAAATATATTTACTATAATTGCTGCACATATTATTATGTTGCATTAAATCGTTTGGTATATGCATCTGTTAATGTATGTAGCTACTGTAAACACATCCACATCCCATAAAGACAGCCTCTTATACCGGCATCTAAGAAGAACGACCATCTTGGTATGTATTGTATTGCAACGCTGACCGAATTACATACGAATTTTACACATTCATGGTAATAACAGTTAACCATATCCCGTCGTACAGTTACGGACATACAGCGAAGAGATGCAATTATCTTTAAGTTATTTTTTTCCGTCTCAACTGATTTCTTGCAATGCTCCTTTTGTTCCTATCCTGATTTACTCTCTGCATCCCATAATATGCATTACAAACGACATCCTCAATTCTAAGCTTCATATATCCTGAGCTTTGTCTGCCTCTACAATTCTTTCCTTCGAGTACTGTCTGCAATAACACTTATGTACCGACTTTAGTTAGAGGCTTTTGGGTTTAATAAAGTTAATATGTGAAATATGATCTGGCCCGCAGACACGCAGCAAGGAAGTAGATGGTGTGGGATATATGAACATCAAAATATGAGAAGGTGTGAGTTATTATGAACAATATAAAGGCAACTAAATGTGTACTAACTATATTAGTTTATGAGTATTTGCTAACTTGACAGCAAGACGATGTCGAAACAGACGTTGAAGAGAGCACTAATCGTCTCAAAGGTTGTATGCATCTGCAGCGATCAAACTGATAGTGGGGAAATCATCTAATTTACGGTAATCTCTTGAACCACCATGTAATAAGAAAATGCTTCCTTCAAAAGGCCATGGCCCCGAATTTCTTCCCGTTCATTGTCCCCAGTTCCAACTCGCCTCTAATGACCTCGACATCAACGAGGCGTAAAGCCATACGTAAAAAAAAAAAAAAAAAAAAAAAAGTGTCGAGAAGCTCCTATTAGTATTTATTTTGGATCAAGTAAAATGTGTTTACTATAACATCGTCAGATACTAATTCAGTTACTAAATAAATGGTAAAAATCAAAAACAGAAAGCATTAAACATATTACTCGCACATACTCCAAAGCCATGGCACTGTGAAGGAGTTACAATCGGAAGAAAAGATGTTGTAGAAGTTACAAATAAAACTTTCGAGAAGTAAAGAAAAAGTATTCGGTTTTAATGACTCGAAGCGAAAGATGTGAGAAAATTGGAAACATTATAGTTGCAACTAAAGTTTTGTGCTTCCATTTTTTTGTGCGTATATTATATACCGTTCACCATGTTAGTCTACATAGGAATGATTTCTTCAGTTATGGAGGTTTTGGGGTTGACATCCGGTCAAACCACTAGATCTTCGTAAATCACTCCATAAGTCGTTAAAATAAGTTCGTAGCCCAATCGTTCCACTATCATCAAAGTACTATCCAAGCAATAAAATGATATTTCATGAGCAGGGGGTAAGAAGAGTACCCGTAATTAATTTGACACGTATCTGTTCTTTTATCCACATTTTCGTTTATTGAGTCAGTAAAAACTTGTCACAGAGTTCAGTCACGTAGGCTACTGTGTAGTGTATACGTAGGGAACATTAGACTTTAGTTTTTGTTAGAACAGTACCATATGATAAGCCAGAAATGCTTCCATAAAATGCAGTGAATATAACAGGCAAAGTTGAAACCGGCTTTATGGGTTGTATAGACCATATCGCCTTTCTCGCTGTATACATGGAATTAGTTTCTTAATATTAAGTTACCGTTACCTATGTCTAATCGAAGTAGTATGTAATAATTTGTAACTTCCATTTAGTGAGATGTTATCAATTTATGAGTGATCTGACAGCTCAATGGTAAAGACGCTTACTTTCAAAAGCTCAAGGTCTGGTCCCGGGGGGGGGGGGGGGGCAGGAATTTTGAAGACTTGCCATTGATCATATCAGCTATGTCAGGACGTTCTGTGGTTTGGATTCCACGATAAACTCTAATTCAAGAAGAAATAAAATGCTCGTCCTACCTTTGACTCCTCTTTCGGGAGGATCTAACCAACCTTCGGGTTGTGGACTAAGTTTTTTTATTTTTTTATCAAATTTATATGTGTCGCCCCCGAGTCTGTTACAAGTACGTTACTAAAAATTTTGTGGTAAGTATTTCTAACGACTAAAGCAAGAAATCTTTTAGATCCAACGTGTCCTATCTGGATTAAGTTCAGAAAATAGTAAAACTGTGATACCGAAAGCTAGATTCTGTTTCTTCTATTGAAATTAGGTATAAATCTGTGCATTATAGTTACAAAAAATCTACTTAAACCTGTTAGTGAAGGAAGTAAAATAACCTGACAATCACACTGAAAACTTCCAAGTTGCGTAATTCAAAAAAGAAAAGAATTTCTAGTAATGGTTTTATTAGGACTGTGACACTGTCTTCAACACGACTAATTCTGCGCAGAGTGAGGGAGAGTATTACGATAAAACGCATCGTGCATTGATACCTTTAAAAAGATGAGGGCTACATGTAGCGGACTATAAACAGGAAGTTAAATCAGTAACGTAGAAGATACTAGTTCGGTCTCAGATCAAATATACATCACCCAATGACACATAAGAGCTGATAAACGTGTTGAATAAGGCGCAGAGTAGAGCCGTCCATTTTGTTATGAGTGCACGTAGCGAAAATATTGTATAACTGTCCTCTGAGGTCTGCATACCAAAAGATTTCTTTACAGAGAGAATCTCTTGAGGAAAACTCTAACAGAAATATTTGACCAACTAAATTTTTTTGTGAACTGCGCATTAGTAATGCGGATATAGATATTCTGCTTCCCTTTCAATAGTTGACAGGATTTAGAAAGCTTTAATTCGACTGAAATGTTTCTCAAGTAGACGATCGCCAAGAAGCACTGCTTATATCTGAAACTACGAAATGCACGTGAATTTATGACACGAACACATTCTGAGAACACACGCGAGTATCAGGCGGACAGTGGATCACTTGTGGGGCATACTGCCGAGGGCAAACAGTGATAAGGAGTTGGGGCAACAGAACGGTTCCTTATCGACAAATTTGTTTGATGCTGCTGCAGCCAATGCTCTGAGCGCAGGACTGTCTTTCTGCAAGTTGAACCATCTTTCTCCACAGATTCTATGCTGCCTTGGTCGATTTATGTACGAACTTTGTGTGAGTAATGCGCTTGTATCCTGGACATCAGCGGGACATTTGTCACCACTTAAATGCTCCGTATATTGAGTCAGTTTTCTGTAGATTTCCACATTTACAATATCAAATTGTTCAACTAACTGTGCTTCAACATATGCCTCCTGTGTAGATTTATCTACATATGTACTTCAAATATTGTTTAGTATTCGGCACCTCCACTGATAATTTATTACATTTATTTATCTACTATATAATTTCCAAGTTCAGTCACTCACTCACCTCGACAGCTATTGGCTGGAGAATGGTGACGTCACGCGTCAGCCTTCACTCGCAAGTTAACAGCGACCAGATATATCATTCGAAGAAATTTGAGGTTATGTCCACAATTTAATAGCTAAGCAACTGCTATCAAATTAATTGCCATAATACATTTATTAAGTTTGCTTTTCGTAGCATTTCATAGTTTAAAAAAAAAAAAAAAAAAATTTTACGGTGGAAAAAACGTGAAACTGCTTCTCAGTAATATACCGCTAATGAAGCAACGATAAAAAAAAACTTAAATTACTCATGTTCTCTGCTGTAACGACGAATGGCAATTGTTATTGCGGTCTAGGATAAATTTCAATTTTATTAACTTTCGCTAATGTTGCTGCTTGACCAAAGTTTATACGTTACGTTTTATTTGCTTTTTACGTAATTTACTGACCACTTTCGTTAATAGTCTTTGTACATGTTCAGTACACGTGAGTTATTACGTCATTTAAAGTGGATATTAGACCAAATATGTTACCGAATCGTGTATTCTGGCAATTCATTTCTTCGGTTTTGCATCACTATTTAATAAAATGGAAACTGTATTAAGTTCTTTGGCCGTTACGGACGCTATGACCAAAGATTACATTATGAATGTTAGCCCAGTCTCAATCAAAAACAATGTGATGCTTTCAAAGCAATTGCGCACTTCCTATAAACAGAAATTCTTCGAATTTTTCAGAGTGGAAGTTTAGAATCAAATCCAAGTTTGTATTTCAGCAAGTTCGATTCTAGCAACCACGACCTTTGAAGCAATTATAGGTTAGCGCGATCGTCTCTGTCGGTGTTTAAAACGTCTATTAGTACTTCTGAGTTCTTCAAGCTGAAGAGATATCAATCACAGGTCAAGTTCGTATTTGGACAGATCAGGTCAACCTGTCATAATTTTTGATCCTAAAAACTGGAACTATTCTGTACCCGTGACGATACGAAAAAAAGGTCACGGACTTACACTAATTTATTATATTCTCCTACAGCATTAATCAGCGTCTAGCGTCTATTCAGGGCCCATATTTACAATTTAATGCATTAAAATTTGGTTTGAAATTATCTATTGAATTGTGTTCAGGATGTAAATCTAAATTGATGTTACTAAATTTATCGCAATTAAATTAAAATTGTTTCGTTATCTAATTTAACAACGAGATTGAATGAATTAGTTGAATATTAGTTAATTTTCTATATTAACAAAACGAACAATCTGACACTAGTCACTGCCACATAATTAACCAATCCTTACAAACGTATGTAGTTGAAATAGGTGTCTATACTTTTCACTTTTTCGGTTTTGGCCTTAGTTTCAATCACTTGTTATTAATTTTTCTACTACAGGCATAACAGCTACAAGAGCTGTTTCCTATTCTTTTCGTACTGGGCTGAAGTCTCTGAAAACAGTGGAGTTACAAACGCTTCGAATTGCAGTGTGATACTTGAAAAAAAAATATGTTCTATAGCTTTCGATCAAGTTAGTGATATTTATGAACTAACGACGAAGATGGAGTGTCACTTGAAAAGATGAACAATTCCGATACATTTTACTGTTTGAGTTTATCAGTGTACTAATCGCAATGGAACACCTCGAATCAATAGTGCATTTGACAAATACCACAGGGGTTTATAGCTGAGCCAATGAAAAGATTTTTCTTGTCTCCTTGTTTTGAAGAAACATCCGTCTAGTACGAAGAACTTTTAAATATTTATCTAGGATTATCGCCGCCATACTACGAACTTATTCATCAAACCAATACATTGGACCCACCACAGGTTCCGTCTTGAGTAATGTTGCAGAACCGTGAGAAAATGTAATATGGGTGTCCATAATGGCAAACGAATAGATGTTCTTTCCGAAATAAGCCCCGAACGTTATCACTTAGACTTCTGGCTGGATATTTCTGTTTTTCTTTTGAACAGCTGCAAGAGGAGACTAAGATTTTAAAAAGAAAGAACTAGCGTAGGTGTAGAATCATTTTCTCCTCGATAGTAACAAAATAATCAGTGATTATATGGATGAATTACACCAGTCAGAAATTATTCACAACAGTTCAATTTCTGGAGGCTATAAATCTTTGCTCCGGTCACAAGATCAACAGAGTTTTATACAGATTCTCTTGTGCAATTAAACCCATTACGCATTAAACACTAGAGCGAATTGACTCGTATTCTAAACACTACCAATAATTGCAGGGATTAATTGATCATGAGGCTACATTTGACAGTGCAATAAGTGGGTCCAATAAATATAAGTATGGACGGCAGATATTGTTATAAGAACACGTGATCTTCCGATCTAACATATTTTGGAAACGGAAGAGGTTGAAAAAAATGTATGATGGTTCAACCACGCCAGTGTTTAAAAAAAAATAGGGGTGAAAGAGCAGCCCTAACACTGATAATAGCAATTTCATTACAAGGTTATAATATTTTAAACAACAGGATGTACCTCTACTTTTTCATAAATTCATGACGAGACTGTAATTGTTCATTGGATATATATATATATATATATATATATATATATATATATATATATATATATATATATATTAAATTATAGGGATTGTCTATATGGAAGACCCTAAATCCAAAACTACTGTTTATGGTATTTTTTCGTGTTTATCTGTTTGTTCTGGCATCACGCTGAACAGTCTTTGATTGGGTTTTCACGGCTTGGATGCTTAGAGTATTAATTAAAATCTGAATAATGTGTCATCTCTTTACTTTAACTGGCGGTGGGGCACGAAATAAAATCTGCTCTAAACATGTAATTCTAGATTTCGTTGCGTACTGTATTATAAATTTGCAGGACTACGGTAAAACGTATGGCTTATATCTTTTTAGGTAGAATAACATGTTAAAACTAACAACTTCCGGCAAACAAATATTACGAAATTAATGATAATTAATCACAAGTCAACTTGAAATCTACGTGTTGCTTTTCTCTCTGTTCCAAGGTGGTGAAGTCACTGGTAAAACCCAGTTAGTATAAAAAATTAAATATTTATCGTAATAGTGTTCCTAAAATTTATGCTGACGACTTCCTAATCTTAACACTTGCGGAAATGTTATGGGTATAGGGGCAACACTAACATTATTCCTCCTGGATGGGCTGCTACCAAGTCATCCCTGGTTTGGTAGTAGATGACTAGTGCAGGTAATCATTCCGTATGTTTGTGAACAGCACGGTCCCGAAAATCTGAATTAGGCAATTACCTGCAAACCGGCGTTGTTGGGGTGGCAGATCTTTAAGGCGGAGTCACTGCTACTGCAGCCCAAATCGCCACAGGCATTATTACTTCTGAAAGTATCCGAAATAGAAGCAGGATCACATACACGAAAGTTTTGCTTCTCTGGGACAAGGGCGATATATTTAATGCTAAAAGTTGTAGCATTCAAATTGTCTTAGTTTGCGCATTCGCTCATTTCTTGAGGTTATGTTTCTAGTTTCTGATTCTGTTGAAAAGTATGCCGGCTGGTAGAATTAGAACATAATGCCGGTCCATAATACAAATGCGTTGAATACAGTCTCTGAATCCGGTCTTGGCGATCTAGATACCCAGGTTCTTATTCGCATTCCGGGCATCTTGATTTCCATTTGGCGTGGTTTCCCGAAATCACTTAGCGACGGTTCTCTAAAAAGACCATTAACGATTTTAATCCAGTTCCTTGCCAAGAATCCTATTGCTGCTCTAACGACCATAGACTCTAAATTATTTGTTACGAATTTCTTCATAGCGCCTTTTGGTACTTGGATTTTAATATTAGTTCACAGTATAGTTAGTGTAACATAGTTCTGATACTATTAAGGTAAAAGGGACAATTACCCCGTTTTCAGTGTGGGATACTCACTCTGTAACATCAGAATTATTCGAGGTCATCTAAGCGACTTAACACTTACGAAATCTCTTGTGCTTGGTACATAATTTTCTATACGGCACGCCATTCATGATACAACTATTAGATTTATAAATTTTATTCCACTCCTAAGGATATGGAAGCAAACTATACTATGCATAGTTCATTTTAGAGATATCTTAAGGACAAAAATCTGGAAGTACAATACATTTTCCAAATGAGAAAGGTAAATATGACAGATAAATGAGAAAGCTGTAACTAAATAGGACCAGAATAGGTTTGTTAGATTTATATATTTGGTTAGTAATATCACAGGAAATATGTTCGACACATTAAGAAGGTCTATGATAATGGATTCAGTCGGTAAGGAAATTTCTTCTTAGACAGCTGAATAATCACAGGGATATTTTTCTTTTTGACAAGTAGGAATTAGGTCATGGCCTCTTCAAAAATGAACAATTCCAGCATTCGCCTAGAATATGAAGGGTGCTCTTACGTGAAGCTGGTTTCTTTGCATCGCTCAGCATACCACATACGCTAATTTCACCGTAGCGTAGTTTAGGAAGCAGCTGAAATAGCATTCATCATCGGTATGAAGGATGCAGGAGGAGGCTGTAGACAAAAACACGCTTAGCGTAGAGAAAAGAGCTACAAGCCCGACTGAATCGGCACCCATGCTATCACGCTTCCGGCAAGGAGCGATGACTTCCGTGGAACTTCCTGTGCTTGCATCTCCATTGCTGGTAAAGAGAATGCCTTCACATTATCGTCAAACACAACTGCCTTAATTTTTCACGGTGTCGTTTCTTTTCGGCCAATTGCTTCTTTGGCCACTTTAACAGCCGATCGAAACTTCTACTGCTTGAGTTCCTGCTGGCGACATTCCAACAAAAACAGGTATTAGAGGTAATCAAGAATTTGTGAGATCAGAATAAAAGCGCTCTTTCCAAATCTCCTGCACTTCCAAATGTGAGAAAACTTCGTGAGAATATCTTAGTTGGATAAGAAAAGATGATTTCCAGAGTAGATAAAAATGAGTTTATAACGACAAGCTCGTCTAGTTGTAAGACAGAAGCTAATTGTCGCTTATTAACATTTATATTTGCGCCCTTGAAAATTGATAATTCATTCTCACTGTCAATTATCTTCAACAAAATTTAACTTTCTGCAAATTCCTTTCTTAGTGCGACATTTTTTTTTTTCCTTTAGCATATACTATATCATCGCAGATACACATCTTTTTACTGAATATCTTTAGTAATAAAACCCATTCTGTTTACGTTATTTCACCTGATGATGCCCTAGTGAAACTTTTGAAACTATAGTTAATATTTTCCAATAGTTGCTTGGATTACAGTTTCTGACATTTTCTCGTTGGACGCTGCATTTCAAATATCATAATGAAATTTAACATTTAGTTCTTAAGTATGTGCAATTGTGGTAAATGAAAATCCATATAAATAATATTTTGCTCTTCGTAATGGGGCTCGATGTTTTATCTTTCATGACATTTGGTCTTGGAAACCGTTAACTTGTAGATCGAAACTATTTTCACTGGCGGTAACAAAGTATTTTTAATCACTGCATTGATTTGGAAGGATGCTGAAAATTATATCTAGCATCAAGAAACACAGATTTTTTTGAGTTTCCATCACATCAGACTAGCTGACGTTTTTAGTTTTAAGATGCTGAAAAACAGGTACAAACGGAAATATTCAAGGCTTGAATAAATATGCGTCAAGTTGGTGCATTATTTTGACGAAGAGCGGCTAAAGTATGCAACTACACTGTCTTCCACAACAGGATTGATAGAAAGCAACCGTACAAGCGGAGTTTGGTGTCGTATAGTCTATAGAGCACTCGAAATAAGTGAACATAATCGCAATTAAAACTGCTGTTATCTCGAGTCTCTAACAAACTGTTTCATTTGTCCTTACATTCCTTGAACAATTATTTGGAAAACTCTTCTCACGCATTAGTATACAGTGATTATATAATAATACTAAAATATTTTTATTTCTATTTTTAAACCTATTAAGCAGCTTCTTTTGTACAATAACTATACGACTTAAAAAATAATTTGTATGTTGGACCAATTAGAAGGAACTTTTTATACACCCGTTCCAAGGTCTATACCTTATATTAAAAAAAAAATGAAAACTAATGTTTTGATTCAATTTGAAACTGAGACTAAATGTTGGAGTAATGTATATCCAAGAAAGAAAATAGTGTCATTAAACTTCAAAAGAATTTGACAAACAGAAGGTACGTTTGTTTAATCGTAGATTATGATGTCGCGTTTCACGCAAGATTACTAGAAATACTAGAGGAACACCGAGGATAGTGGGTTAGGGGTTGTGCTCGGGCATGCCGTTCGGAAAGACATGGGTTCAACTCCCGTCCAGCCATCAAGTTATTGTATTTCCCCGATTTCCCGAAATCACTACAGGTGAGTGACGGAATGGTTCTTTGAAAATGCCATGGCCGAATTCCTTCCTGTTACTTGATCCCCGTCCTATCCCGGCTCATATGACCTCGACATCGATTACAGAGCCCTGGGTTCAGAATTATTTCTACTAAACTTACAAATTTGCTAGTTGCTTTTTCTGGCATTTATCATTACATTTACAAATACTTGAAAAATTATTTATGTTTTTATTGAAGAATATTCATAGCATTGAGACAACATCCAGCATTGAATTCCCTTTTTTTTTTTTTTTTTTTTTTTTTTTTTTTTTTTTTTTTTTTTAAGAAAGGAAAGCAACAACGTTGACGAGAAAACGGAGGTGCATATTACACTAGTGACCATAGAGAAGTTGGTTAATTACTCCCGTGTTTCATTTGTGACACATTAAATTGTTAAATTTCTGGTGTTATTCTTGTTTTGAATTCGATTTTAATTTCTGTGTAATTAGTGTTAAGGTTAAAGAATTTTCTGTGGTCAAAAAATGAAGCAAAATTTAAACTGAAGCCAGATATCATTAAAACTTGATTTCAGCCTGTTCTTCGATCTTCGTTGATACTTTTATCATCAACGTGTGTCCGTTTATCAAGGACGGTTCGGTTGACTTTTGACAAGAGTAATCAGCTGACTGAAGTTTAGGCACACATCCAGTTCAGTCTCACACTGATACGAATGTTCCAAAGATCTAAGCTGTGTTCTATTTGCTGTGACGAGTTGTTGATTCATCGTTAGAGTATAAAAGAATACTGCGATGTTATTGCAGTACTGCTTTGTTATAATATCCTTGCCCAGTTATTCGTTCTTTCTGTTGTTACTCTCAACTGTTGGTTTTATTTTCATTATTAATAACTTACCAGCTATGTTATTACATCAGTGAGTACTTTGCAAAGATTGAAATACAAACACAAGACCACGTATGTCTGTTTGATAATGGCAAGAAAGAATTACTTTTATGTTTTTAGAGAAACGGATTCCTAATTTTGACGTCCAGCTTAAGGTATGTTACAGGACTGTAGTAATTTAACAGAATACGTTATAGGCTTTAAATTTGCACATATTACGTATTTAGTTGACCCAAAAGAGAAAATTCTACTTAAATTTTGTAAAATTATGTAGTAGGAGCACTATGAAATAAATACATCGCAGTAAAAAATAGAAAAAATCTCCAGCATTAATATGTTTTAAAATTTTTAATACAGCTAAAGATAAGAGAGTCCATTAAAATTGTGAATTTTGGAACTTTTTTGTTAACTGGGCAAAATCAAGAACGGAATTACCAACGAACTTGAAGTCCCCAATATCGACTATAACTTATATTTGAAATGGTGGTGTACAATTCCTAATCATCAGATAGTGAGCCAAAATCCTGGTTTAAATCCTAAACCTCTCTACAGTGCGTGTAGAATGAAGGCATGTGACCCTTGATTGTGATTCGTCCGTGGGTTGAAGACGTCAAGCCCATTGGTGTCTTTCGGAAGAGAGTACTTGAATTGGCCTCCCCTTCTTCATCTCTCATTATTCTATACTGAACACACACAACATCACAGTCATCCAAAGCCGCATTAACTCATACGGACACACTGGGAAGGCATCGGGAAGCCACTCCAGTTCATCTTCCCAAGAGACTTCCCATGGAGGATTACAATCTCCTTAGTAACAACTTACGCCCACAAACGAGCTTTGTATCGTAGAGACAGTTTCCCACGGCCAGTGGTTTTGCAGCCGAACTGTACGGATGAGCACGCGCCACAGGCTAGCCCTCGCCACCTCGCAGCTACCTCCCCACCACTTAATGCCTAGTGTCGTGTCAGTTACCCGGGCGTTTGATGTTTACCGACTGGGCGACGGATAGAGGCGCGCCATCCCTGCCAGCACAGGCGAGACCCTTCCCATGGCCAGCTGTTGATTGCTGGACCGGCCTGGCCAGCAAATACACGCGCCATGGGAAGCCAACTCAAGAAGATGTGAACTATACAAAGGAGCCATTCCGAGAATCAGTTGATGTAGTACCTGTAAACTAAATCAATGTCTGATATCCAGGAAAGGGAACTGGACCCATATCGTTCAGAACAGCAAACTCAGACGTTCACGGTCACTAGTAATGAACTACCATTACCGGGAAAACGTTTGCATGACATGAACATATCGCTTGTTAAAATTGTCTAAAGTAATGTGGTGAAGGTTTATCGGCAGTTAGCTCTAGGGATTCCAACCATTTCTACGTGTAACTTGATTTCTTGTGCCGACATATTTTTCAATTTAAAGACTGTGTTATGTAGTAAAAAAAAAAAAAAAAAAACAGCATACAAGATGCCATTTAAAAGATTGTTTGGTGTCGCCAGGATCTTCGATCGTCTTTGTTGCTGTAGTTTTCCAGTGAGGACAAATTAGTTCAACTGGTAAATGGTTAAAAATGTTAAAGTATTGTATAATATCTCCATTATTTGGAGACTCAGGCTTGTTGGCTGCCCTTGAGGGAGTTACTCCTCCTTGGCGTATTTCGTGTGAAATTTAACTGCCGTTGTCTTTCTCTGTGATGAAAATATATGTTCGTGTTACTGTTTTTTTGTGTGGATGACTGCGATATGTCATCCAAACCAAGCTTAATGGCCCCATCCTACGGAGAAATCAACAGTGTGTTATGTCCTCACTCCATACTGACTGCGGAGATCTTTAGAAATTAACACAGAACTCTGGTGCACAATCTGATGATTGTTCACCGCCACCTCTCCTACGCTGGCGGCCAAGTCCTAACGATGAGAATTTCTTCCACCATCGGAACTCGAACCAGCTAACCCTGTGTCAGGGTTCCTGATATCCAGGAGTGAGTGGGTGAGTGGTAACGTTCTGGCCACCCATTCGAGAGGATGCGGGTTCGAATGCCCGTTCGGACATCCAGATTTTTGACTTTCATCGTTTTCCCACATTACTCCAGACGGATGTCGGGATAATTCCTTCAAAAGGCCACGGTAAAATTCCCTCCCTCACCTTGTCCCCAATACCATCCTGCCTCTAATGACCGCGCCGTCGAGGAGGCGTTAAGACATAAGAAAAAAAGGGGGAAAAAAGGTTGGGGCGGGCATTACTTGATATATACTGTAGGAAAAAGAGCCGACTGTAGATTTATTTATTTATTTATTTATTTTTTTGGTTTTTTGAAGGCCGGAATTTTATGTGAAGTTGTAAGTTAATTATTCGCTATTTATAAACAACTATCCCATTAAAAACGAGTGGTTGAACGCCGAATTCTGTCAGTTCGTTTCTTCAAGCTTACTGTGGCAATGGCAGAGAATATATCTAAAACATCTACACCTCAGATTAATAGCTTCTAAGCTCTGGTTGAGCTCAGTGTTCTGGCAATTTATTGTCTCACAGCTGCTTAATTAAATACAATTATTATTAAATAACTATCATAATCATAAATATTATGTAATTTAGTACATATTTGTTAATTTACTGTAATAGCATTATCTCTGGATAGAGATTATAAGAAAACATCATCAATTGAATATAAATAAACAAAAATCGACTGATAATTAATACGTTAATTTAATTGAAATACGTAATTTTCTTTCAGTTTATGGAAATTCATTTTCTTGTTATTAAATAACGTCCATAACCTCAATTTTGCAGTATCATCTCTAGCCGTAGAGAGTCCAGGCCGGGCTCGTAACCTTAACGTTGTAATGTCCTACAGAGCACATCGGCTCGCTGGCGCGGGGGTGTGCTGTGTGTATCTGAAGGCAGAGACATGTTTGGTTTGGCGAAGGGGCGCGGGACACAGATCGCCCTCTCTTCTCGCGATATTTTTTTTTTTTCTGGAGGGCTTGCCGTATGTGGTGCAGTGTGTAGGACAGCCAGAGGAGGGAGGGGATTGCATCTACTCCTCCGAGGTGTTTCTTTTGTTATGTTCTATGTCGTCGGGAATGAAGGGAGAACGTTGCTGGACGCCCCAGAGCAAGGTTGTGGGCAGTGGCTGCTGCTACGAGTGATAACCGGAGGTAGCTGTGTGTATCAGCCGGTCGCGGTGGTCAAACCCTGGCCCGCCGACGCCGCCACCGCCGACCAGTGTCCCTGCCGGGTAATATGTACCGCCTGCTGTTAGAGACATACTGCAACATCTCAAAACCCTGGAAACTGCCCTGCGTGACTTATGCCAGAATCAAAGAGCTATTAGCCTGGGTGCCTATCATATGTTTGCCATACATTTGTGATCTTGAAATGACAACAATTTTGTCTTAATGAGTAAATTCATTTTCTTTTAATGTGAACCCATTTCCTTTGTGTGATCGCCTGAGAATTGTCATGTGAGGAGCCCATTATAAATATTATTGAATTAAAATACATTAACTTTGCTACTTTTGCAAGCTGGCACCATACAAGGTGTCTTTCAAATCAAAACTAATACCCCGGCCAACGAGCTATGGTATTATAACGTTACGGACACTATGACCAAGGTAGAAATTATGCTATGTTAAATAGATAGAACAGAGGAAACCGTACTTTGAGATTATAAAATCATTCATGGGCAGTTAAATCGCGTTTTACTGGGCAAAAACTGTGTCACACTATGTCACTGTTTATTGGACAAGTCAACTAAGGAAGGCTCCATATAATTCATCATATTATTTGCAGCTAAACTTATGGTATCATGGTTTAATTGGCCATAGAAATGACTTTTCAATTGTGAAGTGAATTCTCATGATTTTGCAGCTGAAGGCTTTCCAAGTCCGAAGTTAATAGTTTCTCGATATCTGGGCGGCATACATGGACAGAATGCTTCTTGAACAGCGTAGAAACTACTAATATGATCTTAACTACCGCGTGACACAAATTCAAGTTGTTGCGCCGTCCTACCCTGTCACAGTTGGAGATATTAATTTAATCCCATACATACCCAAAGCAGTTAGGGAATACGACGTTAAGTGCCAATGAAATATCCATCGCAGGATGGGATTCGAACCACTGACGTTCAGCTTTGAAGATGAGTATATTAATACAGCGTTATCAGACATAGAGACTGCATACTGTGCACAGTATTACACTCATTAAAAGTGTTATCATTTTTGAGTTCAAAGCCTTAGAGCTACAAAGGCTTTATAGCTGAGATGAAACAGTGATACATAAGTGATCAGTTATAGTCTAGCGTATTCACCTCTCCATCAACGATGTGTTCATGTCCTTGAAGTTGCATCAAATCTTCAGGCATTTTCACCTGGCATCTGGCTGCCTTGATTGTAGGGAAGGATGCATCATGCTGAGATATAGGGCTGATAGTAGTCAACACTCCTTTGTCAGATTTACTCCTTGGATGGTGAGTATTTAAGGAGAGAAAGCTAAGTGTCGTATAGCTTTGTACTGCGATTGGTGCTCGCTCCCATTGTAACTGTTTCGGGAATGGGAAAAAATGTTCGTTGTTCAGTACTTGGCAAGAGATTTAAGTACGAAATACAAAACTGTAGGACTGCATAGCGAAGTCCTGTGTTAAGACTCAAACTCGGGGTGGTGTGCTTGGAATAAGGTCATGCAACTCTATTAATGGCGATTCTTCTGGCGATTGGAAAGTGTAGAACAGGTGTCGTCTTGGCATCATTAGCAGTAATGGACATGAAGTTCAGCCATAATTTAACGTATAATACACAACGTGCATTTCTCCCTTACCTACATATATACATAAACACTATACCCGACTAAGAAACCGATTGTCGAATTGTGTTCTGTAAGTCAAAGCTTTATTTTGTGCAAGGAGGAAGAAACTCTACCCGACATGAGGAACATCGCAGGTATATTATTGAGGCATAACAAATCCAGACATGGAGGGAATATTTGTCCAGAGGTAAACAAGAGAAGGAAAAATTTTGAAAAATAGAATTTCTTAATCTTTTTCTCAAATACTGTTTATATTCTAGGACCAAGAAGCAATCGAATATTGTTTCGTTCATCTTTCAGCATGAAAACTATTTTAAGGATATAATGCCACTAGTGGCAATAAAAACTATTTAAATATAACTATTTTAATATAAATCTGCATAAGCCTTTACGAATCGTCGACGTCGGGATCATTGAAGGCGGGAAAGGACAGGGAGGCAAGGAAAGAGAAGGATTTCGGCCGTGGTCTTTTTGAAAGAACCATCTCGGTATGCGCCTGTAGTGATTTATGGAAATCATGGAAAACAGAAATCTGAATGGCCAGTCGTGGATTCGAGCCTTCGTCCTCCGTAATGCGAGCCCAAAGTATTACCACTCACACACCACGCTCGGTATTATTGTCGACCTTGTTTTTTGTATGACATGACTAATTTTAAAATCATATTAAAGTGTTTGGTGTAAGTAACTGATTGATACCCGTTTGAGATAAAAATATTGATAACTGAGAGACACATTAATATGTGTTAGCTACGCTGAAAAATAGAAAAACGAAGATCGTCCGACATTCTTTAACTCTTGCCTACATTTCCACTCCCTATCATACTGTCTCCATTTGCTCTTGTTTCTTAACGTTTTTGATTTAGGAGTATGAGAAAGTCCAAAAGAAATTACTTCATGTAACCTCTTGTAAACAACAAGTTAAGTTAATTTCGTGGAACGTCAAGTGTTCTTTGCTTCTCCTGTTTTGTTTTCTTACTCCGAATCAAACACCACTATTATTGTTTTTTTTTTCTTTTCACGTTTGTATAGAATGTACAAAAAGAGAAAATAACAGAGGATAAGATAAGTATGAATTTGAAAACATTTCGCTGAATCTGACGATTCTGAAACTATATTCGTAACACAATGAACTGTAATTTGTGCTGTCTGAAATATGTTTATCTGTAAGCGATGGAACTTCTTTTCTTATCTCCTTATCTTTTCACCAGATTTGCAGACTCTTAAGAACATCATCCGTTATAGTAAATATCTCTTGCAAACGTGGTCTCCCAGTTTCTGCTTCTATAAATATATTTGTTAATTTCTGACACTCTTTCTTGTTCCAAGCTAACGAACAGTATTTTCTGTGCTGCAAATGGAATTCACGATAACTTGTGATTCGTTTCAGATAATGACGGGATGCTGCTTCGTTATCCTAAAACTTCTATCTCACTTTGACAGCATAACGCAAACTTGTGGTCTCCTAGGTTGACTTGGCTTCTAGCAAGATTCGCCCAGTGTCTGCCACAGTTTACCGCACACAGCTTTCCTTAATGTTAACCAATTTCCGGTAAGAAAACAGACTGTACATAGCGTTTGTGACCACACAACACAGACTTGTTGACAATGGCGCAAAGTGGTATTACGTGCAGCTGGCCTTCGAGGCGTCGAGCATTGGCAATAAACACGAAAGTAAAAACACGGAGAGAGTTTCTGCAGGCGTGGCAACAGGCAGAAGTGGGTCGAAATGTAGCCACGGCTGCTGACAGAATGGCCCCTTTCACACTCGACGGTTTTGGACGTGCGGTAAAATATCTTACGTCCACATTCCTTCAGTGGCGTGAAGAAAGACATGGCCCCTTTGACGCGGCACGGCAGCGGCAAAATGCCGTGACCGTGCCGTTCAACAGCCGTCCACTGCCACTACAACCGACGGCAAAAATGCCGTTGTATTAAGTCAGTGGCCTATGTGAACAAATACAGTCTTTCACACGGAACGGATTTTTGCCGTACATCGTAGGATACCTGATACATCTGATTGATAAGTTTTAACGTTTCTTTGTCAAAAATAATCAGACAGAACAAACATAACGCAAATGTCACAGGAGTCCCACAGCTCCTGCCGCTTCCCGTAGGATTCGCGGAGATAGCTCCGCATTCCCATTACAACCATTGGCACAAGAATGGTTTTGGTGTGGTCGGCGCCACGTTGCGGCCGTACTTTACCTTCCCGCCAAGTTTCCTCCACGGTACTCATTGGATAGCAGGACGTTCAGCTTAGAGGAAAGATCCTCGGCTTCATGGGGGATCGAACCCCGGTCGTCTCGGTCGCAATCGGACGCTCTACCGCGTGAGCTACGAAATGGATATAAATGTAGCTGGGTTTGACATCAAACCCTCGCGACTTCAAGCTCGAAGTATGGCGAGACGTTACTAAGCGATCTAAGTATCTCAAACCCCGTATGGGTTGCAGTATGAGACCTGGGTAGTGACTTAGCAAACGGGCAGCTGATCGACCTTAAGACACATCAAATATGTCAGCGGTATTTATTTTGTGGCTGTTGCGCAAGTCCGAAATGATTAATCTTTCAATGAGTAGAGAGGTTAAAGTGGATAACGTTCCACTGTGAGGGTAAGCTGTTTTGGCATTTTGGAAAAACGATTTATGTTCTTTGAACTGCACTCCCAATAGTACAATAATAAGCCGACGTAACGTAGCCCACGGTAAATGTGATTAAACGCGTGATCGGCAGATAGCTAATAGGTTCGCTATAGACCCAGTGGGTATGTCTACCACACCGCCTCGCTCCGGGAAATGTAAAACAGCGTAGTTATCGACCCAACAGCGATTGGGTAGCAGATAATATAATTTGATATTCACACAAGATCCAAAATCTGTTTGGCCAGCGTAAAAAGAGATTATATGCGTATTAATTTAGGTTCAATGTCACCTTATACGATAAATCGTTTGCGTGATATCTGGTTGTAGGTAGTGAACTGTTAATTTTTTAAATTTTTTTAAATTGCTTAACGTCTCTTAATAGCGAGGTCTTTAGAGACGGGAAAGGATGGGGGGCAAGGAATGGAAGGAATTCGGCCATGGCCTTTTTAAGGAAGCATCCCGGCATTTGCCTGGAGTGATTTGGGAAACCATGGAAAACCCAAATCTGGATGCCCGGACAGGTATTCGAACCACCGTCCTCCCGAATATAATTTTTTTTTTTTTAAAGAAATTTTAACAGTCTATCGAATGTTAGTCCGTATTCCAAAAATCACGAAATTTCACTGGTTAAAAGTAAAAATGCTTTAATGTTTCCATAATTTCTTAAGTAAGTTATATAATAAACTCAATAGTGGAAAAGATTCAATTTCGATACATCGTGTTTTCCCGTCTTATCTTAACTCCTCATCATTAAACGTTCGAAACTGGCAAATTTATTTTTGGCTTATGTTTATAGCTTTACGCTTCGTCGACGTCGGGTTCAATGTAGGCAGGAAAGGATGAAGTTGCAAGGAACGGGAAGGAAATCGGCAATCTCCTTTTGAGGGAACCATCCCGGCGTTCACCTGGAGTTGGGGAAACCCGAAATTAGGATATTCGCAGAGATTTGAATCTGCGTCCTCCCGAATGCGAGGCCAGGATGTTACCAGTCACCTACCACGCTCGAGAAATTTCTTTTTGACTTTAGTAACACATTCTACCAGAAACTGAGCTCATCGTGGCAAGGTACTTCAAGAATAGTGAGATTTACCAGAGAAAACTATATATTTGTTAACCCGTTGCTGGAAAGCACAACATGAGCGAGTATAAGAGATCGATTGCGTCCTTCTGTTCAGTAGATACCCAGAAATCAATGAGACAAAATCTTTTACAGAAAAACGCTTAAGAGACGTCAGATCAGAAATAATATTTATATTGCCAAACTCGCGATTATCCAACTTGTACTAAAACCTGAAGTACTGAATTATGCTGGTTCCGATTCAAAATACTTAATTAATGTCAGTGTCGGAAAATATTAATATACGTCACATCTCTTTCAGAAAGGCAGTAATCTTCAGATTGGTTTATCTGAATATAAATCTTCATGGAGAAGACACTTCGACGGCTACTTTGTAGACCTGTGTAAAAAGGAATCGGTTGCCGGGAAATAATAAAATTTTGCAGGGATCTGTACAAAGAATGCTGTGCCTCGACATTAAGTTTACATCTGACTCCCACTCTTTGTCTTGAAACTAACTTGTTATAAACACAAGGTCTTTCCAAAACCGGGAGCTCGAACGGCTAAATTCCTGTCGTTGCTGCGACCTTGGCAGTTACTGGATGTTTGCCTTCATCAGCTCAGCTTTTATACTTTTTATTTGTATCTTATATCTTCACACATGCCGAGGGTAATTATACTGAATCTGGCAGGTGACTGGTAACGCTTGGGCCGGGAATTCTGGGGGCGCGAGTCCAAATCCCCGTCCAGCCATCCAAACTTCTGTTTTCCATGGTTTCGGAAATCACCGGGGATGGTTCTTAAAAAGGTCATGGCTGGATTCCCTCTCCTTTCTTGCCCACCATTTCAGCCCCGGCTCTAATAACCGCGACATTGACAAGCAGTAAAGCCAAAATCAATAAAAAAGAATGTAATTAAGAACGGTCTAACCTAAAGGAGAGCTATTAGAATCTTCATCCATCTGCGCATCGAGTAAACTTTGTGCAAATGTTCCCAGCTTTTATACTATAGGACAGTGTCGTGATCATCTAACAATTCTGTTTGGATGTCATATCGTCTGAAGGTGACCGGCTTCCTATGTTACAAGTTGATAAATTCCGTTGATTAGCTCGTCATGTTTAGATGGTGAGATTATGTCGGACTTTGGCAGAGGGATGTATCATGCCTTTGTTAGCATCTTCAACAGAGCAGTAGTAACTTCGATACGGATTGCCTCACCATGATAAGAAGTACATTTCTTACCAGTACTCCGATCAAACAAGGACTAGTATTTTTACTCCATATCACACATAATATTTACAATAGGCAAATGAAATATCCCCTCACAAAATTTGTTTATAGACACTGTCCCCTTACAGAACTATTCTCTACCGACGCTTATCTACAACTTCAAAAACTAATGTCAGAATGATGGTCGCTTCAGAATTCTGATCACATAACGAAATAAGTGTTATATTGTTTGCACAGTTGTTACATGTGGTGATGGCAGGAGAGAAATGAAAAGTATAGTATAATTCAAATGGACGACATGGTATTTTCTGATCCTGGTCACTCTTTGTTTCAAATCTTAAACAATAAAATAGTACACTCCTGCATGAATGAGGATTGGCTTATCTTTTTAACTTCCACAATGATAATACTTCCCCTACATCCTTAAATATTTTCCATCTACGACCAAAACTCTGCAGATAACTCTAACATTCAGAATCAAATCTTGTCCCGTGTATTTAAATCTGGTCAGGAAACCATACCATTGTAGTAATTTCATACCATCGCTAAAACGTGACTATCTTTTTGTTGTTCCATTCTTAAAACCTTTCTAGATTGTCATTACTTAATTTCATCGGCAAACTCTCACCCCATATGGTGTCAACATTTCTATTCATTTAAAATCGTATATTCAGAAAAAAAACACATCTTCCACAGTAAATTACCGGAAATATTCATCCATTTATTAAACTTTATACTGTGACACAATGTCGGATATACACATTTTTCTTCACTGTCCTCACAACTATTAATTAATTTGGAGTCATCTCGAAGAAAATGTTACAACGCATCAATAAAAAGCCCAAAAAACTAAAAGTTGAGCACTGTTTACAGATTTTCAGAGTGAAACCGTTAGTTTATATACAACTTCATCTGATTCATCTTCAATGGATCCAAGAAACAGGGTGCAGGATCAGTCTCTGTAGTGTACACTTCTCTGGAGGCCATAGAACTTTGAACCGGGAAGCTCCGTATGGCCGAAGACCTATATATAGACATCATTGAGTCTCAATTTTAATTAGCCCTACTTCATACTATTTAGATAAGACGCCAGTATACAGTTCCATGTTCCGCTCACTAAAACCGACGCTTCTCTCAAAGTAAAGTATAAGGTTGAATCATTTAAAAAATCTATTATCAACCTGTCATACACGAAGATGGAATGGGTGATAAGCAGGTATATCATTAATATTCATCTCGTTAATTACTAAATAATTCACTTTCAATAGTTTACTTCGAATTTCATAATCATGTTTGTGAAGCTTTTATATTTATGCCATAATGATACCATACAATGTGTCCCAAATGTTAATAAAATTTAGATAGGTGATAAATTAGGCCCATAAAACTCAGTGGTCCATATAATTATTTTTGACATTTATTGTTCTTTGGGTTGAGAAACGCTACTTTGAAGCAATTATTAGGTTAAAAACATTATGGCAATTTGATTAATATATATATTAGAATTAGTGGCAGTAAATAAACAATTTCCCTCACAACAACAGTTATCTGATAAAACTGCTCGCAAGAAATGGCTTGACAAGTCAAGAAAAAACAAATATTCACTTGTGATTTTTTCAAATTTGAAAATAAAAATACGAGAAGATTTCACCACAGCAACGTTGAACAGCAGACTGATATCGGTTAAGCATGAGGGTCCGACTATAATCACGACTACCCCACGTTCGTTCAATGAAAGATACAGTAATGGTCCCAGTACGAATCCTTGGGGAAACACTTTGCGGGGACGACTCACCCTTGGCGCGAGGCACGCTGTAGCAGACGTCGGTGAACTCGAGACTCAGCCGGACTGAACTGAGCTCTGCACTATAGCCCTCCTCGGCGTCGGCCACGGCACCGTTTGGTTGAGCGATCTCCGAGGTCATCGCGACGGGCGCTGTACACTGTGCGGAGGCTTTCGCCCGACTGCTGGACGGACACTCGACGGCGACTCGCCTGGCCGCGTGGTGGGAGTCAACCGCAGCCAGATAAGACCTTTCTTCCTCTCGCTGCACTCTCTCCTACGCGGCCCACATTGGTCCTCATGATGACGCACGAAATTATACAATGCAGTGTTTGGTTTAGTATCGGCTATTGACTCATCTGAAGAACCTGTAGCTGAGTCCATCCAGCCACTGACTGCGGGTTGGACGACTGCCACAAATTAAGACGAGTTCTGAATTTTTGTTTTGCTGTCATCAGTCTTTTGACTGGTTTGATGCAATCCTCCATCCCTTCCTGTCTTGTGCTAACCTCTTCATCTCTACATATCCCCTATAACCCACTGCCTCAATTATCTGCTTCTTATATTCTAATCTCTGTCTTCCTCTACAGTTCTTACCACTGTTCCCTCCACCAGCAAATTAACTAATCCAGCATGTCTCAAAATATGACCTACCAGCCTGTCTCTTCTTTCTGTAAGCTTCTTCCACAAACTTCTTTCCTCACCCATCATTTCCAAAACTCGTTCATTTCTTACTTTGTCTGTCCACTTAATTTTCAGCATTCTTCTATAACACCACATTTCAAATGCTTCAATCTTCTTTCTTTCTGAAATTTAAATGTCTGGAAAGGTGTCCCAGACCAACTGCTAGCGGAAAACTGACGATTCTAATGCAGGCCACATCACATCTGTATTAGAGCAAACTAATTTAACAATTATAAACTTTTTGGCTTTACTTCCAGATCACCAAATGAAAAAGATATTCACTCAATAAATGGAGGATTTGGTCATGATAAAACTTTCAGTAAGATCTGTAGATAACGGGCTCTATCTGTGTTTCATATAGTTTATCAATTTTTTTGCACTTTTGTTTTTTCTTATGGCTTTACGCCTCGTTGACGTCGAGGTCATTAGTGGGGGGAATGGACTGGGGTAAGAAACTTAAAGGCATAGCCGTTTTAACGAACTATGAAGTCTTCACCTGAGGGTGATTTTGGGAAACCGTGGAAAACATAAATGTGTGTGACCAGTTGGGGATGTAGAACCACATCCTCCCAAATGTGAGACCACAGCGTATCCACTACCCACCACGCTCGGTCGAAATGACGGAAATTACCGACTGCAGTAGAACTCCAACTATCCGAACTCCGATTATCCGAATCGCTGATTATCCGAATCGCTTTTTTAATTAAAACGGAAACATACTGCGATTCAAAAAATAATGATTCTGCCTACAAACCACATGAAACTTCTCACTGTCAAGCAGATCCGCGACTTTGCTGCCAGAAAACAGATGAATACAGTCAAACGGCTTACTTTGACCGAGATGTTCAGTGAGCAATGACTTAATTACAGTACGGTACATACATACTGTACTGATGTACAGCACTTGTAACTATGCCTAACATGTAAAAGTGTAGCCTTTTCATTTAATAAATTAAAAGCTGTTTTCCTTTAAATATAGTTTCTTCTCCCATTTTCAACATATATACTGTAATTAATTGAAATAGACACTGTTTCGGAAAAAATCCAATTATCCGAATTTTTGATTATCCGAATGGGGTCCGGTCCCAATTGATTCGGATAATTGGAGTTCTACTATATTAACATCTGATTTAGCTTTTGCGATGTAGCATTACAGTTTCGCCTGTTTAATGAAACTTTTGTAAATTACATATGCTCCGGTATCATTCCTATTTTCACCTTCTTTCAAATAAAAAAAAAAGGAGTATTTGAGTCACGTTTATTTAGTACTTTAGTGATTGATACAGTCCTTGATCACCTTATATTTAAAAGAGAATTATTCCAAAGAGCGTTGTGGATGAACGGTAACGCACAGCACTCAAATTCGGGAGGTCGCGGGTTCAAACATCGTTTGACCATCCAAATTTTTGTTTTCCATGGTTTTCCAAAATCACTTCAGGTGAATGGGATGGATCCCTCATAAGGCCACGGCCGAATTCATTCCCGTTCCAACCCCCCCCCTTTTTCATTTCTCGCCTCTAATGATTTCGACGTCGACGAGGTGTAAAACCATAAAAGTCAAGATTTTTCCCACTTCCTTGCGCCTAAAACCAATTCTTGTTTGAGGTGATGATTATCTTTCCACTTCCGTCTAGTGTCCTATATCTTGTCTCGATATCTATTTAGTATATTCCTCAAACAGTTCCAGAAGTCTCTTTCTCCGCCTCTTGTCTTCGAAAGACTCACAAGATACATACACTACAAATCCTTTCCTACGTATGTCTAATTGTTTTTACATATATAAACGAACGCGGTGAGTTTCTTAAGTGTAGTAAGTAAGTGTATACCGGTAAAAGCCGACAAATTTTGCATCCCCATCATACGGACGAATTGTCATCGCCAGTTCCGTATACCGTCATTCCATAACCACTGTTGAGATTAATGGGATATAATCCACGCTTTTGGTTCACAACTGGGAAATTAGGAATTGTGCGTAGTCACATCTACTACACGGCTACAATACCCGAATTACCGAAATTTCTTCTACCGCTAGACTCGAACCAGCAAAATCAGTGCCTCAGCTTCTTCGACCAATGGGACGGGTAGGTTAGTGCATACAGCTACTGACTGCAGATTAGGGTTATATCCTCCAAAATCCTCGAAGTTGAGCGTCTTTCAGGTTCTCTGCCCGCTGTGCAGTGATTGCTGGAAGGTAACTCCTGGGGCATAAAGCGGCTGCAACATGGCGCCTACAGTGTAATCTAGGTTAAGCAAAGGAAAACGCTTCCCAAATCGTCTTAGAGGCCTTATGCCGATACAACCTATAACTTACGTATCAGCATTGAGAGGTGTGGAAATGGTCCAGTTGATGTTTAAAGCTGAAGATCGATATTATCCAGAATGCTCTGAGATAATGGACTCTTGTTTACTATAGTATACACGGAACTCTTGCCACAATCAACTGATGATTTTTTTTTTAATGGTATTTGGCTTCCTTAGGCCATATAGCCAGCTCAAGTATGAGTTTAATTCATCCAGTGCTTTCAGTTTCTCAATGTGTATATTGTCTTTCAAGTAATTCTAGACACTCCACAGGACGGACATGACAAGAACTCTCACAAACAACACTTAAGTGGGTAGGTACAGTTATCAGGTTTCAAAAAAATGATTTTTTTCTTTCGATTCACAAAAATAGTTTTGACATCATGTTGGTGAAAAAAATTATTGAAATATCTTTGCTAGTGTGGGAATTATGCGTGATTAAGCAAAGTCCTGCACGATTGACAGCCACTTAAATCTTACTGCACTTGAAGGAAATACAAATATTTAGCCTTAAATATCTCAAAACAGCTATTCATCAATTGATTTTAACGAAATCTTTTCCACATGCATAGATCTTTTTCAAATTTGCAGTACATGTTCTACACACTAATTACTACAGTCCCTACCATTACTGTTTATGCAGTTTTTCACAAATCGAAAATATGCCCACATGTTTTGTTTTTTTTAAAAAAGGCAAAAATTTTAATTTCTTGATTTTTTTTATTAACAACAAATATAAAGTTAAATGTGTTATATTATTGGTTTAACTAATTTCCTGAGTATTAGTTTGCAAGATTAAAAAAAGATTTCTGCAAAATTTCAAATATTATGCTTTCTCTCACTAAAGAAATATTATGCTTTCTCTCATTAAAGACATTAAAGACGACATATTTTTAACTGTCAGTTTGAATGGTACATTAACATATTGTTAAATAATATTTTTATTTTAAAAATCAATTTTTATATATAACTATGACAGTTCTATGGAGCAACGAAATTTGAACCCTCAAATTTAAATAGATTTGGAGAAAATAAAATTTCAGTTTCTACAAATATTTGTATGTGTTAGCTTTACCTACCCCCTTAAACACCCCTGCCCTTGGCCGGGCTCGAACCGGCGACCTTCAGCACGTGGGGCCAGTACTTAAGTCCCTACACTACCGAGGCCGGCAGTTGACTGACGATACACAGTTAATAGATCTCAGAAAAACAACTCTTGATGGAAATTACTGTATCATTTCCGCATTTGATTAAAAACTACTTGTGTGTCATATTAATTATTACACTGAGACGTTGCAATACAGTCATGAAACCAGAATGTCTCTGTGGATCGGAAACACTCATTTCTAGCAGGAAAATATATATGAAAAACATAGAGAAAGAACACGAAGTTATAGGGAAAATTTTGGGCCCGAAACTCACAGGAAACCAATACAGATTCAGAAATAATCACTACATTTTAGAGTATACAGACATTCGCAGTGGTGTTAGTATCGAACCTAAAATAAGGAACACAGAAACGTCGTTGAGTAGTACCAATGGTTCTGATTTTACAATATGAATAATGGTGATTCTACAGGGCAACCCAAAAGCTCCGCGTGATAGGAGTTTGAATTCTGCTATAGCATCTCCCTGGGTGTATCCTTCTGGTCTATATAGTATAATAATTTTGTAAACTCTTCAGTATTCAGCAATTTTTCAACTAAACTATGGAAATTAAGAAGAATCAAACAGAACGACAGCATTGTGAGTCGACTGTGTATTAACTTAAAGGCCACAGGAAATGTGCTACCTGAAAGCCCAAGCACATCAGAAGAGATGGAAGAAATGGAAGAAGATAGTGACTAGTCGAAACAAATCGAACAGCTAAGTGAGCTTGAACCTAGATGATCTTGGGACAAGTATTCAGAGAACCCTGTTGTGCCTATGATGCGGTACTTTAGAGCACCCTATGTAAAATTGATAGCACAAGCCCAATTCTTTTACGAAGTAGAGCTATAATTTATATTTATAACCGTGAACCGCACAGACTGTTGCGTTTATGTTCATAAAAAAAATATCTTCATATACAGGAAGATAAAATAAAGGAAGTTGGTCCCATACTTAAAGTATCCCGGGGAAATTATACAGGATAATGGAACTGAAACAAAAGCCTATTAAATTGGAGATCAAAAGATGGAAACAGAGTATTGCTTAGCACAAAACATCTGCAACAAAAAGGCGTCTCCAAACTCACAAACCGTTACTATGCTGTCATGAAACAGAATGTCTCTATGGATCGGAAACTCTCTTGAACAGGAAAATAGATATGGAAAACGCTTCGAAAAAAGAAGGCGAACTTATAAGGAAAATTTTGGGCCAGAAACTCACAGGAAACCAATACAGACTCTGAAGTAATCACGAAATCTTACAGTATATACAGATTCGCAGACTAAACTTTAATGGAAAAATTAAAAGAATGAATCCTGAAAGAGTCACTAGACAAATAGCTGCATTCTATGAAAAGTAGAGCAGTTTCAGATATAATTAAATGGACTGGCGAAATCAAGACAGACTTCAAATTAGCAGGAATTACTCCAAAGGACATCGAAAACAGGGAGACCTGTAGATCCAAAAGTCACAAGTGGCAAGTTGACCGGGAGGAAAGACCGAAGAAAAAAATTGGAACACAACGTTGTGAGAAAAGAAGTCTACAGCAAGCTTATGAAGGGAACAAAAGACAGCAAACAAACGATTCAAATACTTTGCGTAGTCGTAACGGGCTTATCCGCAAATAATAATAAAGGAAATTTGAAACCTCCAATTCGCTTTTTCCGTTGTATTCCGTTAGGAAATTGTAAATTACATAGTGCTCATTGCTTCAATTAATGTGTCAGCAAGAAATGTGGTTCATCAAAGAAAAACTTTCGATGCTCCACTAAATATGACATTACATTAAAATATTTTTGCCAACAAACTGTAATAGTTATTTTTGTTAAACATTCGAAAAGAAGGCTAACATATCACAGTGTATGCTATATCTCGGCGTGGTATTTACGTATGGTAGGAATGGTTCGAGAAATATCTAGATAGTTGAGATATCACTAATGGTGTTCATTGAGGCCGACTGGTAAACTAATAGCTAGAAACTTGCTTCAAGTGCCATGGACGTCGGCTCCCCTAAAGCCTACTGCTGTGGTTCCCAACGGGGGCGGTACCGCCCACCGATGGGCGTTGAAGAGATGATGGGAAAGGGGGGGGGCGGAGCTTTTCTGGTCGAAGGAAAAATTTAGGGGGCGTTGATGATAAACCACCACCCCGCGGCTTTCCAGAATTATTTCTGGCTGTAAGGGCTGCATCAAATTCCATTCCCGTGATCATAAGATATTTAGCATAGTCAGCAATTTATTAACTAAGAAAAACAGATTTTCTATATTGGAACGCGGCGATTTAAGATTGCTGATGACCAATAAGACTCATAATATCAAAACGTTATTGTCATTACACCAAGCGCAGATCTCTAATTAATCATATTTTTTCATAATATGTATTTGTGAATAGGTCTAATATATAAATATTGTTTATATTTTTGAATGAACGAGTTTTTGAAATATGTACGAAAGGGTACCCAAAAATAATATGAATAGCTTTGCCGTGGGCGACGCTTGTGTAGTACGCGTTTCTGCCGCTAGGCGTTTATAGCGCAGCTCATTGTCAGTTCAGTGCCGTCTGTGTTGTTGACCTGGCTTCTTCTGTTAATCTGCAGGGGTTGTTTTTTCTAGCGCTGTTTTGTTATTGTTTTGTTTTTGATGGAGGCAAGTTTAAGTGAACAAGTGCAGCTGTGAAATTTTGCTTTCCACTCAGTAAAAATGCTGCTGAAACTGGTTTAATGTTGAAAACAGCATACAAAGAAGACGCTACGGAAAAAACTAAAGTGTACGAGTGGTTCGCTCGGTTTAAAAATGGCGACATGTCGATTGATGACAAACCTCGTTCTGGACGTTCATCAACTGCCCGAATCGACAAAAATGTTGAGAAAATTCAAGAGCTTGTGCTCTTAGACCGTCGACAGACAATTGATCAACTGTCAGAGATTAGTGGGTTATCTTGAAGCTCGGTTCAGCGAATTTTAACCGAAGATTTCGGAATGAAGAGAGTTTCTTCCAAGTTTGTTCTTCGGGCACTGACTGACAATCAAAAAGAACGTCGAGTTGAAACATGTCGTGTTTTGAAACAACAGCTTGAAATTGATCCAGATTTCCTGTCAAAGTTCATTACTGGTGATTATTCATGGTGCTATGGTTACGACCCAGAAAGAAAGCAACAGTCAAGAAAATTGAAAACGTCATTATCACCCCGTCCAAAAAAAATGTCGTCAAATCAAACATCAAAACAATACTCATTTGCTTTTTTGACGCCAAGGGCGTAGTTCATTCAGAGTTTGTTCCCCCACATCAGACCGTCAATCAAACCTTTTATTTTGAAGTTTTAAGAAGATTACGCAACAGTATTCGTCATAAAAAGATCCGATTTGTGGCAGCCAGAAGACTGGTTCTTCCCCCACCATAATGCACCTGCACACACAGCTGTCTCTGTTAGACAGCTTTTGGTTAAAAATGGCATGGTTCCACTGGCCCACGCACCTTACTCGCCTGACCTGGCTCCGTGCGACTTTTTCTTATTTCCATGCATGAAAAGACACCGATTTGACAACATCGAAGAGGTCAAGAAAAAACGAGGGAGAAGCTGCCAGCCATTTCTAAAGATGACTGCAGAAATATATTAGTTGTAGTGGAGAATATTTTGAAGGGGATAAGGTTGTTTTGTAAAAAAATTGAAAGTATATAGCTTTTCAAAAATAATTCCTTTTTTTGGGTACCACCTAGTATTTGCTTCACCTAATAGGGGCGCCATCCAATTATAAAATTTAAAAAATTGGATTACGAGCCAAAAAAGTTGGAGCACTATGGGTTGTATTATTTATCACTGGAGGGGAAGTCGGTGCGTTCTTTTTGCTGAAAACGAGGCACTGGGAAATTTTTTTTTTTTCTAAAATGGGGTGGTAGGCCGAAGAAGGTTGAGAGCCTATGGTCCAGAGAATGGTAGGTTTTAGTTAAATCATATATTTATTTGTGTTGTCATTAATTTCGGTGTTCATAAGCATTTTAAACTGATAAAATACATACAGTGATGGCATGAATTCAAAATATAGAAACTGACTGAATAGTTTAATCTCATGATACCATATTATATGCATACGTGTGGGTGGTCAAGAAATTTAACCGTCCAAGGCCACACTACGAGGATGTCGCAACTCTTCCATCTATCAGTAAAATTTAACATTGTGAACAAGTCACCTCAAACATAGAAAGAATTAGAGTGAAAATAAATAGATGTGTAGGGAAATTGTTACCACATGGAATATGCAATGATTCATATAACAGTAATAATTCTGAAAGTTTACCAGGTCAGTTTTGTCTCTCTCTTTTTGTGTGTGTGTAAAAGGGGGGAGGTCATTTTAATATATTTTCGTCAGTATAGGAGGTTAAATATTGTTTTGTGAACATTCTTCCGAAGTTGCGATATATAAATTGGATGTATTTTAATATCACCAGAAAAGTGTTTTTATATTGTCTCAGTTCGTCATTTAGGAAAACAAATTTAAAAGTCGGTGCTACTAAAATATAGATTATTCACTGAAAAATTTGGCCTACAAAGCCTATACTGTCAAATTTCTAAGCATATTTTTCTGTTTGACCACAAACATGCATCGATAAGATATGCTATATAGCTTAGACATAACGCTATTCAATGAAGATTATGACACAATCATATAAACATATATTTTTGCTTTGGTACTTATTCCTCGTCTACGACGTCATTAGGGATAGGGGAGGCAAGGAACGAGAAGAAATTCGGACATGGCCCTTGGAAGGAACCATGTAGGCTTTTTCGCCAGTAGTGATTTCGGATTTGATAATAAAATCAACTGGGCCGGATACATTGGTTACGTGGGAGAAAAAGATTGAAAAATCCTTCATTTACTGGCGAGAGTTATAAAGAGATGTACCGGACAAGTGAGAGTATTGGTTTACAAAACTTTGGTTAGACCATTGCTTGAATGTGGTGGTGTAATATGGGATCAACATTTTGGGTATCAAATACAGGAGTTAGAGTGGGTGCAAAAATGGCTGCTATATTTTTTTTGATAATTATCGCAGAACGCAATCAGTAACAGATATAATAAAAGAGCTGGAATGGGATTCATTGGAAGACAGGAGAAGGGTGAAGAGGGTCAGTGGTGGATCCAGTATTTTGATTGTGGGGGGCTAGGATTTGGTTTGGGGGGGGGGCCCTTGACACCGGCCTTGAACTGCCGCCCTTAAAAAAACAGTAGAGGGGGAAAAAAAGTAGTCACCTAAATCCCATGGTGTCGGGGGTGACCGTGGTGGATTTGGGGGAGGGTGGTTTCAGCCCCCTAGCCCCGCCCTCCCCCCCCCCTGGATCCACCACTGAAGAGGGTCATGGGAGTGTACAAGGCGTACACTGGTGATGAGGCATGGAGTAAGATTGGTGTAAGAATTAAAAGTAATGCACGGAAGGGAAAAGATGACCATGACCACAAGCTGGCACGTGGTTTCAGGTACAAGGGTGTAGGAAGATTCTTTTTTTTTTTTTTAGTAGGGGTGTTAGGGATTGAAATAAGTTATCAAGAGAAGAAATGCTGAATAATTTACCAAAATCGTTGAAAGAATTTAAAATTAAAATTCGTTGAGAGCAATAGTAGGTGGGTACAAGAAATATTAAGAAACTATGTGTTTAGATAAATTGTCACCGGCGCGCGCTTCATCGCTATTAAACTAAATTAAACCATAAAAAATCTGAATGGCGGGTTGGGGAATCGAGTCCGTGTCCTTCTGAATGCCACGTCAGAGCGTACCTGGCTTTGACAACGCTTCGAAATGTTCAGTACCAAAATAAAAATAAAAAACTTGTAGCTTATTTTCTAAAAACATTGCGTACGAGAAATCACAATCGTAGACATTGTATTGCATTAACAAACAGATGTAGATAATCTGCAACACATTAAAGAAATTGGCTACAAATTCATCTTAAAGCAAATAACCTGTAAAGTGAACCTATAGACACCAACACTCTAGGTTACCGTTACCAGCAATCGGGAACGTATGAACGTATTGCAAACAATATCCTGAAATGTACAGTGGTCAAATAGCTGGAACTTTCGCAACAGTTTGCCAACTAAGATAAGAGATATAATGTATGCGAAAACCAATGTAGAGGATACATATTACACCACGAGGACCAGCACATTAACTTTAATATATGCTTGTCTTCATTTCGACTTTACATTTGTTGCCGGAATTAATTTCCTTACTAATTCAGTCTATGTGAATACCAGCGTGTAACGAGCGACACAGAAATTACTCGTACATCCAATGGCAAAGTTTCCGTTTTGACAAGCCTCTGTTTTCTCATCTTCGTTCTCGTACAGACAATGTAACACCAGATGAGATAATTTTTCGTCGTAGAATGCGATCTTTTAAAACCTAGTCCTGAGTATCTGCTTTATATTTGAGCTCTCATTTGATGTAGAACTTCGTACGGGCACCACCAGCTCTCCGTAAAGATTTCCACGCTAACGGTGTTAACAATAAGTTATTCCTTGTATATGGCCAGTCCAGGTAAACAGGTGACAGTTGTTGAAGGCCTCCATACTTTACTGCGAAAGTGGTTACGTGATCGCCACATTTCGTATTCAAAATGGAAACAAGTTTTTGCTGATGAGAAAGAGTTCCAGTTCCTTGATATCATAGCGATTTAGGGAGCAGATTTGAGACTATGAGTTGTGATTAATATCAAGTTATTTATTTTCTGTTTAATTACGCCTCGTTAGTGTAAAAAAAAAAAAAAAAAAAAAAAAAAAAAAAAAAAAAAAAAAAAAAAAAAAAAAACCGGATAGCTTCTGCTATGTTTGCAGGGCATTGATTTTAAAAGATTTTATCAGTTTCTTAAAACTGCTTATAAAGCATACCGTAAGTCATATCATATGCTGTTCTCAGGGTTTGGCGTGAACCTCACTGTGATCTCACAGATTGTTATTTTTGTATGCTTCCACCGTTGGGTTCTCTAGCCAAAGTAAGCATTAAATAATATCCCTTCAGCACTAACACTAGTTCCTCAAATTGAATCTTTACCAGTCTCAGTGCCCCCAAGAACCTACAATATAGAGCCAGAACGCATTAGAAAAGCTTTGAATCACAGCCTGGACCACCAAATGATAAGTCAGCGTAAAGATTAACAGCCAACTTGATTGTAATTGTAATCAAGTTAGCTGTAATCATAGAGTTAATAGAAAAGAGGAGGAAGAAAAATAGCATGGTATATTTCTATGCAGACCTGTAGGCACAAGGTTTTGAGAGTGGCAGCGTCATGCAATGAATCTTCTAAACTCTTGCAATGTTTTTTTTTTATTGTCGCTATATAATTTTTGGAGTGTTTGGGGGGAGGATGAAGGAGGCTGGAATATATAGAAAATAGGTGTAAAAATTGGCGAAACAACCAGACACAATCTATCAATTTTTTTTCAATTTATAGGTGCAAGCCCCCCCCCCCTTCCCCTCAAATTTACTTCCTTGCTACAAACGTTAATGTTTTAGCATTTTCACCTCTTAACCCCTCAGAAGAAATGTAAAGTCATAAATAATCGTTTTGATCCCTCCAAATTATCGAAAATTTATATAAAAAAATAGGAGGGTTCCCCAAAAACTGTGAATAATTAGGGAAAACGGGAAAGGGGGTCATATGCGGATTCAGAGGTCACTTTAAATAAGAATCAGCAGGAATGGTGTAAGAGCTCGAACATATTTTTTAATCTTTTTTTTCTGCATAACAGTGATATTATTTTATTTTCTTCAAGACATGTTCCTACAAACCGACTAGGAGTACAAGTTTACACATTTGTCTCTTTCTGGGTCGGGTACAATAAAAGAAGCTGTTCATGTTTCTTATTTCTGGTAATAGTGACTTCCCCTCGCAACGTGTCCTTGACAAATGTAATGGTGCTGTTCTTCCTCTCACTTCCAGTTACCGCTTCTCGCTTCCAGAACTTGATCCAGTAACTTCTCTTCTATATTTATGTAGCTGTAGAACTTACTACAGTTCGTGTGTAGTGTACATTACTGTTCCCAGTGTGTTGTTGTTAATAATAACTATTACGAAGTACAGGGGTTTCTTTGATTTACATGCTACAAAAATTATCACTGGGGTTCGTATATTTAGGAAAATTTCGCCGTGGTCAGAATTCACCAGTCAAGAATTAAAATTATAAATTGTTTTCACTCTCTAAACGTAATATTCCGCCCACCTTTTAATCTAAAAAATGCAGCAGAAGCATGCTTGTGTCGATCCTCGTCAATTAATATCTCAATGAAATATCCTCAGTCATCGTTAAATCTGCAGTGGATCAGTGAGTAGACCTACCGCTATGCCGAAAATAAAATCTTCTGAAAATGCGAAGTTGCGAAAGGGAATTTAGAGAGGAGTACTTTAGTACAGATGAAAGAGTTCTTTTCTGTAAATTATCCGAAATTAAAGGAACTTTAACAAAACGATTTAAAATTTAATTTCCCAATGGTGCAGCGAGTGCATGGAAGCAGATTATACTATCTACATGAAAGCAACACTACTAGATAAAATAAATTATGTATTATTGAGCATGTTTTGATGTGTAATAAATTTAAATTTTTGGTCATATTTTGTCATTTTAGGTCATATTTATCCATCTTTAAGGTCATATTTGCCTGCATATCTCCCCTCTTCTTTTTTTTGTCATAAAGATCCGAACCCTAATTATCACAGTATCGTCATTCTCTAAATTGCAACTTCTATATAACACAGCAAGTGGCTTAAACAGCTAAATTTATTTTGCATGCGCTTTAGGAGAGCGTCATGCAGGACTGTGCCTGGCAGGTAAACAGTAACGTTAGGGCCTGACATTCGGAAGGACGCGGCTTAAGTTTCCCGTCCAGCCATTCAGACTTCTGTTTCCCATAGTTTCCAGAAATCACTACAGGTGAATACCTTCCCGTTCCTTGCTTGCCCTCAAGTAGGTTACGTCAAAAAATCTTTCGTTCCATAAAATTTGGAAGCAGACAATACTGTTCATGTTGTTTCTGCGTAGATCATCTCTATCACTAAAAGCCTCTGGGACAGCCTTGTGTTTGGAACTTCTGAAATTCCTTAGTTATAAAACCTCTTAGACAGAAATGCAGATTATGAATCGAGTGCGACCTGAAATGAAACGCTGACTAAGGGTTTGTTATTTCCTACCAACAAACTGCTGCTGACGCCAGTATCTCATAGTCTGCGGGCAGCATTGCGATGTGACCCAATAAGCAAACTGATTTAACAACACTACAGATGACTCATTTCCAACGTTATATACAGGAAGCTCATGAGAAAGAAATTACAGTGTTTTTATAACCAGAAACGATAGGCACCGCAGATCACACTGCATCTAAGACAAACATTTGTTTCTTAATTTGAAACGATACCCACCAAAGATAACCACGCTTCAGATAAACACATCACTCGATTTCTTTAACACTAGCCTCAAAGCCCGTCAAAAACGACGGACTAAACGGAGTGTTCTGACACTTTATTTGGCTATGGTTGCCTAAATAAATAGAATTGTTGCTATGTAATGCTCATAACCTTATTTTGTAATTTGTACATATTTCGGTTATAGTTTACACAGCGATACAGACGGAAGTTCGACTGAATGAATGATGTCAAAATTAGGGAACCAATTAAATTAAAAATAATTAGGAATCCTAAAACCTTATACTATAACGCGTGACATTGGTTTTGTTCCTGGTCCAGGTCTCTTTCAGCACAATAAATATGGAATTACTTCCATTCGTATGAAAATATCGTAATTTCAGTAACTTGGAGCTCATGAAAGCAGCTTAAATTATTTATAAAACTAAATTCATCGTGATTTAGTATATATATAAAAAAAGTGTCAGTTGTCAGGTCTTATCTGTATTTCGACACAACTTTCAGTGTTATAATTATTTATTTATTAGCGGATGCATAGTTAAGAGCTGTTATTAAATAACGCGCATAACCTCGAACTTCTCCATTCGTTGTTTGTTGTTCAGTGGAGTCGAAAAGTGTGACGTCATAGTGTGACGTCATGATGTGACCCAGATACAATATGACCAAAACTTGCGTTTTATAAGTATAGATTGTTTTTGACCACGTAACTTTGCTTCTTTATTACTTCAGTTTTCAGAAATATAGTACATCAGAATACGCGCAAAATATAAATCGAACTACTGCATCAAGCATTAACACTCCAAAAAAATGTGATATTACGGTAAAGGTTACAAAGATACTAACATTACGTTAAAATATACAGAAAATTAAAACTTTCTGATTGCTGGGTTAACACAGGAAATAAGAAAGTAGCTGAAATAAACGAAAATTCTTACAAGAAATTTAGGTTTTATTTCTTCCCCGTAATTTGTAAAGGGCAAAAGTAGACGAGTACAAAAAGGGGGAAAATGAGTATGTAGGGAAATTGCCACCATCGCAATTAAGATAAATTATATTAAGACCTTAAAAAGACAAACGCAAGAGAAGAAAGGTACAATCGATAATAATAACAAATAGAGTGTATTGGATAAAAGAAAGCGACAGTCATACCAAGTAAGGGCGAAGAAGACAGATCATTAAGAAAGCTAAGCGTAGTATTATTAGGTAGTAGAATTATTAGAACACTAAGATTGAAATGGACACAAAATATTCATTATTAACGCTGACTGTGAACAGAATAATACGTTAAATTATTAGAAGGAGATCTATCCTATGCAGAATTTAGATTTATTTTGTAACAGAAATTAGAATTTTTAAATAAAAAATCACATCAGAATGGCAGCGTACCGCGATTAAAATTTAAAAATAATATGCAAACGTAGATTATTGTTTCACGTACCATTTTCTCAAACACCTTGAAACAATGAGGTATCAAAAGTCAAAACAGTTTCTGAATGTGATGGGTGAGTGGTTACCGCTATGGTCTTGCATTCGACAGGTCCCTTCACATCTCCGACACCCAGATATTCGTTTCGTTTGGTTCTGCCAGATCACTCTAAGTAAATGATTTGATGGTTCATTCAAAACTCCATGTCCCAATTCCTTCTCATTCCTTGCTCCCACTCCACTCCCCGCTGAAATAATCTTTACGAGCCATAAAGACTAAATAACACTTTAAGCGATTTACAAACTTTCAATTCTGTATTAAAAATGTAGTTTTTTCAATCATTTATGTTGTTTTTGTATAATGCTGCGATAGTTTGAAGGTTAAATTTCACTCAATAGCCTGTTTGTATTTACTCCATTAGACGAAAATAAATCAGAATGTCACTCACCACAGAAGAATCGATGACTGCAAACTATCAACTGGTTACGATATTTCAATTTTCCGTGTGTCTGATACGTTCTTTAGGCGGATAATTTTTGTCATCATTGTGATTGCATAATTATCACTGTTCATCACCTATTCGAAGCATTTCATTTTTGATGTTTCTTACGTAAAATTAGAAGAGAAGGCAATGGAAGTGAAACTTGAGTAAACATTTTACCATAACTTCACCAATTTTTTTGTATTTAAAATTGAAAATGTTACAGTCTTGCTTGGTTTTAGTTTACGGTAAGTTCTTTCTCCATTCCAGTTTTAGAAGATTGTTAAGAATTTTATGTAAGACACCAAACAGCAACGGTATTTACTATCTTCACTGTGAATTTAATACCTGCAAAATGCAAAATTTCGAGACTTCCAGCGTATTTTTATTAACTGTGACGAAAGTTGAAAAGATTCGCAAAACGAAAATTAACTCATAATCTCTAATTTACAACTCCCTTTTTTAATTCGGTTAAACCAAGTTAATAATCCACGCAAGTGGTTTTATAAACAAGAGGAATAATTGAATTAATTGTATCTGTAAAAGAAATAAACTGTACAGACTGCAATCACGATACATACCACTAAATCGGTTAAAACGAAAGATTTTCTCAGTTTTTGTAAGAAAAAATATACTTTGGATGATTTAGGATTCGCAGTAAATAATGACCTTATTAATCATACATCATTTCGTGTGAGTCCCTGACATTACGTAGAAAGAACAGAATTAAAACTAGTCGCCATCAACCGTTGATTTTGCTTAAAGGCTTCTCAGCGGAATACGCCTGAAGCACATGCTCATACAACCAATGTACCTTCGTAATGTATCTGGTTGCCTGACAGCAGGGGTCCTGGTGAGAGTACCAAATCGTTCATCGTTAAAATTGAATGGAACGCAATGCTGAAGACCCAAGAACTCTACAATGACGCAGTTGGAAACACCGATTTACAGTACAGTAATGCTAGAGGCACATCAAATAGTAATTCAGTACATCTAGGACCTAGCAGGATTCACCAAAATAAAAAACAACTCCAGTTTTGGGTACAGTAAATGACCTCTGATTCCATAATAGTAAAAAAAATTATGTAAGTGCCCATTTGTAGTTACGAAAGAAATATTTTTGAAAGTACATATTAGAACTAAATTTTAATATTTTTTCCTGCCTCAGCATTGCGAAATCTTTTCATTAAGGAGCCTACATGAGAAATACACACACGATTTCTTTCAGAAAACGTAGTGCAAGAATCTGATTATCCTCAGAAAAACCTTTCTTTCGTCTGCACTGGTCTTGTGATATGTCGACTACATTAAGGAAGATTTAGCCCTATTGAGGTGGGTATGTGTTGTCATGTGAAGATTTAATAAACACTACTTCTGAGCCATAAAGGGGGAGTCATTACACCACTCATCTCTGACATCAAAAGTCTATCAGCAGATATAGATGAATTAACTCCACATCACAATATTCGACTGTGTTTGCTTTTTTTATTGTTTTAAACAGATCAAAACAATTAAAAGAAATACCCAAACCCTCTATGGTGTATAATCATTCAAATAAAATTAGTAAGATAACTGTGAATAATATTAGGGTCACAGACATATATTTACAGCAAGAAACTATTTAAATACTAATGATTTGTCAGTGCTATAACTTCTGTTAAGACTATTGGAGAACTACAGCTCATCAGTGAAATATTGTTTTCACACCTGGAAAACTGTGTCCATAGATTAGTCAGTTTTTGAGAGGATTATCTCTGTCCCGCTAAGTACATGAAAGATTAGAAGATATACTTCCATTGAAGTGTGACATACTGCACTTGACTATAAGCCTTAAAAATATTTCTGTTAACAATTCTGAATTTTCCAGGAAAAGTAACAATGCAGCAACAAGTACCAAAATAGTTTGATTGGCGACTACATTTTTTATTGATAGTGTTTTTTTTTTTTTTTTTTAATTGAACCCAAAACTAGCAGCTTGCTAGGCTATTTGCTTTTCCTACACACAATGTCTCAGATATCAAAAATTGTACGCTAACCGTATTACAACATGCATTTTCTATAATCATGATAGGCACATTTTTCAAATAGTTATTCAACCAACTCCAATTTTCTATAGATAATCCTATACTGAAGATATTTTATCTATCAAAAATGAAAGTTCCATGCATGCAGACAAAAGACTACGTTAGACATCCTTCATGATTTCATTAACTTAACACCTCTCCTTTGTACCACCTGAATTATAGATAGGTAAAAAGAGTTTCTTCGCCTGCTTTAAAGCATTAACCCGTGTTGCTGATCCATACAGACATCATAATTACTTTAATTTGCTTCACTAATTGATTATATGAACGGACAGAAGATATCTTAATATGTACAGTGCCTCAAAGATATGGTAATTCCTTGTATTACCAGCTCAATTCTAGAGGCTGAAAGCATTCTAAAATGTTCATTTTATCTCATTCTAAAAATTATAAACTATGCGGAGAGGTTGTTGTATTCCGAATTTTGTTGCATCCAATTTTCTTAATTTTAAATTTCTGTATATCCGACAATATGGAACGTATATCTCTCACATGTACACATCCATTTGATTCTCTGAAGAGCAGTAATATTAAACACTACACCGGGATGATGTAAATATCTGTTAACATCTCTTGAGATGCACAATTTATTTCTGCAGCATAGAGTTAATTTTTTGCTTTGTTTTTTACATAGTTTATAAACTAAGTGTGTCTCTCTTCATCATGAACAGTATTTCTTTTCAGATATTACAGACTGCCGACATTTGTAGTTTCTAAGTCTGTTGAGTTTAAATTTAGAAATGCTTAGAACTATTTGCAAATAGTTTGAACCAGGAAATACTTTCTTTCATTTTTACTATCTGTTCTGTCCCACACATCTTTTCAAGTATATCAGTTTGTAGATAATCCACTTTATCCACCTTATCTACAAAAGCACGAATTGTACAGTATCAGTTCCTTCGCAGATTACATGGTGAGTCACTGAATTCTATCCGAATATATTTTTGGCAATTTTTTTCCATAACTGTAGTGACATTTAAATTTTGTTAGTTGAATGTTTTAAACAGTTTAGAGCAATACCACAAATTTATTGTGTCACTTATTTGAATTATAATATTTACGACAATGTTGTTACTGACATATCTGGATGGGAACTTACTAATGGAGACCGTACAGATGGCCTTATAATATGCATTGCTTTTTTCCAAAACAATTGTCCCCACAGTAAATTCCTCACACAGAAAATTACAGATAGTTACATACGTTTGCTGTATCCAAATATTGATAAAAATTTACAAGGGACCAAGAGAAAAATTCACGTTGTGAAGCGAGGAAGGTAAACAATAGGACTTGCTCACTGACACCAGAAAAGGATCACTTTTCGTTTATTCTGCATCAGTGTGTCGCAGGTCTTGTCAAAATGGAACCAGCACTCAGCAAGGAAGCCTCACAGGATACCGGACACACTTAAGGTGAGGGATTAATGGTGTTGTCAGTATGCACAAGCTACAAAGTTTCGGATAATTTAAGTTGTTCGGAATGACCATAACGGACTATCAGGTACCACCTTAGACTAAGAAAAGCCTAGTGAGGAGAATTTAATAAGTAGTGCTAGAAGAACACAAGACTTCTGAGAGTGCAGCATGTGGCTCTCAAGGCAATATTTATTCTTCGGTAACAGCTCTGATAAGGCTGAGCAGCTTTTGAAAATTCTCTGGATATCTTCCGAAACACATGGTTCGGAGATCCCAAAGTATTTTCCGGCATTAGCTTTCAAGATGGCTTGGTCTACACATCTGGAGTAGATCACATTGACTCCTGTTCTTGCCACAGTAACTCTGTGGATGTAAGTTTAAAAGCTTACCTTACCAGTACAGTTTACACTGCTTCCTGAACAGTACAAACTTAGCTGAACCACAACATGGTCGTGACTCATAACAGCAGTGTGCCACCAATTTGCTACTGTGAGAATAAATTCTCATTAATAGTTTTATCAACCAAGCCCTAGCTGAATCAATTACAGTTTGATTATTAATTTGCAGCTTTCTTCATTAAGTACCAAGTGCTAAATAAAAATTCTCAATTCCAATAAAGTAAAGCTAATGGTTATCATTTCATTAACCTTTAACACTACCTGTACTTCCTCAGGTAATTAAATACTGGTGGGACATTTCATTTTGGCTGCCCCATCAAGATGTTTTTGATAAAATACTTCAATACCAAGAGAGAGTACATTAACAAAACTTTATCAGTTAGATTACATCAAGGTTTGATAATGTTATGATTTAGTATACCATAATTCCCATTTTGACCAGACAGGTATGAATTGGATGGTCTCTGATAAACCTGAGGTGAACTTTATAGAATTGTTGCAAATGCTCAAAACCTTTAATGATATGTCACCACAAGCACTTACCAATTGGTGGAGTAATCTTGACAGATGTTTGGGCAGCTATCTGGATTAAAAGGTACTTGGGCTAAAGGATTTTGTTTAAATAAGCACTCAGCATTTATAGTTTCAACATTATCAAAAAAATATATTTATAAATTAACTGACTACATGTCTTTGGTTTGATGTCAATTGCAAAATACTCTCCCATTCTTAATCTACAAGCACTCAGTTGAAAAGAATTATTATTCCCATTCTTCAAAACACATTTTACAGTATTCTCTTCTTTTGTGCACACAGTAAGGGAGTCATATTTACAAAGATTATTACTATAATGCTTGCTGAAATATTTTAGGGAAGAAAATAATTAGCTGCAACTATTTGGTGAAAATGAATGTGACAATATTGTGAATCTGTTCCACTTGAAATATGATTATCAGCAATTTATGGTTCAGAAAATAGAATACTACAGAACTATACCACTACTTTTCACGAACTGCTGTGGAAAGAGACAGTGGTGGATCCGCGATTTTGGTTTGGGAGGGGCTTGAGTGGATTTTGATTTGGGTTTGAGCCGATTTCATTTGCCCCCCCCCCCTCCCCTCCCTCTCTGGATCCACCACTCGAAAGAGGACATGTGGAAATTTACATTGCTGTTGATTGGATCAAAGCACTTTGATTTGAACACTAAAACAGCATCAAGACAAGACAAATAACAACATTTTTGTGGTATATATGTGCACACTTTCATCACTACTCAATGCATACAATCAAAATATTTATCACAGTATAAGAGTTCTGTTAGATACTTCAGTGCCCAAATAATGTTTTAGAAAACAATCAATGGAATGTAATTAAATATCCATGTATCATAACTGTAAATACATTTGTTCTTACATCCCATAAATATTTAAGTGTCACTAATAATACATCATTCATAGCTTCTAAATCAGTAGATTTACTATTCAGCACATTCAAAACTTCTGTAAACAACATTTATGAACACAGAATATCAAAAATATTGGTCAAGCATCATACATCTGACAATGATCTAGATACTTTGCTAAATATTCAATCATACATCAAAGTCGACAGAGTTACAAGTGATTTTCATGTTAACAAAAATATAAAATGTCTTAAATATAGCAAACAGACAATAAAATCCACTGTGAACAGCCAGAGATCACAACTGTTAACCACATAATATCTCTTTCTTGTTTGTTAGTTGCTGAACGTGTAGACCTTGTAGAGCAACGTGCAATAGCCGATCAGCCTGAGCAGCACTAACATGGAGCCGAGTATGATGGCATCTTTCCAGTAGTCCCCACCTGCCATGCCAACTTCCTTCAAGAACTCCCGTGGCTTCTGGAAGTGGCACGAACCTTCCCTACAGTGCAGTGGCTCACGTTCAAAGTCGTACATCGCCAGCATCAGACCTTCGAGGCCGTATTTCATGTAGCTGGCGTGGAACAGCCAGTCAAAAAACCAGGGTGCGTCTTTCATGTGCACAAAGAAGCCTGAGAATATGATGGCTGGCATGATGGCCAATGGTCCAAATATCACGCCATTCTGTGAAACAAAAGAAAGGGAACATCCACCATGAGAACCAATGAGATATTAAAACCAGTGCACTGACTTACAACTTAAAATAAACTACAAAAAAATGTTACCCACAATACTAATGACAGAGAAGGGATACAGCAAGGTCTGTCTAAGGATAACACTCAGTACAAAAAATGATAAAGGAGTGAGGCATGGAGCCACAGGAGTTATCAAGGCTTGGAGTACTGGAGCTATCAAGGCTTGAAGTCTTTGGATGATAGCATGTGAACAACGACAATGGTTGCCATTTTACAGAAATAGAATGGCATTAAGGCCTGAATAAATTTTGGGGAAAGATTTAGGAGCAGAAAGTGTAAGGGAAAAGAGGACTACAACCATAAATTAGCATTTATTTTAAGTATAATGAAATAGGGAAGTTTACTTTTGTAGGTAGGAACAAGTTAATTGGTGGACTGATGAACAATATGCCTCAGTCTGTAAAGGATAAATATTGCAAATAAACTTTAAAGAACTTGATAACAGAACAGAGATGTACTAGATACTATACAAGATGAAAATCAGACCCATTTTCCAAGAGATGGATTATCGACACTGACCATAAGATCTTTTCTCCACACAGCATGACTGAACTCTGGATGCTATTTGGAGAAAGTCCTGCGAAGGTAAACTTCTATGAGTAGTGAGCAATAGCCAATCAGCCGGAGCACCACGAACATGGCCAGTAGAATGACAGCATCCCACCAGTATTCACCATCAGCCATGTCAACCTCCTGAAGGAATTTGTGAGGTAGCACATAGTGACAATAGTCACTGCGGCACTTCAGCCGGGCTCTGTTGTAACCGTACATAGCGAGCATCAAACCCTCCAGGCTGTACTTCATGTAGCTAATGTGGAACAGCCAGCTGAAGAACCAGGGTGCGTCCTTCGTATACAAAGAACCCAGAGAAGACGACTGACGGCGTGATGGACAATGGCCCGAAAACCATGCTATTCTGTAAGACATACAGAAGACCGTATCAGTAGTGTATCTTAGCTCAGTCATCTCTCGCTCTGAAGTGTCTCTATCTCACTAGATCAAGGCATGGCATTGCTGACATCTGCCCACAATCCCAATTACATCAGCTAAGTTCAGTACAAAAATAATAGTAGGCTAACTGATTAATCACTCAATATTCTAAACATATTTACAAAAGGCATGTTACATTTAATATGAACATCCAAACAAATCATGATTTATCACTAGTTTCATGATCATTACTTCCATCTGTGAGTCTCACTCAAAGTAAAAATTAGCTGCTAAATTTACTAAACAGATACAAATTTCTGATTAAATTTTACTATATGCTGATGATACAATCATCCTTAAAACCAGAACAGGTAGGCTAGACAGCTATATATACCATTAATACTGGTGTCAAGGAAAACCAGCATTTATTTAATCTGCATATTATGAATCTGCATATCTCTCTCATTATTCAATGTCAACCTGAGATTTTGTGCACTCTGAAAAACAGCCTCTGTTTGTATCTCTGTATCAACAATATGAAAGCCAAATATATTTTCCACATCAACATCTTGGCCACAATAACAATCAAGTGTGTTCATAGTATCTCTATGGTTATTATCTACAAAACACTTCTTTATTTCACTGTAATATATAACAATAACTGCTGGTTTTCTAGAGTGACTGATCTTCCTTCTAACCAAATCACATGATTTTAAGTCATCCTTCACACAATTTAAACACTTTAACCAAGCATTTGAATTCTCTACGTATGTACTGAAATTGATTTCTGTCATGTTTCTCAGACCATTCATATAAACAAACCATAATCATTTAATGCAAGCAACAGAATTTTAAACCTCCACGATCTAATTCCAGTAAAAATAAAAATGTGCCTTACACCAATTCAGCACAATGATTGCTACAAACTAATGTGTATCATAGGTTAGATAAATGTCACAGATTTTATTTTAGCATTAAAAGTACAGTTTAACTACCAATCAATAAATCCAGAAAGCTGAAAGCTATTTTTCTTTGTGTTGTCAGTCTCTAGTTTGATGCAATCCTGCACCTCTTCCTACCCCAAGCCAATCTCTTGATCTCAGCATACTAATTAAAACCTATGCCCTCAATTATCAGCTTCATGCAGTCTAATCTTTGTCTTCCTCTACGGCTCACTTCATTTATTATTCCCTTCAATAACAAATTGACCAGTACCACATGTCTTAAAATCTGACAAGCCATCTGATAGATAGATAGATAGATAGATATGTTCACTTTGATCCCATGTGAGAATAATCTCGGGGATGTGGAACAGTACATACACTTATTTGTAATGTCAATATTACTATATAATTGATAATGTTATTATATATTGACAACAAGTTAGCTACAACCCATTAGTATAACCAATATCTCCTGTTATCTACAAATACAATCCCGAGTTAATTAATACTTATTATGTGGAACAGTGTATACACTTGTTACCAGCATCTAATAATCAGTTATTTTCTTACAACGAGTAACCATGATAAGTTTCACTGTGATTTGCGACTACATATTATATCATGTTAGTTGCTATTTATGTGGAACAGTACACACACTTATTAACAATATCAATTATATTACCAACAACTCATAAGCAGTCAATTACTTAACAACCTGTTAGTATGATAATTTTTCACAGCAGTTTTTGAATGCATGCTATCCCATGTTAGTTACTATATATGAGTGGAATTTTGTAACCACAATAATTACTTAAATTGTCAAAAGTTTCAACAGAAAGAAAAACCATATATCATTTTAGTAATTGTGGACAACTTTGTCACCTTCCCCTTCCATACACCATATATACTATTTTATCAGTCATTCTTAGTTACCAAATTCCAAGAAGAAAATTCTTTCACAGAGTAAAATGGGTTCTGAAGCAGAAACTCTTTCAGTTTGGACTTAAAGTAGTTGGGTTTTTGTAGGTAACATTTAATTTCTGTTGGTAAGACATTGAATAAGGAAGCTCCAGTAAATGTTAACCCTCTCTGTACAATTGACAGTGATTTGTAATCCTTGTGAATATTATATTTATTCCTAGTATTATGGCTATGTATGTCAGCATTAAGATTGAAGTGTTCAGGATTTTCCAATCTCTTCTTTCTGTCAAACTCTACCACCCGATCATTAACTCACCTGCCAAGTAAGTTGATTTTTAAATGCCTGGGAATCAAACAAATTCACGTAATAGTCTCTTCAGAAGTCTAATCACTAATATATCTACAATAGTGGCAGTGGGACTTCTGTAAGGCAATGAGAACAAGTAAGATTAGGAAAAATAATGTGTTACTTACCAAAGATGATGGCAAGAGAGCCATGGGAAACACAAAAATATAAAAGCACTGTAGGTTATTTCAGTAAAAAGACTCATGTATGAGGCAAAACATTTGAAAGGGAAAGATGTATCCATATAACATGACTGAGCCAAAGATGAAGTGGGGATTGCAACACTATGTGTGTCTGTGTTGGATTGGAGGGGGAGGGAAGAGAGGAAGAAGGAAGTGACCAACAATCATTGTAATTCTGGGAAGGTATAATATCAGTAACGACCAGTCAAAAAGTAAAATAAAGTAAATAAATTTCCAAAACATATATTTTGGATCTGTTTAAAAATAAAGAAATTATACATTGATAATGTGACAGATTTACAGGTGGGTTAATGAAGGTCAGAAGCGATTGGCTTGGGTTAGGAACAAATAGAGGATTGCATCTAACCATTTAAGAGGCAGATAATGGAAGAAATACATTATTTAAGTTTATTTTTAAACGATCAAAAATACATTTTTGGAAAATTTAATCATTTTATTTTAACTGGTTGTACTTTTCTGCAATTATTGTTGGTTGATTCCCTCCTACCCCCTCCATCACTGCCACCATTATTGCAATCCACATCCTCCATATTTTTCATTCATGTGGCAGGTCTGGATGTTTACGCATCTTTTGCCTTGCTACATATTTCACCTCTTATCTTATCCAAATAAGTTTTTTTTTTTATTAAAATATTATGAAGAGTGTTTATCCAGATATTTGTGGTAAATGATGGGTTATTTTCTCTAACCTTCTTTGTTTTTATAAATATATCTAACATAATTTAGTTCTTGCCTATGTGAACAACTCATTCATTGAAAGTCACATGCGACTTGGGTTTTGGAAATGACCAAGACATGTATATGATACTCTTATTATTCAAAAATGTTGCATTACATACTGGTACTTAACCATAGAATCTATTTAAATAAAAATTAAATGCTGTTTATTGGTAACCACATCACCCGAGAATGGAAAAACTGATTTGGATAATTTTTTTTTTTTTAATCTTTGAAGTAGTCCAAACAAGGTTTTTAGAGAAAGAAATATTGGAAAAGTGGAACGGAAAATTGGAAATTGAAATAGATTTTTTCTATGTACGAATTTGGATATTTTTTTATGTTCATAATAGTGCAAATAATGTTTTTAGAGAAAGAAAAATTGGACAAGTTGCCCAGAAAATTTGAAAAATTTGGGGAAAAACTGTGTTTTTCTATGGAATGATTTGGCTATTTTTTTATTTTAAACGTTCATGATAGTCTGAATAATGTTTTTAGACAAAGAAAAATTGGAAAAGTTGCCCAAAAATTTGGAAAATTTGGGAAAAACTGAAAGTGCTTTTTTTTCTACAACAGATTTGGCTAATTTTTTATATTTCAAATACTGTAAATAAGGTTTTTAGAGAAATAAAACTTGGAAAAATGTTCAGAAAATGTGAAAAATCTGGAAAAACAGAAAGTGCTTTTTCTCTATTGACCGATTTGAAATATAAATTTTTTGAGTGTTCATAATATTCCAAATAAGGTATGCAGAGAAAAAAAAATTGGAAAAAATTAAAGTGCATTTTCTATGGGATGTTTGGATGAACTAAAGATCGTAACTCACAATTTGAATGATGGATAAGTGTAATTCTGTTTTTGTTGGGTTCCTTATGCTCAGCAGATAGAAATAACTCAATTAATTGTTTTCAACTTTAAAAAAAAAAAAAAAAAATCTGATGAAAAATCTGGAAAAGCACATTCCAGCCTAAATTAAAATAAAAATACCTTTTTTATTTTTGTGTTCTTTCGTGATCTGTCCAGCATATATAGTTATTTTATTTCTATTCCATTGATATCAATTGAGGACATGGGCTTGATGATATTGAAAAAGCTATTACCTCAGTTAGGAATAACAGCGCCCAATCGCCTGATGCACAACACATTTAATCAAGAATTGAAATGTCAAAAACAATATGATTGTGATGAACAGTGAGAATCAGTTCAAGTGAACATTCTGCTGATGAATTGGCTACAAAACTATGTGTATGACTTCACATGAAAGTAGTGACCAATGGAACTAGGGGAATTTTTCTTTTTGGACACTCCTGGAGGAACTGGAGAAACTTTATTGATTTCGCTGATTTTGACAACAACTTGCTCACAGAAACAAATTGCACTTGCACTTGCTTCATGAAGAATTGCAGCTACGTTATTGGAAGGCAATCAAACAGCTCATTCAACATTCAAGGTCTGCTGATTACACAAATCAATGAAACTTGAATGTGCAACTTTTCGAAGAACTGTGCATTGGCCAAAGTTTTGGGCAGCAATGCAAATTGATCATTTGGGATGAATGTATGATTAGACATAAAATGTCTTTGGAGGCATTAGACCAAACATTGCAAATGTAAATAAGACACCTGAGATTTCAAATTTAATGGAAGAAAATGAGTCATTTGATTAACATGAAATTTTGATTTAATTCGATTGTGACTTAAAATTTTGGAACAAAACTGCATGGTTCCAAGTCTATCACATTTCAGGTACATTACACATTTGTAGCATTTCACCGGTGTACTGTCAATAGAATCATCTCAAATATAAAATGTCCATTTCGCATATTTCTGAATGTACTACTCCTCAAATTGAATATCCATGGACACAATCATTAATGAATACAATGATAACTCAAAAAACATTTCCCCCCTAATTTTTACTTTTTTTTAACACATTTTTAACAGCTTTTTACAAAACAATCACGAACGGGTCATCTAGTATAAAATAATGCAGAGACATGAATAACTTTATGTATGGTCATTTTTACAATTGAAAAGCCATAAGGACTAAGAAAGATTAGTAAAATTATATTTGTTAAAGACATTGTTTTACTCACTGAAGAGCATTTTCCCCTAAATATTAATATAATATTTAATTAAATTGCGATGGTGCGCACACTCCAGTGACAATTTCTCTGCACACCCATCTTCACCCTTTCCTAAATACTCTGATGTGTTCAATTATAATTGATTTAAAAGTCGAATTTGAATACTAATAACCTTATTATTCCAGTCTCTTCAGACATGTATTGTACAACCATAAGTAATATTTTCTGCAGCAATGGTACTTATGCATTTTCCAAAACTCTTAAATATAATAAAGCCTACTTTTTTATAAGACTATAATATTAAGCTCACCAGATAATATTTTCTATTTCTAATATGTAAACTTGTTAGAATATACACTAAAATTATATGGTTTTTTATTTAATTTACTGCATTCACAGTGAATCAATGCATTATTGTCAGATTTATTGTTTAAGTAACCAGAGGATAAAGAAATACAGCCTAGTTGGAAAAAATAATTTAATTTACCATAATTTTTCTTGTTCAAGAGGAAAACATTAACATTATGTTTGCTTCAACATTATAGTTTTAACTGGGACATTCTTTTTAGGCTGCTTATATTTAAAAAAAAGATTTCTCACCTGTATACTCATGGAAATCCCAAATATGAGACCAATGCTTTGAGCCACAAGGCCTACCAAGATACACATTATAAGAAACAGGACAAAGCGATCAAATTCGTATGGTTGCTCTGTCATCCAGTACGTTATTATGACATAGCAAAATGTACATATAACCTATAAACAAAAGAAGTTTGTTAGATATCAAAATCAAACAGAAGGGTTAATAATATCTGTAACCAATATGTGCACTAATCTAATAATTCACAAAAAAAAATTCTTTTTAAGAATGTTATATAAATTAAACTGTTTCATTGTATATGTGGGTGTGTGTTAAAGTATCAGACATTATTTATTATTTGATGATAAATATTTCACAAGAAAAAATATTAAATATTATTTATAGTGAAACTCTTATATAAATATCAAGATACTTGGCTCATAACAGATGCTAAAAGAACTTTCAACTACAAAAAATCTTTTAATAATGTGAGACTAAATACTAACCTGTGTTGGTATATCAGCAAGAGTGACAGCTATATAGTAGGCAGCCAGTGAATACCAACGGTTAAAATGTTCTCTTGCAACGATTGGAAGCTCCAGTGGAACTAAAACAACATACACAAACATATGAAGGTATCTGTGATTCTTACACCTTTTGAATGCTGCAAACCAGATCTCAAGAAGTGCTGCAATACCTGTAGAACATTGGTAACCAATGCAAGACATTCAACCCATACAGGAATTCTTATTTCGTCATCATTGCATTCAGACATTCCTGGAGGACATTGTAACTGTGAGATAATAGTTTAATATTCTGACTGTGAGTATAGCAAAGTATGCATTCAAATTTTTACTGGCTTTGGCACTTTCAGACCTCACATTAAAGGAATTGAATTCTAGACAGGCACCTTTCTTTTATAACTTGTAAAATTTGAGCAAAAAATATTGTAATTTATGCTGTGCTATGGTATTTCAAATGCTGTAGATGAATTTGATTTCACCATTACAAATCTGATGCTGTACTGATGCTTGTAAATCCACTATAAAAAATGTTGTGATGTGTGATCTATTACAGAGGGTACCAGAGTTACATTATTAGTTTCCCGGTATCAATTAGAGCTATGTAACATTTGTTTAAATATGTAGGTTAGAGGGATCCAAGGTATTTTATTCATTTTCAGAGCCTAGATTTAATCATAAAATTCATTTTAAAATGGTAAACACAGCTTGAAGTTTCTAGACAAAGGGAAACAAACATATTTTTTTCTTGCTTCTATTGACAGCAATGTGAACATACCATCAAGAGCAATGCAAGAAAAATAGTCTATACTGTTATCTTCCAAATACTTGGGAAGTATTTCAAATTAAAGTGAAAGGAACAGTGGTGAAATAAGTGAAAGAGGAAAGCAGGAAGAAACATTTTTAAGAAGATTTAGAAGCTTGATATGGAATGAGGATGTGCCACGGAGGTATGAGGAAGTAATTTATCATACATAGTATGCTACCATTCTTATATATACTACCCAAACTGGGACACTGAAAAGTGTGGATGAGTAAGATTCAAGTTTGTGAAATTAAATTTTAAGAAGTATATGATTTTCAAGAATGGACAGGATAAGGAATGAAACAATTAGGGACACAGTAAAATATGAACCATTGCAGGAAATGATAAAGAAGGAATGTTTGTAGAATCACAGAATACGAGGAAAATCAAGTGACAGATGGCTGAGAGAAGATAATACTAAAATGAGGAGAGGACTGGACCAGGGTGGTGATGGACAGATAGTGACAAGTTCTTTATAGCTGTTTCTACCAATCTTACATCTTTTTACAGATAACTCCAAAAACTAAATTAATACCACTTATATTTACAATAAAATTTACTCTTAACTTCAGAAAGTCAGAACACTATTATAACAAAACTTTATATGTATTACTTAATGAATTCTATAGTATTTCTCTATCTACTGCTTACTTCATCTACACTGTAAACATGAATTGTTAGAAATTACTTAAACAAAGATGATAATGTACTAATTACATTATTTAGATTAGTTTGTCCACACAAAAATAGATCAAAGTTATCGATGGTGGAGTGTGTTAAGAAAATTAATTTTCTTAATCCACTATTATTGAAATTTATTTATTTTACGTGATATCTATATGAAATATTTTCAAAGACTACTTCAGTTTTAGAAGGGTTAAATTGAAAGCTACAGTTTACAGGTAATATTTTAGAGACTGCATAATTTCAACTCCTCCATATATATACATATATACACACACAGAAGAGACAAATATACAACTGATCAAGAAATTTTTTCGGGACAAGCCCTTTGTCAACAGGAGAACATTATGGGAAAGGTGATTTGGAAACTGCCTCACAGAAACTCTGTTGGCCAGAAAATGGTGGGGTAAATTCAAACACAGGAGAAGTAGTGTCAGTGATTCAGAGCTATTGCCTGAGCATAAATAAATATTCAAACTGATCTCTGGTCAGTGGGAACAGCAAAATATAATTAAATCAAAATATGAAAATTAATATATATAATTAAAAATATAAAAATAATACAATAAGAATATTTTAAAAAATTTTAAGCTAAAGACTCTATGAAGTAAACATCACCTTAGGTTCGTGGTGGTTCAATATAGGTAGTGGGGATGGAGGCAAAGAGAGGATTAAAAAAGGGTAAACATAAGTAATAATAATAATGATCGGGTATTATCTGAAGTTGAGATCAGGTGGTTGCCTTGCGCCCAGTTTGTACTGGTAGGCAAGTTCCCAACTTCTGAGTTCAGAGGAGGTGCTGCTATTAGGAAGGACTCTGATAGCATGGACCGTGAAACAAGAGTTGAAATTATTCGAGTCATGGATGATGTCGTGGACAGGAACTAAGTGCTTTGGGTCCCATGTGAACACCATCTGTCAATGGCCATTTATTCTTATGGAGAGTGGATTCGTGGTCAAACCAATATATGAAGCCAGGTAGTGGTTGCATGTTAACTGGTAAATTACATAGGAAGTTTCACAGGTGGCGTGTCTTATGATAGGGAAGCTTTCCCTTGTGACAGGGTTGGTGAAAGTGGGGGAGGCATGGTGTATGTCACACATCTTGCAGCGGGAAAGAGCCTAGGGGCTGACTGTTGGGATGTGGAAGACTACGATTGTGGCCGAGAAGTTCGCTGAGGTTAAGAGGTCTGCTGAAACAAGTTCTACGAGGGGCAGGGAGGATTTTAGGAAGAATGAATTTCATTTCAGGGCAGGTCTGCAGGAAATCATAGCCCTGCCAGAGGATTCTGTCAATGGAATTGAGGCCTGGGTAGTATTGTGTTACCAAGACTGGACTGTGGTTGGTTTTTGCAGGTTTTGGATGACTGATGAGCTGACTAGGTTATAATGTTGCCTGTGAAAGCTGTTTGTTCACCAAAGCCGGAGGGTAGTTGCGAGAAATCAATGCTTGTGTAATACTGTTTGAATAATCCATGAAGAACTGTTGCTTGGAGCACATGCGACTAAGTCAAATGCCAGGTCTGTAGGAGAGAGAACGTTTGGTATGGTATGGGAGGCAACTGTTAAAATGGAGATACTGTTGAAGGTTGGTGGGTTAGATGTGGTGTGAAGAGTTGAGGAAGCCACTGGAGAGGGGCAAATCCACATCCAGGAATGTGGTCTGGGTCTGGGAGTAGGACCAAGTGAATTTCAACATGCTAAAGGTATTGAGATGGTTCAGAAAATTTAGTAGTTCGTTTTCTCCACGTGTCCAAATCATAAAGATGTTGTCAATGAATCGAAGCCAAATGTGGGGTTTGAGAGGGACTTGCTCCAGTAATGTCTGTTCCAGATAGCCCAAGAACAGATTAGCGTAAGAGGACGCCATGCGGGTCCACAATGCAGTGCCACAGGTTTGGTGATATATGTTGCCTTTGAAGGAGAAGTAGTTGTTATTGAGAATCAGCTGTGCCAATTTGATGAGGAAGGATGTCATATGGAGGCTGTTGGGAGGGCGCTGGTCCAGAAAATGTTCCATGGCCCTGAGACCTTGCCAGTGTGAAATGTTTGTATACAAGGACATGCCATCAATAGTAACCTGTATGGAGTTGAAAGGAAGAGGGGTGGGTATGGTAGAAAGCCGGAAGAGAAAGTGTTGGGTGCCATTTGTAAGAGAAGGGAGCTGACTAGTGTTGTAAAAAAACAGTTTTTTTTCTGACGTGAAAAAAAAAACATGAAAAAAAACTTTGAAAAAAACATGTTTTTTTTCTGGGACATGTTTTTTTTCATAACTACTAAATTTCAAATTTTTAAGGCATTTATCATTTAATATGACTGTTTTAGAGTTTATACTAAGTACTTATCTTACTTTTAAATCTACTATAACTTTCTGGTTCAGTAGAAAAAAAAAATTACAAAAATATTGGTAACATCGACTGAAGTTTTCTTTTACGAAAGGGGACTTCCCGAAAAGGCTAGGTTGCGTGAGAAGGAATCCCCGTTCGGCCGTTCCCCATTGTTTGGATTGATATTCGCTATTTGAACTAGTGCTGCCAGGCCCTACGACCTACGAATCTTTTCAAAAAATTAGGAAATTTAACTACGGTTTTTTGCCTGTTTTTATTACTTGTTGTGCTTTCCTTATATTCGTATACTTGTTAAACTCGCAGCGTATAGTAATACTCAGTCATTGTCAGTAATTATGAATAATTTCCTTGCAACCGTTGGCGTAAACCAACGATTGAAAACAAATAAAGCTCCTATTTTGTATGATAATATATTTAAATTCAAACTTAAAAGACCGTACTACAGAACTATCGGCGCAGTCTTCATTCACAGTGTCTACTTTGCTCACTATTTAAAATTGCAATCTCAAAAGCTTTTGCATGCAATACGACCGGTAAAAGAAAATGTAACTATTTCTGAAGTTATGAATCTAGAGTGGACAGAAGAAGAAACAGAAAATTCCAACTCCGACCGAACTAGTGTTGGTAGTACTGATACTAGTGAATGTGGTTCCGACATAGAAGATGAATAAAAAATTATGTTACCTATATAGATACATTTATGAATCATTATGTAAGATATTATATGATTTAGTAAGGTTTAAAACACACATGTAAAATGTAAGTTCCATAAATGAAACTATAATTTATTAAATATATAGTTTTCTGAAAAAAAACCAAATTTAGAAAAAAAACGAGGGTGCTAAGTTTTTTTTCATGTTTTTTTTCACAAATCTGAAAAAAAAACATTTTGTTTTTTTTCAGTTTGCAACACTAGAGCTGACTAACAATGGGTTTTAGGTAAGATCCATCTTCTACTGTCAACAAGAAAATACAGGAATACGTACAGTTCAGTAGGGCCCTCCAAGGTCTCACTACACAATCCATATCGCTTCTTACTCTCCAAAATCCACGTACACCTACCCTTAACCTCCTTCCCACAATCCATAAACCTGACAATCCAGGACGCCCTATATTTCAGTTTATGGATCACCAATTGAGCGCTTCTCTGCCTTGGCTGACCAGTATCTACAACCCATAGTTAGTCAGCTCTCTTTTCAAATGAAGGACATCAAAACTTTCTCTCCCACCCCTCTTCCTTCCAACTCCATACAGGTTACCATTGATGTCACATCCTTGTAAACAAACATTCCACACTGGCAAGGCCTCAGGGCCATGGAACATTTTTTGGAAAAGCACCCTCTCAACATCCTCCCTATGGCATCTTTCCTCATCACATTGGCACACCTGATTCTCAATAACAACTACTTCTCCTTCAAGGGCAACATATATCACCAAACCTGTGGCACAACTGTGGGCACCTGTATGGCCCCCTACTATGTTAATCTGTTCATGGGCCATCTGGAACAGATATTTCTGGAGGAAGTCCTTCTTAAACCATGCATTTGGCTTTAATTCATTGACAACAACTTTATGATTTAGACGTATTATTAGTAGCACATATGTTTAACCTTTTTTTATTCCTCTCCTTTCCATTACCTATATTGAACCACCACTAACCTGAGGTGATGTTTACTTCATTAATATTATTATTATTATTATTATTATATATATATATATTATTTGTATAATATTTTATATATATATATATATATTTTTCAATATACATTATATCTTGATCTTCCCACCAACCAGAAATTAGTTTGGATATTTATTTTTGCACGGGTATGAGCTCTGATTCACTGCCCCCTCTACTTTTCCGATGTTTGAATTTACCCCCACCATTTTCTCGACCGACGGTCTTTCTGTGAGGCAATCTCCGGGCGCACCCACCTCCCATAATGTTCTCTTGTTGACGAAGGGTTTTTATCCCGAAAATTTCGTTATTATTTGTGTTTGTGTCTTTTCTGTGTGTTCGCGCCCCACATCCATCATCTAAAGGTAAGTGGTGGCTCATATCCCTATCCTAATTTGATTCCTTTCCGCTACTTAGCGTCTTTGATTTCATTGTTTGCTATATATATATATATATATATAGATATATTTAAATTTTTCATATTTATCTATGCTTGGGTATTAGCTCTGAATCACTGCCCCTACTTCTCCTCTGAATTTACCTCCACCATTTTCCTGGCCAACAGTCTTTCTGTGAGGCAGTCTCCAACATCACCCACTTCCCATAATGTTCTCCTGTTGACAAAGGGCTCATCCTGAAAATTTCTTTATAAGTTTTATTTTTGTCTTTTCTGTTTGTTCGTGCCCCACATTCATCATCTAAAGGTAAGTGGTGGCTCATTTCCCTATCCTAATTTAATTTCTTTACGCCACTTTAGTGCCTTTGATTTCATTGTTTACGATATATATAGTTCTACATCTACATATCTACATATATGCTCTGCAAATCACAAAACTGTGGGTGGCATAGTTACTGCAAATAGTAAATAGTTATACACAACGGTATAATATTCTTGTCAGCATTAAACTATTGGACTGGAATGAATGAGTATAACTGTAATACAGTAGCCTAAAGCACTATCAGCCAAATATAACATGAAGAATATAATTAAATTCAAAAATAGTTGTTTAATTTGTGTTTCATGCACCAGTGGCAATTTCCCTGGGCATCTATTTACCCCTTTTTAATATTATTATTATTTACATTTTTATTATTATCTTTTGTGTCTTGAGGGTACTACCTACTTATCTACTGTACATGTATACTTTTGCTATTAACAAATATTAAATTCCTTCTGTATGTTTGGCAGATTATTCATAATATCCCTTGGCAATTTATTCCAATCCCTGATACCCTCACTCACAAAGTACAATTTCCCCACTCCCTTATAAATGAAATTGAGTGCCAGCTTGCACTCATATAAAAATAGTCGTTTGAGTAAAATATAAATACTGAAATAAAATTACAGAAAGTTTTCTCACAATAGGTGTGTTTCTACTTTATGCCATTTTTAGAAGTAAATAATCTTTGATTAAGTGCTAGACTGCCATGTTACAATGAGACATTACAACATTAAATTTCAGTACTCACATGTGAGACTCATTGTTGAAAATGCAGTAAATTGTAAAAACATGAGGCAAAAATGGAGGTAGCTGAAGTTGTTCAATGTGTTGGAAGCATCATCTCCAATTTTAAAGAAAACTATGCCAATGAGAAAACCAATCATGATATGCAGGGAAAGTCTTGTCCAAGTTAGAAACTGTAAAAAATATAAATGTTATTTAAGATACAGTTAAGACCAATACCTTTTGTGAAACAAAATGAGATAATGAGTGAATATGAAGTGCTTTTCAATGTATGAATTATGTGGGCAAAATTAGATTTCAATCTGTGGTGACAAAATTAAAAATAATTAAACCAGATATACTCTTTAGCTACTGAAAAGGACAAGATAACAAATTAATTTATCTTTCTTTATCAAAAAAACAGAATAAAATGGAAGAAGTGGATAGAGGAGTGATAGTTAGGATACAAGGCAGAGTATCGAAATGTTGTGGGTTACAGTATAAATAATAGAATAGTAAAAGCTGCACAGCATACCAGGATGGAAGAGATACAGCGACCATGTCACCATGATTATTTATGGTTAAAGTCTCCCGAGAAGACAAGTATGTTGCCTTAGATCAGGTGGAGATCTCTCATGGACATTGTGCCGCAGAATGTCATTGGCAGGTGGGGTTACATTGGACATGGCCTAAACTTGATACAGAAGAGGGCAGTTCCTCCTAGAAAAAGCTGAAAGGTGGACAACTTCTAATAAGGCCAAGGCTAGGACAGTGACATTTTGAGTTTGAGTCTGATGAGAGAAACAGCTAAAGGACATTTTATACAGCTGCAAGGAAGGAGAAATCATTAATATCAAATAAGTAAGTGAACATAGAAAGCAAATATGAAATACAACCACCACTCACTAAAGTTGAAGGAAGGAGGGCAGCCCCCCACAAACATACAAAAGACATAAAAAATACAATATTTCGGGCTGCGTCCTTTATCATGAAAATGTATGAATGTATTTGTTGATCACAGGTGCCTGCAAGAACTCAATTGTAGTTTTCTATTTTGATGAGTAAGGCTATAGCCCAAAAGATTGTTGTTTTTTGTGTGGAGTGTATTTTTTATTATTATTATTTTGATGCTGCTGCCCTCCCTTCAACCTTCATGAAGGGTAGGTGTATTTTGTGTTTCCTTTCCAAATTAATAATGTGTCATGGCATTTATTTCATTCCTGTAACAAGTAAGTTATAGTAAGTTACTATAAAAATGGAAGAAATTATACAATAATGAAGATCAATGGCAGTAATGAGATTATACAAAAAACAACTATTTGATTGTTAGTGGAGAATTGTAGGGGTACAGTATAATTAACAAATTAGTAGAATGTGATAACTTAGAGGAAACATACAAACAGTTAGTTATAGGGGTAGTGTTTTGAATAAAGGAAGAAGTGCTTCACAATGAAGTCTTCTGTCTGTGTTGTGTTCTAAAAGAGATAGAAAAACTGTCAGCAGAAGAGTATTTATAAAGGTTATCAATGCCTATTGTAGTTATCTGGCAGTTATAAATAATAAAAGTTGGTTACTTTGCGCATAGTTCTAGAAAAAAGCAAAGGAAAAGGTAAGAAGCTTGGTCACATAATGCAGTGGAAGAATGAATGAACAAAATGAGACCCTTGGTGGAAAACTAAATGCGTATTCAGTGTGCAGAGGAGACAGCAGCACGGACACAACAGAATGGCTTGGGAAGGAATAGGATCAATAACAAAATGAAGAATAGCTTTGTAGACCCATCATTAAAGAACAGAAGCTTTTTGTAAAAGGCAGGGCAAACTGTGATGAATTTTTTTCCAAAAAACTGCCTAATAATAGTCATGAAGGGTCTTAGGACACAAAGGGAGCAAGTGATAGTGAAGCAGTTGTGATAGATGTAAGAGATATCAGTAAAGCAGTGGTCATTGAATGTAGGCAGAAAGGTATGATTAACAGTATCATGTGCTACACATACATCATTTTAAAATTTGAAAGAAGGAAACCAGAGAAGTGAAATCAGTGAAAGAGATAATAAAAACAGGAAAGAAATATTTACTCTTAAACAACAACAAATAAGCACAGAAACTACAGTAGAAAGGTGAGGAGAATAAAACCATTAGGAAGAAGGAAGCAAAATAAAGTAAGGAAGCAGCAAGACGGTAGGGAACACAAAAAATATCTAAGGGGCACTTAAAGTTGCAGTAATGATCAAATTAATGGTTGGAAAGGTAATAAGGAATGATTAAAAAACAAAATTCAATGAATACATATGGAAATTGAGGGAAGGAGCTGGGGCATTCAGACTATTATGTGTATGGATTGGAAGAACTTATCAAGTATATATAAAAAAGGATAAATATAAAAACTTGTGTTAAAACTATCATATAGACTTAGTTGAAGAAATACCAACACCAGATCTTTTCAACACAAGTAGTCATGAACAGACAAGGACATTAAAAACACTTGTAGATCCAAAGATATTATGAAGCTTGTACTGGGCATACAGATATTATTTACATTCAGTCTTAAGACTTTCCACATACCAGAAAACAGGAAACGTTTGAGAGTAGCACAAGAACATAAAGGATTGAGATATCGATATGAAGTTGGTGAGCTGATTGCTGTCCGCTGGGAAAGAAAATGAACAGTGGTGGTATAGAACAGGATATTCAAATGAATCTCAATTACTAATAAAAGCTGTTTGAGATTAAATGGATGAAGGAGGCCAAGTTGATAGCGAAGCACTAGATCACTTGAACACAGTTGTCAGAATTAGAAACAGAACACCCAACACTCACCAAAGATGGAGGGTGGAGGGCAGCAGCAACACACAAAAACAGAAAAAACAATATTTCAGGTTAAAACCCTTTTTCAAGTTAACAGAAATAAGTGACTGAGCTAGCGCAAGTCGTGCGTATGACACAGCCACTCTTAGAATGAAAATGTACATCGGAGGTGGTGGGTGCAGCAACGATAATATAACCGCAAGTATAAATCACAAGATTAAAATGGAAAATAATAATCATTAAAAATAATAAAAAATATAATAAATAAATAAATAAAAAATGACAAGCATATGTCTGACAGCACAGCCAACTCTTGTCATTATTGTCTAACCTTATAGGATGGGGGTGGTGGCAGTATGTAAAAACTGCCATCTGTATGTGAATACCGTTAGTTTAATTTTGCATGTTACAATTTAATTTATTTGTATGAAACATAATTTTTCGCCTGCAATTATGGAATCCTACATAAAATCCTAATCTGCTTGTGCAGTTTGCCTTTCCCAGTAGGTGGAATCTGGGCTGCTGTAAATCTATGATCTCAACCATACAACAGTTTATTTTTCGTCAAAAGAATTATTATTGAGTCAGGTTATTAATCTTTGCCAACATCATTCTAATGATTTTTAGCTTTCAATAAAAATATACTTACACTGTCACGAATATTCATTAAGAACGTTCTCCGAATCAGTAGTACAAACTGCACCAAGAAAGGCGTTGCATATAGTGTTGGCCTAGGTTTCTTAACATTCCTCACGTGCAGTTCTTCTGGCTGATAAGATTCAGGAAGGGACTCATACACTGTTGAGATTTGAGCACCATTGACTAGTGACTGTGATTCTGAAATGAATATCATTTGCTTCAAAATTTATTTGAAAAGTAACTAAAAAGTATACACAAAGCTACAGCATGATCATTATGTTATCTCAGGATATACTAAATCTTATATATATATAAGATCTTTCTGTGAGGCAGTCTCCAGCTGCACCCACCTCTCTTAATGTTCTCCTGTTGATGAAGGGTTTATTCCGAAAATTTATTTATTATTTGTGTTTGTGTCTTTTTTGTGTGTTCGAGCCCCACATCCATCATTTAAAGGTAAGTGGTGGCTCATTTCCCTATCCAAATTTGATTCCTTTCCACTACTTAGCGTCTTGATTTCATTGTTACTAACTTACTATATAAACATTGAAACAGGAGAAAAACCACCACTTACCATAGAAGAGGGTTCCTGTGGCATAGATACACGAAAGAAACAATTACACACATAGAATAAATTTTCGAGCATGTGGCCCTTCATCAGTAGTAGTGAGATGGCTACATGTTGGAGGCTGGCAGCCAACTGAGTAAGCCCGCTAGGCTGGTAGCTAAAGGTTGGGGGGGGGGGGGGAACAACATGGTGGGGAGTGAGGGTGGGAGGTAGAAAGGCATAAGCTAGAAAATGCTAATAAATAGATAATAAACCTGTCCATAGGGACTCGTCACGGAAGCGTGGTAGACGTCAGCTGATGGTCCTAAATTGCCTATTAAGTAATGGATGTATGTGCAAAAAAAACTGAGAAATATGCAAAAACAAAACAAAAAAATTCTAAATTTAGATATGTACAATAACAATGAGCAGGAAAATGCTTTAAGGCAATAAGACTAAGGATTGATAGGGAAATATGACCCAACACTTACCAAAGATGAAGGCGGCTGCGATGACGAACTTTTTTTGTGTTTGTCATCCCAGCCACCTTCATATTTGGTAAGTGTTGGGTCAAATTTTCCTAGCAATCCTTAGTTTTATATATATATATATATATATATAGACGTGTGTTGTCCCTATATTTCATTTTTCAGCGACAACTACCTATCACAGATCACTGGTGTTTGTGTGTGGTAGTAGAATGGAATTTCCTATCATGCAAAACATTAGCCGAATACCGATAGGTGTAGGGGTGTGGGAGATATGGTGGCTAAAAGTGGTCGATGCAGGCCATTTTCACATTTCAACCAAAGACTTGTGTGTCCCTATACTTCTCTTTCCTTCCTCAACTAAATATCACAGACCATTGGTGATTGTGTGTGGTAATAGCATCAAGTTTCCCATAGTGTGCTATGGTGGTTAGATGTTGGTAGCTAAGGGGATGTGGGATATATGGCGGTTGATGATGGTCGACCTCGGGCATTTTCATATTTCCACCAAAGACATTCATGCACTGTGTGTCCCTGTGAATCACTTTTCAGCCAACACTGTCTAGTGTAGATCACTGGTGTTTGTTTGTGGTAATAGCAGAGAGTCACTGATCATGTACAACATTTGCCAGATTTCGGTAGCTGTGGGAGTGGGAGATATTGTGGTTGAAAGTGGCCGATCAAGGATATTTTTGTATTTCAACCAAAGACATGTATGTTCCCATATTTCACTTTGTTGCCAAAACTATATAGAGCAAACCACTATCTTTGTCTTTAGTAGTAGCATCAAGTCTCGCATCGTGCACTATGGTGGTTAAATCTCGGTAGCTATAGAGGTGTGAGAGATATGCTGGTTGAAATTGGTCGACTTGGGATATTTTTATATTGCCACCAAAGACATATGTACTCCTATGCATCAAATGAAGATCACTGGTGTTTGTTTGTGGTAGTAGCTTAGTGACATCGATCATGCACAATGTTGGCCGAATGTCGATAGCTGTGGGAATGTGGGAGATATGCAGGATGAAATTGATTGATCAAGGATATTTTTGTATTTTGACCGATGACGTGTGTCCATATATGTAACTTTGCTGCCTCAACTACATAGCACAGACCACTGGTGATTATGTGTGGTAGTGGCCTCGAGTCTTCCTTCATGCACTATGGTGGTTAGGTGTTGTAGCTATGGTGGTGTGGGAGATATGGTGGTAGAAAGTGGTCGACATAGGGCATTTTCCTATTTCGACCAAAGACGTGTGTGTCCCTATATTTCATATTACAGCCAGAACTACCAAGCACAGACAATGGGAGTTTGTGTACAGTAGTAGCCTGGAGTCTTCCATTTAATTTAATTTAATTTAATTTAATTTAATTGCAATGGAGCACAGGCTCCGGTGGCAATTTCCCTACACAGCTATCTTCCCCCTATCCTGCACCCACCTACATTTGCCCTCTACAAATTTTTTCTTTAAATTCCTTCAAAGTTTTCGGTAAATTATTCATCGTTTCTCTTGGTAACTCATTCCAATCCCTGACATTGTGTCCTATGGTGATTGCATGTCAGTAGATGTGGGGGTTTGGTAGATACGGTGGTTGAAAATGGTGGACCTGATAAAAAATAGATGTGTGTCCCTATATTTCACTCCACAGCCAAAACTACCCAGCGCAGTCCATTGGTGATTGTGTGTGGTATTAATCTCAAGTATCCAACTGCACACCATGGTGGTGTCATGTTGGTAGCTATGGGGGTGTGGGAGAATGGTGGTTGAAATTGGTCGCTGGAGGGCAATTTCATATTTTGACTAAAGACATGTGTGTCCCTATATTTCACTTCACATCCTTAAATACCCTGTGCAGATCACTGAGGTTTGTGTGTGATATCAGGCTCAAGTCTCCCATCATGCACTATGGTGGTTACATGTTGGTAGCTGTCAATCAAAATTCTTTACGATCATGAACGATGTCATGGGCATTAGCTAGTTATTAATTATTTTTCTTCTTATTAAAATCAGACAAACTGACACTAGTGATATTAACTGAAGAATGTTTACTAACCAGGTTTTTCATATTTAGTATCTGAAGTGTCTGTTTGTGAAAAGATGTAAATAATAGGTTTTTTTTAGAAAAAGTAAGTAAGTAAACTAACACAAAAATGTCAGTTATGAATGAAACTTCGCCATATCAAAGTTGTAGTTAAATATAGAGCTCTGCATTTTCAAGAAACCAGTGGGATGCTGAATACTCCAATCTGATTGTACAGAAAAGTTACATTCAAGAAATTATGTGTAACAAATCAACACCTTTAACTGAATATTGTAGGCTCATTGTTTGAAGGTTTAACAATTAGTATTGAAATATTTTAAGTGAAAAAAGGTAACAAATTATTAAAGCCTAATATTTCAGTCATGACAGTGCAGCTTTAAAAAATATAGTGAAGATTATGAATAGTTATCTCAACAGGATATCTAGTTGGGTTGGTCCACATACAACAAAAACTAAAGGAAAAAAGGGTCAGATGATTGAGTAAATAGGTCAACAAAATTAATGTTTTGAATGATTATAAGGTGGAGGATGAATTTCCAGTTGAAATTAAAAAATGTAAATATTTTGGCATATCTCCTTTGACTGTAAACTAAACTTGGTGGGACATAATAGGAAAGTGGTGGGGAGAAGATGTGAGAAGAGTCCTGGCTGAAGGGTAGCGGGCCCTTTGAATTTAAAAAAAAAAAATATCCTTGGGGCATTTTGAAGTATTAAAACCTTAAAATGCCTCAAGGTTTTTATTATTATTATTATTGGAGAATTCTCCCAATAAATGGAAGACGTTAAGCAAATGACCCAATCAAGTTTTCTATGAGTTCTTCTTGTTGTTCCAGTAGACTTTCATTCTTTTCGAGAAAGCTTGTTTGGGTTCTTCCGACCACTTTAGTCGGTATTGTTTTTGTTTTAGTTGCTCGGTTATAACTTCCCATTTGTCTACTTTGTCTCTGAAAGTGTCTCTATCTAAGATGACTGTTGCTCCTATGTTTGCACTTTTAAGATCCTTCCGAATTTTATTCGCCCAAGTTGTTGGATTCTTGAGTGAAGTTACGTAATCTATTATCTTTTTTGTCAATCGATTTTCTGGTAGCCTCTTTAGGTGACCAAAGAATTTCATTCCCCATTTCTTGATGTCAGTTTTGATATTTGAAAACTTTCTGTTGTTTTGATTGATCGTATTCCGTAACCATCTTTAGTGAGTCTTGCTCCCAGAATTTTTCTAATGATTTTTCTCTCCACTTTTTTTTATTTCTTCAAGGTCACATTTTCTGTTAAGTGTTAACGTTTCACTTATTATTATTATTTTGCAAATAAAATTCGAAGTGCCACTACCCTTCAGCCAGGCCTTCAATTTTTTCTCGGACAATACCAAAGAATTGCTATAGAAATTTTCACGGTGCCTCAAATACCTACCCAAATATGTTTAACAGATCTCCTACTACAGGATATATGATTTTACCACAATTTTAAAATGTCACACAACAGATTACAAAAGATTAGGTTAAAATACAAATAACATACAAAACATTTTGTGGGTTATTGGTTTAAATAGTTTTCAATTACAAAGTGTGTGGCCCCTTGAGGCATCATGACAAAGTGATCAAGTACTAAGATACTTAAAATATGATTTTATTGCTTTTGTTTTGTTGGGAGTCACACTCTTCTCATTCGTGCAGCTATTTTCCATTCTGTAGTTATTGTTCTTTTTTTCAATGTATCACCAAAACTGTTTTACTTCTCCTTTGTATAATGACACTTCTTACTAGTACATTTGAGAAAACTATAATATTGATTTAAGTAAGTATAACATACATTTATATTCAATTTCTATAGTAAATAACTCTTCCAACTAACCCAAAAGAATACAATAAAGTAAATCATTGTTAAAAAGTGACTGAAAAGTGATTTAAAAGTTAGTAACAAAATCTTCAGCATCAACAATTTTGATTGCTTAAATTTGTTATACATAAATATTCCCTCCATTATCTTCAAGAAGAATATCTACAGCTATTAGACTGTATGGTCATTATTTCAAATGTTAGGGTACTCTTGGTGGGTATCTAAGCCATAGATATGAAACAGTAATCTCTAATTAATTTGCCTATAATATGGTAAACATAACATAAAATTTCTTAAGCAACTAAACACTCTAATAGGTAAATTGATGGAATATTATCATAATTTATCATAACAACATCCAGTAATCAAAATCATTGCTGGTGAAGAGCTCATTTTCAAATTGGAGATTTTTGTTCATGCTTAGTAATTATTTTATTTGTTTGTATTGGCACTATCAGATCACAAGACTCTGTCACATGCGCACAAGTGTCTGTTAAGTAATTATGAGAGTGGAGGACATGTGCCCTACCCATAATAGAACCGGATTTGTCAGATCCGGAACATGTACACTATTGGAGGAATGTTGTGTTGCCATCTGTCTACAAAACATGTAACTATTTTTCAAGTGCAACAAGTGTATTTTTTTTTTTTTAATTTGTAATTTATGAGGCAGAGATCCAAGCATTTTCCTTGATGATTGCAGGAAACTGCCTAAAATTTTCAAATAGGATGGCCGGTATGTAGGGGTCACAGAAATCAATCCTAGTCAAATCCAGATTACTGGTGCCTTAAAACATGCAGCCACACTGGTGGATCTTTAATAATGTGTTTTTTTTTTCCGTAACCACTTTACAGTTGTCAGCCAATTTTTATATTAATAATTTTGTGCAAAATATAATCAAATAATTGTCTTAAGTACAAGTAACAACAGTTTTTACCTGCTTGTTTTGCTCTGTTGTCAGCCACGTGCCACTTGTCATTTTTTCCATTTTCTATTGCTTCTACAAGATTTTCCACATGTTCATCACCATATTGTCCAGTGATGACTTCCAGAACTGGAACGGAAAAAACTGACTTTTTTTCTACTACTTGAGTAATTATTTGTAAATTAAGACAAGGTACAGGAACTGTAGACAATATGGAAAAAATTAGTAAAAAATGTAAGAATCATCACACAAATACCACTCGATGCTGCAAAAAAAAATAACAATAGTTAATTGTATGGCAGCAACTGGAAACCAAGTTTCTCTTCAACATGCAGTAAGTTTCACTCACTTTTTTGCCAAAAGGAGTTCTACTATTTCTGGATTTTATAGTAACAACTTTGTTTCTCTAGTCTGTATTAACCATATAAATTAATCACAGATTTTATTAATGTACAATATCCATACAAAACTTGGGTTACAACCAGTGGTGTAGCTAGGTCAACAAGGGCCCCGGTGCAAAAAATATTTTGGGCCCTCTGGCCAGATGGGCGACCTTTTTTTTTGCTTTGTGTTGCTGGTAAGGTCCCCCTGATCTGAGGATGGGGCCCTTGAGTTGTGCTTAGGGGCCCCCCCTGAGCAGTGAGAGGGCCCTTAGTGACTTCCTGTGTCTCAGGGGCTCCCTTACACGGCTATAGAGCTAAAAAAAAAAAAAAGAAAGGTCGCCAGTTTGCCATGAAAAAGGATTGTGGGGCCTCTGAACTGTTCTTGGGGGCCCCCGGAGGTTCGCTATGGGGCCCCCAGAGGTGCGCTTTGGGGCCCCCAGAGGTATGCTTGTTGGCCCCCTGAGCGTAGGGGCCCCGGTGCACTGCACCGCCTAGCCCCATAGTAGCTACGCCCCTGGTTACAACATTGAAATAACCTATGAATGTAAATATTTTTTTAAAAAAATCTCTCGTCCTGCTGAAAGAAAGTGTCTACTGGGTTCTAGCTGTCTTTGGTTGATTGTGCCAATGAGTTTATCTTTACAGTTGCACAAATATCAGTAAGCTGCTTTTAGTTTTGTATCAAACTAGCTTTTTTAATGACTAAGTGGATTGATTCAATTAAGTTTGTTGGAAACGGAATTCTATACTTTTGGTGGTTCAGAAACTAACTGCCAAGCATGGTCCCATTTAGGCATAGGTTACATAGCCTGTAGCCTAGGGTCCCCCACCACAAATGGAGTCTCACCACATGCATTAATAAAAATATATTAGTCACTGTCTTCTTATTGACATGCGTGTGTTAATAATCAATATTGTGTTTTTAATCTTTCTCTACTCCGTGCTTTCGTGATCTTAACCATATTTTGTCGTTTTTTTTTATTTTAATAGGAAAAAAATTTTCTACCCTAGTGGGGTACACCTGTCGAGTAGAGGAAGTCATCAATTTTAGTTTCATATTGTTATTAAAACTATTGAGTTTGTAATTCCAAGCACTTTGGCTGAGGGTGTTTGCTTGCAACAACACAATTACAATCTATCGATCATAAGTCGAAAAATTGAACGTGCCAGCATCACTTGCTAACCTTTTTCACTTCAGTCTCGGAAACAATACAGAAAGCACGTTTCGAACTTTCAGTTTTTCCATAAGTTATATATATATATATTAGACGGCGGGGTTTTTATACCAAGGTAACAGTTCAAGCAGAAATGAATGTTAAGATCTTTGGAGCGGCGCAACAAGTGGCTGACTGGCAAACACTCACTGTAGTCGGCGGGGTTGTGATATGGTGGACAGACGAGGTTGTTGAGTGCCAGGAAGCCGATCATGTTGTCAGTGCTGCCCTGATAGACACAGCGTCCCCCGGCAGCCAAGACACACAAGTGGTCGAACATCTCGAAGATGAGCGCGCTCGGCTGGTGAATGGTGCAAACTATGGTCCGCCCCTGCTCGGCCAGCAACTTGAGCTGCAGTACGCACTGCTTTGTTGTCGAGCTGTCCAGTCCACTGCCAACACAGGAAAACGAAATCCAGTTACGGCGCGAAGTACATGCAGAGGAGTAGTAGTTAGCCTGAATTACTACAAACTGTTACGCCTAGCTTTTAACATAAAAACTACAGTTTAGGCAAGATTTTGTAGATTTGGAAGTCATTACATTAAAAATGATGAATTCTTAACACTGCTATCCTGTTTGTATTTTTTTTTTTCCGCTACAAGTTCTCTAGCGTTTCGGCTAAATTGTAAAATCACTATCAGGAGGTTGAACCGAGTGATAATGATCTCACCTTTTGGGCGAACAGGTGAAGCAAAGGATATTCCTGTCATATTCCACAAAAAATAGTAAACATCAGCCATGCATAATAAAAGTTTTATTCTTTTATATATATCTGTATAATCTTCAGCTATGGATTAATTGAAAAAGGATGGTGAATAAACAAAAAGTGGCAGTAGCTATGAATAGACAGAACAAGTTTGACAACAGATTCTCCTGTGTATACAAATTTAAGAAAATGGCTAGAAATATTACGTCATGAGTACGTCATGAAGTCAAATATTTCCATATTCAATATTTTCCATCCTCATTGACCTTATGATATTCCTGAACTACTGGACAGAAATTCAGAAGGTGACGTAGGAGAGAAAATTTAAAGCAATTGTCACTCTTAAGGTTATAGAATAAGACAGCAGTTGAGAAACTGATGGAGGAAATAATAAATGTAAAATTGAAAGAAATAAAACGTGATTCACCTCTTTTCACTCTAGCTTATGTCTAGGACGGATATTTTACGGTTGTTTGGGTAACTGTTACAGTTTAGCATTGTGTTTTGTCATTTCTCTTACATATAATGGCAAATTTGTGATTTTAAATAAAGATCTACAAAATACGCTGGAAGTTCCATAAGCATGAAACAGACACATGTTTTCATTAACAAAAGATGGTAAACGTCAAAGATAACTTTTTAATTATTAAAAGAAAACGAAATAACTTGTTTAGTTGTTATGGAATATTTTCTAAAGGAAGCAAGCGAATTTTAAGGTCTGCGCAGACAGAAAACTCCACTCAAATGAAATGCCTGTGGAAGCATCTTACGAAGTGAATTCGTATCTTGATTGCATCACCGATTCATGTTGAGTTCGAAGATCTTAATTCTGTAGATCAGTTTTTTTCTGTCAGAATAAACGCAACAAGTCTATGTAATGGTTGCGTGCTGGAGTAAACCGCTGTATACAACAATTTCGCTAAGTTTCACTAATAAGACAAGGAGCAACGTTTGACAACTACTTGCAACTTTGGTTCTATTAGATACTTGCCCGGCGGTATACAGTATTGTGGTGGTCGCCTCAATGCAGTCAGCTTTTAACGCAAAATTACAGCATCTTTGCTCCATAGGAGTAGAGCTGACGGAAAAGCGACCTCGAAGAGATGGGCTTCTTTCACTATCTTCGCAAGTAATAATGTCTACAGAACACTTTATTCAACATTTTTAGAGAACTTAACATACGTACACTCTTTTATGAGTTAAATGCTTACCATACGTATTACTTATAAATTTTCTCTTCATACTTAACCAAAATCGATTAGTTCTCCGCTTTGATGCCATGATTAATTAAGAAAGGAAATTTCGAAATTCAACCAGTAAAATGAAAAATTATGAAAAATCAAGATCACGGTTGTATGATAGTTCTGAGTCAAGCTGCAGGACTTCGTTGGCGTCAATAAAGAGTGATAGAAATTTAGGTCGCAGCACTACATATCAAAATTTTCGCATGTACCAGGATCGCATTACCGCTAGATATTTCAGTTGACAAATAAACAGTTGTTGCTACTAAATGAGATAGTTCAAAGCCACGCTACTAGGCTTCGCTGCCATCGATAAGGAGTGATCGCATTACCGCAAACCAACGTCAAACCTTCGCCCTTGTGGTCACATGTAATAGTTTGAAGACTGATTCCGAATATACTAGTGAATAGAGAGATTTTTTAATGTAAATATTTTGCCATTTAAATTTTAAATATAAATATTTTGTAGTGTCATGTCCATGGAAATTGTAATGTAAATTACATTTTGCTTTGAGTTGTAAATTACCACGAGTATGCGTATGTTTAATGTGTCCAAAAGTGTTTTCTAATTGTTTTGTAAGACACTGTAAGTGTATTACTACGTACCTATTTCAGTTGACAAACAGATAAGTGCTACAAATACTTTCATCCTACTACAACCCGCCAAGGGGGCGTCCATTAATTACGTGACGTGAAGTAGGAGGGGGGGGGGGCGAAATCTCACGTAACCTCACCAAGGGGGGGGGGGGGTTAACAGAAATCTCACGTGAGGTTTTGTGATTCTTGCAGAATGGTAGAGCTAAAAAAAAAAGGTATACAAATGACGCGAAAGTCCAATTTACGGGGGGTTTTTTGGTCCATAAACCCCCTTTAGGAGGGGTATAACTGCATGAGACCTAAACAAAATAGGTCTCAAAAAGTTGCGTGGTCGATTGGTAAGGGGGGAGGGTCTCCGTCAAAATTTCACGTCATTTTAGCGGGGGGTCCGACCAAATCTCACCAGAGAGGGGGAGGGGGGGGGGGTCCAGAATTCCGGAAAAAACACCCCACGTCATTAATGGACCCCCCTCCCCCAACCTCGCTATTCATCGTATATCATTCACACGGGCCACCTAGTAAAACTGAATTAACAATTCCATAAACCAATTCTGGAATAGAACCTACGGAGATATTCCAGTTTTCTATTTGACTTTCACACTTAAAATATTAGCAGAGTATCATTAAATCTTTTGACTACAGTATTATCTACAGCCGTTGTTTCCAGTTTTATATTTGTGCGTTTCTCCGTTACCTGGTTGGTTCGTCGAAGAACATAACTGGAGGGTTGTTGATGAGTTCGAGGGCCATAGCGAGTCTCTTGCGTTCTCCTCCGGACAGCGTCCCGGTTCTCGTCGCACTAGACTCGGCAAGGCCCAGCGACTGTAGGATTTTTACTATCTGGCGAAACATAGCGACTACATCAGGCTCAAAATTAATTGGAATTGAAAACATTAAGAACTAGGTACATGTATACTTAGGAGAGATGACGTATTACACTGCCATCAGATTATATCCACGACATAAGTAAGACTTGTTTGAAAATAAATGCTAGATACTTTCTAGAAAATAACGGTAAAGTATACAATTTAAGAATTAAGTTTATGACGCGATACATGACGTCACTAATATGACATACAGTGATTACTGTAGCAATGCGCATTAACTGAAGTTTTGATTTTGTAGCAGCAATATTAGCAGACACAGTAGTTGGAATGAGGCCTGGACCAGAATTTATTTATTTTCAAATAGCCTATGGCTAATATATATTTATATTTTACAATTCATACATCATATTAAAAATAAAAGAGACAAAACAAAAACAAACAAGGTGTTAATTTCAATTAATCCTTCACAAGAAAATATTAAAATCTCTTTCCTCTAACCATTTACCCAGCTTTTCTATAAAACTTGCAACAGTTCTGGTCATTTTTATTTCGTCAGGTAATTTGTTAAATATTTTTCAACCTTTGTGCAACACTGTTTTCTGTGCTTTACTACTTTTATTATAAGTCGAATGGAAATGATTTGCCTGCCTTGTCTTATAATTATGTACATCATTCTTCTTTTGTACTAATCTAGTCATATTTCTTGCTAATAATCTACTTTCCAACCTATATACAAAAGTCAGTACATCCCTAATTATTTCCTTTTCAATTAGTAATATTCTAAGTCCTTACGCATATTACCGACATTTTCAGTTCGTCTTTTATTTACAACAGCCCTTATTCCCTTATTAAAATTATTTTGCAATTTCATAATTTCTCCTTTGTTTGAATGACAATTAAAACTTCTTGTTACACGTTAAGATACGAGGAATTTAGTTAATTCAAATTGATATGTTAGTGATGTCACCTTATGACTTCATGTATCGCGATGTAAACTAATCCCCAAAAATCATTATATATAAAGTCCTAGGCGTGCTTAAACCGCATCATCGAGACAAACCACTGACCAATTAAGGCCATATTCACACGAAATGTTATTAAGGCTGCGCAAAAGGATTTTTTTTTCCATAATTAATTATGATAGATTGCACTGAAGAATAATTTCTATATTTACAGTTAGATTATGTTGACAGCGATTTCACAGATTGTATTTGAGAAGCATTGATTCCAAAAGTTTCTACTGTTTTGATCCTATTTTTTTTAGTACGGATATTTATTTATTAAGTTTTGTTAAAGGTAGTAGGCGCATTAAAATAAAACTAAATATTTTAACTAAACGTAATAAGTGTATGTAATATTTAATTTACTTAAACATGACATTAGCGTTCACATGTTCGAGTAGATGGTAATTTTTGTGTCGCAACGAACTATGAAGCACTGGTGTTAATTGTCTTTGGTTAAAATCTGACGTGAGAAAATAAAATTATGGTAAGCGCTTTACTTTAAGAAAATAGCGTTGTGTATTTTGCATCAATTATCGTTCCAACAAATCTTTATTAAATAAATATAATTTTCTTAATTACAATTACACATGAATTTTGTCATTTAGTACCGTTACAAATTCTAGTATTCAAATTTATGTAAAATCTATTAATAAGCTGTTTTGAGGGATACTTATAGTTAGTGTCAGGGATAATTAGAATTAAGGTTTGGGTTTGTTAGGGTTAGCAAGGAGTGAAAACACCGAAGGAGGGTGCAGGTTATAACTAAGAATATACAGTCTAACTTCCTAATACATCAAATCATTAGCGTAAGTCAACAGTATCGTCACTGACAAAACATTTGACATATTCAGGGCATATTCACACTATATATTATTGAGGTGGATTGTAAGGTATTTAGTTACGCTTCATTCCGATACGTGGTGCTAAACAACTATATTCCACTACGATATGCAGTTATGTTTTGTAGACCGCGATTCTGTAGAGCCGATTTTGCCCATAATTGCAATAAATATTTGTTGGTCGACGAGAAATTGTTTTCGTGTCCTTAACATTCGGAAGGTAACACAGGGAATATTTCAAATGGATGTGATATTGGAAACCTGAGGAAGTAAATTAAAAATTTTCACAAATTAATAAACATTCTTGTTGAACGCGATACACACATAGCGTTGTGTTAATTGTGACATAATCGGTTTAAGAGGGAGGTTGGTACTTTAACATCCTACGTGAACGAAGTTTCTGACAATATTAAAAATTTTATCTGTGAATTATCACCACAAATCTCAAATTCCGTGTGGACGAAGTTACGAGTACAGCCAGTAATATTCCAAAATGTAAGGTAAAATAGTTGGATTAAAAATCTTGTATGTAAGTCTCTGACATAAGCTATTGCTATGAGAAGTTTCGTAGATATCTGTTAATTAGTTTTTGCGTGATGTGCGGATAGACAGACAGACGGATAAACATACATGGTTTTACAAAGGCATTGTTTCTCTCGCCGGTAGTTTGTGTACGATATGCGTTAAGTTATTCCACAGAAAAACTTTAAGTTACATCCATTAAAGTGTATGAAAATATCAAGAATAGAGTTCAAATAATTCAAACTTTATTAGACTTATTTTGGGTGTAATTAGGGATTTTATACGCTAGGTTATATACCGACGAATAAACAAGCGCCAGGGAGTATCACTTCAGATATTGTTTACACCGAGGATTTCTGAACAATATTGAAGTTTGCCTGTGGATCACACACAAGAATAAAAGCTTCCGACAAATGAAGTGTACTAATGCCTTGCATACAAGAAAAGGATGAAAGAGCGATAAAAAAAGTGGGTAATTTCTCTGTTTTATATTACCTAGAAGAACCGGATTAAAACAGCGCGGGGCCCGTAACAGATGTGAAGAAGGCGCTTTTGTTTTCGCTGTACTTGGCAGTGGTACAGGTAAAAAAAAATCGTCCCCGAGAATCCTAGACGCGGAGGGGCCCCCCAGAAGGTGCGGGGCCCCCAGAAGGTGCGGGGCCCCCAGAAGGTGCGGGGCCCCCAGAAGGTGCGGGGCCCCAGAAGGCGTGGGGCCCCAGAAGGCGCGGGGCCCCCAGAAGGAGCGGGACCCCCAGAAGGAGCGGGACCCCCAGAAGGAGCGGGACCCCCAGAAGGCGCGAGGCCCCCAAAAGGTGCGGGGCCTCCAGAAGGAGCGGGACAACCAGAAGGCGCGGGACACCCAGAAAGCGCGGGACTCCCAGAAAGCGCGGGACCCCTAGAAAGCGCGGGACCCCCAGAAGGAGCGGGACCCCCAAAAAGCTCGGGACCCCCAGAAGGAGCGGGCCCCCAGAAGGCGCGGGCCCCCAGATGGAGCGGGCCCCCAGAAGGCGCGGGACCCCCAGAAGGCGAGGGGCCTCCAGAAAACGGGGGGCCCCCAGAAAGTGAGGGGCCTCCAGAAGGTGCGGGACCCTCAGAAGGCGCGGAGCCCGTAAAATTTGCTAACTCTTTACGTGGCTAATCCGGTACTGCTACCTAGCCAACATTGCTTTTATGTTTTATCACTGTATAAACAGAAGAAATCTCGGAAGTGGACAGTATAACAATTACTATAACTCGCACTCATCAATATACGACGATGCAATAAAAATTTATTTTTGCTGTAAATTAAAAAATGTAGTAACATACATCTTCTCTTCGTATAGACTTATTATTACAAAGAAGGTAACTTTCTATTTATTAGTACTTTTTATAATACTAATTTTGTGACATGTGAACTGTTCTAGACACGTGACCATAACCAAAACAATGTCATGGACTTGTTACTCTTACTAAACACATAAACATCCTTGAAACCAACATTAACTCTATCAATTTCTTCCTGTAGCATCTAGGAATGTGCAGACATACCTTGTCCTTTTTGTGCGGCACGTTGGGCACCTTGAGGCGAGCGGCGAAGAGCATGGCCTCCTGCACTGTCAGGTTGGGCTGCAGCTTGTCGTCCTGCATAATGTAGCAAGACATGCTCTGGAACTCGCGGTTGTCCCGTGGCTCTCCGTTGGTCAGCAGTTCACCGGTCACGCCACGTCTCCTGAGACACAACAGCGACGTAAGTTACTCACAAACGAAGGACCTATCACACTTAAACCATTACTATGACACATGTTTAGTCGCAAATGTTTTGATGGCAAAACTATGCAGTTTCACTATCGACTGTTATTTGGAGTGTTGTGCTTTCTAAGTACACATTGCATATAGTCTTTTAAGTGAAGTACTTATAAGTAGGTACTATAGAAGGGGATGTTTCGAATAGAGTGCTATTGTAGATTAATTTTTAAACAGATGAAAACTCAGCCTCTTTGGTCTGAGCGATTCTCAACGTCAAAAAAGATCATTGGGCTTTGATGACGAAAATTCAGCCGATATAATACGCGAACATATACAGGGTGTCCAGAAAAGGACTCCCTGATTTCAAAATTAAATATCTCGAAAACAAAGATCGATAGAGGAATGCAGTAAACGGTATGTTTATCGTGATAGCTGTAAGAAGTGTATACAGCAGTTTGAAATAATAGTTACAAAAGCTGCTAACAGATGGCGCTGTAATCGCCATACGTAATGCCTAAATAGTGATCCGAAGCTCAGGGTGATCAGTTCCACCATTGAAACGTGAAAGGAGGTTAGCGTACCGAAGGAAGAGTTGATGTGATTGTTTGCAAAGATTGTTTTCATACGATTTTTTCACTTATGTATGCTGATACGAGCTGTACAGCGTACAGCGCCATCTGTTAGCAGCTTTTGTAACTATTATTTCACACTGCTGTATACACTTCTTACAGCTGTCACAATAAACATACCGTTTACTGCATTCCTCTATCGATCATTGTTTTCGAGATATTTAATTTTGAAATCAGGGAGTCCTTTTCTGGACACCCTGTATGTAAAAATTATTATGAATCACGTCAGTTAAGTATTAAAAAAAAATCAGATAAGTTCGATGCCGATTTAATGGACACATGGCTTAAATATGCGTTAAATGATGTAAGGGAGCGTCCATAAACTACGTGGCTTGGTCTTGAGAGATAGATAGGGGGGGGGGGGGGGGTTGGCTGTAGGCTACGCTGCGCTACGTAGGGGGGATTTCTATTCAAATTATTTTTCACAGCAAGAATGAGGTACAGAACACACAATAGCATATAAATATTTATTTCGTTCATTTAATTATCCCCGTATGTAATTTAAAATAGTCTGACAAGAGGAAACAGTACACAATGTCTTCTGGAATCGAAAGTAAAAAAGTTGCCTGCTACGTGGGGGTGGGGTGGGGAGGTAAAGGCAAAAGCCACATCGGGCTACGTGGGGGGAGGGGGGGTTCAAAGGAGGCCAAAATGTAGATACGTGGTTTATGGACGCTCCCTAACTTGTACGGTAAATTAAATCACCGAATGTATGAAGGCACATTGTAATTATTTAATAAGTATTTTGTTATTTCATACATGTTAATTTTAAGGATTAAAAATCGCCCAGCAGGTAGAAATATTAACTGCAGTAGTAGTAGTTTTTTCAAAAAAAAATTACGCATAAGTCGAGTATGAATATAGGCTCGTGTATGGCAAGGATATTGTATTGCTTATGAGAGGCTTGTAAGACTCGGAAGTTAACATTATAGAGGCACGTGCAGTGCAAGATGTGTTTAAGATGGTGGTTAAGTTTGAAAATGTGGATGGTCTATGTAAAACACTTATAAATTACGAGAACACATGATAAATCGTTGTTAAGTCAACGAGATTATTACTGATGAGTGAGAAAAGGAAGATATTTCTGGTTAAAAAAGATGTCTTAAACCGAGAAATGATTTCTTTTTACAGTTTACCATGGCTATTAACTTGCGCAAAAGAAAAAGTGCAGTTGATTAAACGGCTCTAATAACCTCTAAAGTCAACAGTTCGACTGGAAAGATTAACGATAAAACTAACGGTCGAAAATTCCAAATTCCTCCATTAGAACGTTTAATATAACGAGTTAATACCAGCGCAAAACTTAAAGTTACAGTATAGCATGATTACAATCTGTATGTATTGGGGAACTGGAAAAATTGTTGCCTCATTTCACGTATCCACAGTTAAAACGCGATGGATTCTCCAAAATTATCAGATTAATGCAAAATAATAACAAGAATTTCCGAATAGTTTAATGTCAAGAATTGCCAGAAATCGCTGACTGAGGATTCAACAGTAACGCCTGTATAGCGGTAACCATCTCATGCAAGGAGTCGTGTTGGTAGGAACACAACGTGACGAGCAGGGGCTACTAGGAGCTTCCCTTGCACAAATGACTCAGTGTACCAAACAAGCAGCGGGGTACTGATCTCACTTCACTTGATCTAAGGAGGAGATATTAGATATTTTACGAGAGTAGTAAGTATGCTCATCAATCTTTGAATATTGCAACGTCTGGCCTAAAGTATCCGCTTAGTTCATGTTCGAATTTTGTTTTGAAATCTTTGCGCACAGCTTGACAGCAGAAACACTACAACACCGCAGAGAAAAATGACTCGAGCTTTATTTAATTTTATTTTTGGAGCATCACTATGCGAGATTTTATTGGTCTGTAGTTACTATAAAGTAAAATTCTTTGTTCGTACAACTCATTTATAATTTAGAATGTAAGTTAACACTTCAAAAATCATAAAACGTTTTGCTTGGACAATTTGAAGCAAATATAGTAAATTTGGAACCTGTTAATTAAACTAATATTGCAAAATAAAATCTTCCAAAGCTGATTAATCTAAAATCGAAGAATGGATCTCGCAGCATCCTGCAAGTATCCGATGTTGCTCAAGACTTAAAAAGATTTGGAATTTGTTCCTAATATTTAACGCCTTTAGTTGTGGAAATGAATTAAGATACCAATCTTCAAGTAGACTACAAATTTCGTTGACCTCTGCGTCTTCAAAGGTACACGAGCGTACCAAAGTGATTTTTATTGTGTAATTTGTACTTTATTAGCATTTTATAATTTATAACTTCGAACCAAATCACAAAAATTTGATGGCACGTTGATAATTTTTGTATCCTGTAGAAACATTGTTCAAAACAGAAATTTAGTTATATGTTCTTCTATCTCATGTTAAGTACTTAATGATTATATTTTTTCCTGACTCGTATTACTAATAATTAAGAAAACGTTAAGGTTAAAGAAATCTGCATTGCGATTCCCCCGCTTCAATTACAACTATCTGTAAAGTTTTCATATAAAAATCATGTTGAGATCAGATGTTTTCACATGTATCATGATAAAATACAAATAGGACAGTCTCTGGCCAGTGAAAAGCGTTATCTCTTCACAATATTCCATAGATATTCGTCGAACCTACTTCGTGAAAATATCTGTAGCGAAACAGACTCGCCGATTGTGGGGAAATTTACATTCGCTGCAAGACAAGTTCTTCCAAATGTCAACTGTTGTGAGAAGTGATTTCTGAAACTGAAGGATAAATAGGCGGAAATAATTCTAACCATTGATGAAATTAACACATAGATCGTAATCAAAGCTGAAGAAATCGTCACTTTTCGTGGTAATATACTTAAAGGTCAAATGATCAGATTCCAGTATTTGGCTGCCCGCATTAATGTAGAATTGTTCCGGACGAAGGAGATATTGGGTGAGAGTTCTAATCTCTTATCTGTAACGCTCCATAATTCTGGCGCCAAAACTAGACGATTAAATTTGATTTGGTCCCTAAGAATATCAACAATAAAAAAAAAACACTTCACTGAGTGCAAATTCAGCCTCCACGCTGCTTTGAAGGTTACTTGGTTACAGTTGGTGTAAGTACAGCTGAACGACCTTCCGACAATCAGTAAAGCGTGAACACCTCATTGCCGTAACACTATTAGAACAAGTCGTGCTGTAAGGTGCAAGATGATCCGCAGTAAGCGCATCTGAAACGACAGTTTTCACCAAATTGACGTATACTACACATGCGAAGTATATCAACAGCAGTTCAGCAAATAGGAATCTTCTGAACCTGTAACTAATGCCATGATGCGGAAAACAATAACCTTTTTCTCGTCTCTGATGATAACGCGCGGTTATTTCTCTGCCCTCAGAAATAGTCTCCTTCTAACATTATCACTAACGCCCAATCATTTTTTGTTGTTAATTTACTATTATTATTGAATTATGTTGCATTTATTAATTATAAATAATGTTTGTAACTTGATTTGTAATAGTGTTGGGTTACCACGGACTGTAGTTTGATTATTAAACGGGGTAGCATAATCTATACTAATATTATAAATGCGAAAGTAACTCTGTCTGTCTGACTGTTTGTTACCTTTCTTGGTCTAAACGGCTACTCCAATTGTGATGAAATTTGACAAGGAGATGCTATTTGACATTAGGATGGACATGGGATACTATATTCTGTATAAATAAGAACATGTTGTCAATAAATTATGAAAACTATGTGAACTGTGAAAGACAAACGCATAATATCTATACGTCTTTGTAATGCGTAACATTAGTAAGCAATGGCAGCGTAGCGCAGTGGTAACGTGCTTGCTTCTTAAGAAAACTCCCGTGTGGTTTCGAGTTGAAACCCCACTGGGAGCAAAAATCTTTATGAATTGTTTTTCTTAGTTTGAGCCAAGCCTAGGATTTTGTAGTAAGGATACCATGTTCTGGCAAATCTTTGGCGATAGAGTAGCGTCCTAAGCGTTTATTTTATTCAGGGTATGCTGGTTCCACAGGCAGTTTTTGTGTGATCTAAACTAATAGTATTATATATGCGAAAGTAAGTCACCGTCTTTTTTTGGCAGCTTTCATTTGGCGACCAATGTCAGGATGGCTCACATACTCTGTTTTGGTAACAGTGGTACCAGACAGAGATCAAGATGTGCTTGACGAATCGTTAATATTTTTTAGCTGTTTGTGTTTTTCAAATGTGTAAAATTTATATTATCACGAATATTTTTTCCCTCCTTGTAACGACGAACACAGCACTTAACGGAAAGTACTCATGCCCTAGGCTGGACTCGAACAGGCGACCCCTGCAAAACGAATCAAGCACGTTAACAATACGCTTCCAAGGGCGGCTAACAGATCGGGGAAATAAGACAATCGCACTGATGTCAACGTCCGAAATGGCTCCCCAGACTCACTCAACCTGTTGTCCAATGATAACTGGGGAGAGAGTGGAGAACTAAAATTGGATGAAGCGTGGCACTGACCTGTCAACTCCTTCCATAATGCCACACACCAAGGAGGGGAATGTGGATCTTTAGCTTCACTATAACCAAGCACGCGGTTCTTGATCACCATCTTACGTATTAGATTATTCTATTCTTCGCTTTTTTTTACGAACTTAGATACATGTATTCCTTTTTCAATCGTGTCGTTAAGGATGGCACTAACTTGCAGGCCTGACGTTGAGGAGGCAGCGAATTTAATCTCAGTTCCGACCTTCTGGCGCTAATGACTTCAAAGAACCGTAAATCTTATTTTTTTTTTTTAAAGTTAATTGTGAAATACTCCCGCAGGTAAAGGTTCGGTACCCAGATTGATTCAATTAAAAAATAAAAATAAAAATTTTTTTTAAAAAAATCTAAAAACTTTTTAAAAAATTCAATAATAAGTGATCTTTAAATCGAGTTTATTACTCATTTTTCGAATTTTATTTCAAACATTATAAGTATGAGTATTTCAACAGACATACAAGTACAGTGGAAATACGTTTTTCAAAATTTTCACGACATGCCGAATAATATGTACGATTTTCGTCAAAACATCAATCAAGTATGTTAAAATTACTTATTTTGAAAGAATAGCAAATTTCAGAACGTATTCGTCGTTGTAAATAAAGGAATTTTAAACGAACGTCGGCTTGTAATTTTTTAAATCTTTGTCTCGCGCTATAATGTTTTATCTCTGCCGTTCGTATTTTTGTGCAGTTATTTCCCACAGCACAAAATGGCTTTCTAGCTGGCATAACCATTACATTACTTTTTGACAATGCAAACAAAAATGAAGACAAATGTAGTTATACATTTGAAATTTACATTTGCTTTTAACAATATAACTGCAAATAATATCAAATTCAGTTATTGACATCAAATTTCCTGGTTAGCCAAAGCAGCACTGTGGAGGCGCCCAAAAAGACGTCGGGCATCACTGGACTCTCCAAAGGTAGCCGAACTATGCAGTTTACATCCAGTCACCATGGATTATTGCATCAGTAGTGTCAGAAATATAGGGGGAATTTTTTTTATTGTTTTTCGTACAAATCGTGGGAGAAAATAATATTTTTTGGAGTCGGCAGATTCTCACATTTTATTTCATATTCCATAAAGATTATGTGTAAAAGATCTTTAAATCGCCATGAAATCCCCATATTTGTTTTCACTTCCATTATTTTTCATAATAATTGTGCTATGGAAGTAATAAGGAAAATCGTCCACAGCTGCAAATTTCCAAGTTAAAAGGTTCATATGTTATGGGACTGTGAAAGACGGACAAATAAGCGATTCTATAAGATTTGTATCTTTCATACAAAAGATGTGGAGTCTTAAGAAGGACCAGAGGGTACAGAGAAAAGATCGGCTTTGAAGCTTATCACACTATGTCTCCTAGCAGGTAAAACTGTAAATCTATATTTTTCAATATCCTATATTGAGCATAGAACGTTCGAGGCATTTAGCAGTAGGTAATCTGAACAAGCTTTTAACCGAGAAATCCAGAATAGACTTACGGTAAGCACTTGAGTGTTTGGAAGCCAGTTATCAGGTAGTTATCTACCTGCTCGTCACAAGCTAATGAGTGTCTGACCCTGGTGAGTTCGGCCGTTGGAGACAATGGGAGGACATAACGTGTCACGGGACCTCCTTAGTGTACGACATAGATGTACTCTATTTCCGCGTGACTCAGTGACTCGACACTCTGAAGCATGCGGTCTTTTTGTGTTCCGGGAGATACGGCGCCGACTTCGCCTGCTTCCTTTCTTTCCCATTGTTTTGAGTGCGCCTGCACTGAGCTTGGTGCTTCTGCACCGACAAGGCTTCTCACCTGTTGACAGCTACCTTCCCATCCGAGCAGTCGCCCTCGGGGAGGTGACTGACATTTCCCACGATACTGTTTCTGGGCAACAACAGGAAAGATATCATTCACCGCTCACTAGTCTATTGTCACACATCTGGTGTCTAACCCTTTGTGCTGCACACCTTATAAGGTGACGATATATATAGCTGCTTGTTGTTTTGTGCTGATTTTTTTCCCCGATCAGTTCATCTAATAACCACGTGCTACTGGCACCCAGTTGTACACATGGCCATTCTGAATCAAAAGGGTGGTGAGCCAAGGTCCGAAATCAAACAAAATTTGTTAGACCCGGCTTACTTATCGCATAGGGGTGTTGCCTTCTGTCTGCAAACTATTTGTGTATTGTATGATTCGTCTATTTTTGTGTGTGAAATGTGTATTTTATGAGGCGTAGGTTGGGGACCATCCCAGCACTCGTCTGGATTCTTGCGTGAAGCCGCCCCAAAAACTGCTTCAGGTCGGCAGTTACTATGGGCCAGGAACCTGGCCCCATTAAACCTCCCCGATCCAGTGAATGGGTCCTTAACGGACTGAGCCACACTTGCTGGTGTTTTGTGCTGAATGCTGTTAATGATTAGAATAATATGTTTTACTTGAAGTAGTCATCAAAGAATTCGGAATACGAGAAGTAAACAGTGTGGGATGGTGTAAAGGTGAACCCTTGGTAGCAGCTACAAGTTGGGATCTAGCCCAAAGCTAATCACATGGCGAGGATAATTGAGAAGAAATTAAAATTGGAACTGTTTTCTTTATTTTTAAAGCACGGATAGGAATGAAATTACTTGCAAGATATTGCATAAATACGCTTACAATCCTTCAGTTTTCGATATCTTTTTTATGTTTCTTGTTCAATTTTGATCTATTTCTTATTTCTTTGAGCAGAAAGGTCAGCAACGAAAATCAAGTGAAATAGGGAAACTTAATAACCTCTATTGCCGACTGACCAGAAGATATATTAAATAAAATTTGTGGGATTCATGGCTCATCGACAACAAGGCCAGTGAAATACTGTAGACGAGAAACGGGAAGGAAATAATTCATGGCTTATATGCAGATTTTCGCTGTCTTCTTTGCGTGTTTAACGTTGTTAGTTGAAGGATACCGACCATGGGTGGTGAGAGGTTAACACTAAAAAAGAAGTTCGAATCCAGATCTGGCCATACAAATTTCGGTTTTCCAGGGTTCCTAAACGATTAAAGAAAAAAATGTTAAGGGATACGGGCCTGTGATTCCCAAGTAACAGTACTTTTATATGTGAAGTAGGTTTGGGGAAAGAACTCCAATGTTTTCAATATCTGAAGGTCTTTTAGAGGCAACGAAACAATTACAACAAATATGCTTCTCTCCATACGAGTTCGATCTCTTGCCGGAACAATGATTATTGAGATCAAACAGACACTAAAGGCTGTTATGCGTTCCATAAACACGTCAGTCCTCTATCATGAAAATCAACCGAACGCATTGCGTGAAATATATAAAGTAGCTAACATAGGATAGATAAATTTTATTTAAATCTTTCAGTGAGTAAATCTAAACACATTGTACATATTTATTACCACATGAATCGATCTGCATAAAAAAGAATTTTTTATGAGAAAATGTGAAATTACGTAAATATTTTAAGATCATTAGAAAGTTGTTCTGCTGCTAGGCAACAGTATCAAAGGTCATCTTCCACAGTCTGTTAAATACGTCATTAAACATCAATTTCGAACAATAATTTCGTTCGTCCTGTGTCATTATGCTTGCTGCAATTACACATAAGCATTTGGAAAAACCGAATACTATAAGTACTGGGAGGAAAAGAAACTCATAGCTACTGAGTAGACTAACACTAAAATATGTGATAATAAATATTAGTTACGTAGCTAATGAGGAAACACGACTTTAGTAAAAAAAAAAAAATAAGTTCCCTACAAGCTACTATTAAACGGAGTAATTAGTTAATTAATACTCTTGCTTCTTATTTCACTCCGATAAATGAACTGCATATCTTGGACTTGGATATCGCATTCGTCACGGACAAAATTCATTGAAGTTATTAGAGGCGGGAATAGACTGTGGACAAGGAACGGGCCATGGCATTCTGAGTTCTGAACCATTAATTTTAACAAACTTTGTTAAAATTTTATAGAAATTGCATTAGGTGCACATTACTTGGAGAAAAAAGCAGACGTAGTCGGAATGGAGCAATTCATATAAGTACTACTTTCTTTGTTCAATGGTAATACCATTCTGAGCTGGTAAGTTTATCCTCAATTCCTGAAGTCAGGATGACTTGCATTTATTATCAGATAAATAACACTAATTCTTTGACTCACAAAACATTACTGATATTAAACTGTTCTGTTTCATTTGTCTATTTTCGACAGACTTGCGTGACAATAATGTGAAGTGTATTATACTGTAAGATGACAGCGAGAATCATTAGTATTTTTATTTCATCGAATGCAGCTGAAGATTAGCAGAATTACACTGACTAAGATTACTTTAGTATCTGGTGACGCCTTCAAATTCTTTGTATAGTTTCGCTAAATGATTTCGGGCGTAGGTCGAAACAGAGCCTCAAAATACCTTCGAGTACTATGGCGTAACTATTAGGTGATAAGAACGGCGTCGCGCAATTGGGATTCTATCTTCTAATGAGTTTAATTGATATCCTGTACGTGGTAGGTGAGAAGGATGTCACATGGTACAAAAATCGATGCTTGACACGTTTTCACATTTGGCAGCAGATTCCACGTCTCCGAAACCTGTACCGCTTAATCCGCAAGTGCAGTCTTTAAGACAAAATTTATGATAGGTATACTAATATTAATGAAATCTCAATTAACAACCATTTTCAATAAAATAGTATCAATACGACGCAAAATAACCTGAAAATAAATACTATTGCTTATTTTACTCGAAACTAAGAAACTTTGCTAAATGTAAATATTTTTAGTATTGGTCGATTAAATATTCATGTTCCTAGTTAATGCTGTTTTCTAGACCGACATTGCAAAAAAAGAGTCAAACAAATATAGACAGACGAATTTGATTGCCGCTGATATTTTTATTTTGGAATGGAAAAACTGGAATAATATTTTATTTCTATGCTTAACATGTTCCAAATATCTTTGACACAAAGAAAGAAAAAAGTCTATATTAATTTTAAAACATAAGTTTTGGATTAATGAAACACAAAAAATGTTAAAATTTAAATTTGCATGAATAAAGTACATCAATAAGTTATCTGAGTGCTTTTGATCAATTTCTGAGATTTATTTTATACATAACATTCTAGCAACCGTATCTCAACAACGAATGGAAATCGGACATAAGTTTACATGAACTTTTTCCTTAATATTGTTCATACTATCACCTCCTTCAGTATTTAACATTCCTCCTGCATCACCATGTAGTTGCACTAATATTCGTTTTAAAAACAAACAATTCCGTTTTCCCTTCAAGCGGTGCCTAGTTAAAAGATCTTAACACTTAAGCTTAATTTTGATAGAAAATAATCAACTGAACCTGGAACAGTAGGCTGAAGCTGGTATTAAAGTTAGTGTTTTTTCGTTCGAGTATTTGATGTACAGTACATAGCATTCATTTCACAGGAATGTTGATGAAATCGCGTCAGCGATAACCCACACTTCACTAAGCTTTCTAGATCCCAGCTCTGTAATCCTCTTCGCTTACAGAAACATCCTGCTCATTTGTGACACTACTAGTTTAAACATCTTCGGCCGTAATTTGTTGCATACTATAACCATCAGCATAAATAACACTTCATCATATACTTGTTGATGTGTTTCGAGTAAACATTTTGGGTTTTCCATTGTTTTCCCAAATCACTCCAGGCGAATGCCGGGATGCTTCTTTCAAAAGGCCATGGTCGAATTCCTTCCCGTTCATTGACCCCAGTCCTTTCCCGCCTCCAATGACCTCCCCGTCGACGAGTCGTAGAACCATAAGTTAAAAAAAAAAGGAGTAAACTTGCTCTGATTATTTACAGCGACAACCATGGCGAGAGAAAAGAGCGAAAACATCATCTTCGGCCCTCATCGGCTAGTCGAAAATTGCCGATCAGAGTGACAAACATCATGAAAAAACTGTCGTTTTATTATGTGAGATATTTCTACCTGCGAGCAGTATCTATTTTTGAAAATTAGCCTTAAATCGATAACGGTAGTTGACAACGTGAAACTAACTTCTTATTCTATGAATGCCTTAACTGTGTCCGGGCCTAAGAGATTACCACACACTCGCTTTTTGTTCGGGAAGACACTGGTTTGAATCCCCGTCCAGCCATCCAGAAATGGGTTTTTCGAAATCACTCTAGGCAAATGGAGGCATGGTTCCTTCAAAATAACATGGCCGAATTCCTTCCCGCTAACGAGGCGTGAAGTCAAAGGCAAAAAAAAAAAAAAAAAAAATCTATTGCCAATCCTCAAACTGAGTTTAAAATATTGGAATAAATTCTTGTTTACATAGAAAATAAAGCAATTTACGTTTGATTCATCGGTATTTTATTTCATATCTTTCAAATGTACATTTCTTCTATTAGGGCAAAGAAAGCAAGCTTCGAAAAAAAATTACTTACTTGTCTTTTTCGGGGTTTATTTTTGCTGTTATTGCCTACGTTTCGGCACCAACCTCAGGCCTTCGTCAGGGATTCTCTTTATCTATCCGCCTGGTTTATGGGTACACTTGATCATTTGATTCATGGAACACTGTTTATTTTTCACCGGCAGAGATGATTTTTTTTCTCCGCCAAAGGGTATTCACTGTTACAGAGATTTTTATTTTATTTTATTTTATTTGGCCTGAAGCGCCAAATGGCACTATACAGCCATATAGATAATTGGCTTGGTACAAATGAGTAAAGCATAGTACAGATAAACAAATTTACAGGATAATTATAATAAACTAGTAATTTCACATCAGCTGGAATATTTCTCAAAAAAATACATGCATGTTTACAAAATCAAGGATTAGTAAAACAAGTAAATAGAGGACTCTGTACCAACAGTGAGGGGTACAAGGCTCTCCGCGCACAAACAATAATTACAGTATAATTAAAATATAAAGGAGATTTTTATATACACATTAAATTATTATTTATATACAGGAATTAACACATTATAAAAAGGACTTATTTGCCTAAATATTAATGTTTGTGGCTAACAATTTATACTGTTCCAGAGATGTTTGTACACTGTGGAGCGATCTTGCAGTTGTTACAACGTGTTCGTTTGCTAGAACACAGTTCCATATTGGGCTCAAACCATAGCCGCCGTCTATGTTGAAATTATTAGGATTTTTATAAATTTCTATTGATTCCCTTATTTTTCATTCTAAAATAACGCCTGCGAAAAGTGTGAAATTTTATAAAGCAAGCTTTCATTTTCATTTATGCCCATGTCGGAAAATTTCTCTGTATCCAGCATAACCGTACGTGCCGATTCATAAATCGTAAGGACAAATAAATTTACGAAATGTCTAAGGCAACCTTACATTTGTCGGTTGAGAAAAATGGTCCACAAATTTTTGCGACATTCCACGTTTCGTGGTTTGGTCAATGTCTATGGCCAAGAATTTTTTGAACAAGGTATTATAACACTACTTTCAACATTCTATATAAGAAGTCAAATTCATCGTTTGGAATTTTAAGTTATTTGCTTGACGAGTCGATTTTGTCTAATTCTCCACGTTAGTTATTTATAGCGAAAGATAGTGTCATGTTTCTACAGCAAAGAGACAACTCTTAGTGCCGGTTTCCGGAAAGTCCTCAGAAAAAAACATCTGTTATCTCGCTGGAACAGCAAAACCTGACTCAGCCGCAAAGCACCGGAAACCGTCTCATGACAGCTGATCTCGGAAATGGCCTAATAGATAAGACGAACTGGGAGATTAACTTTGGAATTTTACGTCTCACCGTGGGAAGTTGTGCCTGTCGACTTTCTCTGTATATGGTGGGACTTATTCCAAACGACGGTGTTTCAGTTTTGCGTGAACTGTGCCGATAGTTTCAACTTTAGTTGCGTCATTCTTAACGTAAGTTTAGCGAGGGACGCAGTAGAAACTCTACGCCTGGAACTCAAACATAAACAAAGTTGGCTATTTTTAGTCGGCTAATAATCAAATCAGTGCCACGAAGTATATCCTCTGAAAATAAGGAGCCCAGAGCTGAGTACTTGATTCCACTGTAGTGTTGACTTAATGGAAACAAGGTTACTGTGTAAGGCCGTCAAAATTTTAACGCGTGCAAACGATTTAGCTCTTTCTTTCATGCTGTGCTTGAGTCTGCAGAGACCTTTTCTGTGAT